>JAYKKI010000018.1:4037500-4637500 GCA_039881145.1 Druceiella hillmani | reverse complement strand
AATAAGAAAATAATTAGGAATAATAGAATTTTAAACTCAAATTATTTCAATTAACTTGAATCCGTAATTCCAGAAGATATCGATAACGACCAAATTCCACTTTAGGTCCGTCACGACATCCATTTCACCATATTATTACATTTTAAATGGAAACCTCCAAAGATATTGAGAATTACGGTCTCTTAACTAATCGAAGTGAAATGACTCGCATTGCAAGATTCCGGTAGATAAAAATATAATGGAGCTTGCTTGTTTTTATTTATGAATACCTATATTATTATCCTATGTGCGTGTATATGTATAGAAATATATATATATATATATATATATATATATATATATATATATATATATATATGTATATATATATATATATATACATACATATATACATCTATGTATTTATGCATATACATATTAATATTATATTGTTAGTAGTTTACGGATTATAAACTAAACGAAAAATTTAACAAAACAGTTTTATGCTTCAACATCCCCACCGTTACTGAAAATAAACGATATGAAATCAGTTTAAGCAGAGTGCAACTATTTAAATAGTGAAATAGGTTACAATTCACCTCTCATTAAAGCAACTTGCGCAAAAAAGCTACCCGCAAATTACCATTTTGTTTACCAATAATGGGCTGAAATTAAAGTCATAAGATTTCTATAGACAATTTCTAAATACATATCTTGAGCTAGCTAAGCGGGCTGTATAATTTATAAATGCTATATAGAATATTTTCGATTAGTAATAAATAGAGTACATTACACTCCTGATAAAAACTGCAAACATTATACTAACTCATGAAAATATCGTAAATACTTTAAATATGTACTTGAGTCGCATTTTAAACTTACGTATAAGTTTAAACAATGACTTAAACTTGATTCTTTAAAAACTAATTCAACCTTCGTAAATTGATTTATTATGTATATCTACATTAAATGTGCTAAACGTTATTAGAATGTAATTATGTGTATATATATATATTAAGGTTAGCTGGCATTTTCGAAGCATGGGAACATTTAAAGTTAGGTCTAGTGCTAACATCTTCACGTTATAAATAACTATCTAATAAAAATGTTTTAAAAGTTGCTTAAGTTTATTTTTTTAACTACTGTTTATAAACGGAAAAATAATCTATTTCAATTGTGATTGACTTGACCTAAAATATATTCTTTAACGATTTTTATCATTTTATGACAAACTAATGTAGGTAGGGATTTTATTTTATAACGTGTATAGATAATTTGCTATATTTTGATAATTCATCATCGATGTTTCTTCAACAATAGTTGTGATGCGATTTCTCTCGAACAATAATGTAATTAATCAATATGTCGAACAAATATATAATTCATGCGTTTTATGTATATATATATATATATATATATATATATATATATATATACATATATATATATATATATATATATATGTATATATATATATATATATATATATATATATGTATATATATATATATATATATATATATATATATATGCTCATGTCTATTTATTGGTAGTACGTTGGAAGCGACTAAAATGGTGAACATATTGGATTCAAACATTTTCATTTACGCGTCAGTAGCAGCGGAGCAGCGGGATTGCGAATAATTAATTGGATCCGGTAAGCTTGATTTATCATAATTGACCTGCGTGTATTTTAGATTTCTCGTGTGCAAATTCCATAATATTTCAATATCGATATGAGTAATAATAATATCACTCTTTTTTAGTTTTGAACATCTATGGAAAAGAGAAATACGTTTATAACTATTGTTCTATAAAACGAGATAACAAAGACCTGATATTAGTTCTTTATCTCAATTCCAATATTACCTTTATATGGCTTTTATCTTACAATAAAAATCAATAAAGTCAGAAGGGACAAATTTAAGTGACCAAGTAACCAAAACAAATTTTATAATAAAAAATGAATTTGGTAATTTTTTATGGAAATTCAATATTTATTATTTTGTTCAATTCAATATTTGTTTTTCTTAATTAATTTAAATAAAAACTTTTGATAAGTAGGAAAATTAAACAATAACACCAATAGTAAATTTATATTAATCAGTCAAATCAATAATTTGTCTTATCTTTAATTTTGTTAATAACTATTTCAAATTTACATGACTTTCGAAAATTCTCCCCAAAATCAAACTAAACGAAATTCATTTCTGAAACAAACGATGAAAAGAGAAGGCGCCTACAAAAAAAATTAACCTTTCTTTCCATATGTTTAGTTTTGTATTTATCGAAATATAAACAAATGGCAAACAATTTTTCTTCGTGTGTTTAAAGTGATCATAAAAATATATTTTCGGAACTTATATCTGTATGTATGGTCGATTTTTACACTTACATCCGTTTGTATTGTTCTCTAAATTCATCTTCAATACTTTGGTTTAATGGTCGAACTGGGAATTTTTTTTGTACGTCTCGTATCATGCATAAACATGAACATATTATGATTCCATCTCGGTTGATAATGCCCTTCCACATGATCTAAGTCATCATGTGCATGATATAAAAATGTAGCTCACCTTTTAGTAACCACATGTGATCTGACGAATATCAGACCCTTGACCAAATTTAAGTTAGGTTCATTAGAGTTTACGTTTCATTCCATACATCTATATATTCTTAAATTTTGTTGGGTCGGTACTTTAATATTTAAGTATGTTGTGACATATCAACGAACGCAAATAATCCTTGAAACGACTCATCAGTATTTCTTTAACTTTTTCCGAATTTATATTTTGATTTTAATATTGAAGTGTTGATTTTGAAGACAGCGATTATGTTACCAAATTTAAATAAGAGACTTCTGGTAATGATGATTTAGAATCAGTCAGAATGAATAGGAGAAAGTAATATCTCAGTTACAATATTATTATAGCCAAGATCGCCAAAAATATCGCCAAACTCTTCAACTAAAGGAGTGAAAACACATCAATACAATATCGATATGGGGTAGAATCGAATTCAAAACTATATGAAAACAGCTATAAGCATCCTTTCAATAAAAGATATAGGAGTTTTGATTGTACAACGTTTGAGGTGAATATTACTTGGTTTGTATGTAAAGTTTGGAAAACGTAGAAAAAATTTTAAGACCGACAGAGTATTGCATGACACAGATAAAATGGTGCTTAGGACTTTTCGATCTTTTAATTTATTCAGCCGTCTTCCAATCACACCATGAAGACTGTGATATTTTATTTGATGCTGATGATAGTGGTCCCAACATATTTTTGAATAATTTCCTTTAAACATTGATTTTTATACCTTCTAAACTATTTGAGTTTTGAGGACACCGACACAAGAAATACAAGACGAGTAGAAGACAAAACTGTAGCCAATTTAATTTGTATTCAGTTAATTAGTCATGAATTGTAGAACATGTTAAAAGATGGCCATAAATATAATAATTATGAGCCTAAAATTTATTTTCACAGTCGCTTACACGTAGTTATTTATGTGCCTTAAAAATCAGCAAAGTTTGGGTTAAAACAGCAAGCAATATGTCAGTCGAAAACGCTTTATTTATACGATGATTATTTCTATTCAGGCGCTCAGGAATCACACGTACAAGATTGTATCTAAAAGATCGTGCGGCTTGGAAAACTTTGTGCGTAATATTACACATGTGTAATTTTTAAGCCCCAATTTTGTCGAATAGTTTCTGCTAAGTGGAGCTTCTTTACATTTATTCACGTATCTTTTCAAAACATGCAATATCTGTTTTTAACAGGAATATCCTGTAAGATTTGTGTGTCGTCATTCTGTACTAACAACTTTTTTTAGCGTAGCCATAACGGTAGTAAAATTAAATACAATTTTCTTCAAACAAAAAATTAGTTTCCTGAGACAGTGCTCTAATTTATTTTTCGTTTTTTGCTCTTCGGTTGCTTGCAAGACTTCATTAGGTGTGTTTCCATTTATTGAGGAGATGATGTATTTGTCACTCATCGAATTTTTTAAAAAGGTTCACCAAACCCTGTCGCAAAGTTTTCGTTGTCACTTTCAAAATGACGGTTGATCGGTATGCGTTGAAGAATTATGAAAATTATAATTTCTATTAATGTTGCTCAAAATGTTATTTGGACATGAATATCTATAGTATTTTCCGGGCCATCAGAAATTGTAGAATTTAAACAAAAGAATACATAGTGTGGAATCATTGAAAGGTTCAGCACATGATAGTACAATTTATAATCTTCCTTAGTGCTTTAGAATTGTTATTAATTCACTTAAATATTTTGCAAAAATTATTTACTATTGTTTTTTCTCATCGACAGTACCTAATCCTCTTCTGAAATATAGAATTTTCAAGGTTCAGTGTTTGGATATACTGGAAGAAGTTTTTCATATAACAAAAAAATAAGCAAATCGTAAATATTGTTCAATTGTTAATTTTTAATTAAATAAATTTTATATAAATAGAAAATGTAAGTTATGAAATTTGCATTTACTTAATTATGAAAATTAATTTTTTTATGAATATTTTGTATTAATTTTTGGCCATTGTAAAGGACTTTATTAAAAAAGACTGCAGTGAATTAATAGATATTTATTTTGTCAAGATTTTGTAAATGATCATTTTATAAAACTATTTTCTTTTTAAATAACAAATTTCACTGATATATAAGTATATAACAAAAAAAAACATTGTGCGTGTTAGGTCCGTCGCGCTACTTAATTACGATTATCTCGGAATGTATAAAATAGGTAAAATATAAATATCAATAAGGCTTATCTTACCGTTAAGGCAGCGTTCATAAGAAATGCATTAGCTCGACTGTTTTTTCATTGACTTACGTTGCAAAACTGGTCTCCATGATTTTTTTCTTTAACGGGATAATGTACAACGTATGTCCATTCCGCAGATCGTTTCTAAATATTGGTGAAAAAATTTTTGAAATCGGATGAGTAGTTTTGGACATTACCTCCCACATCCGAACTTACAAAATGTAAAAAACTTTTTTATAATAAATTAATTTTTTTAACGGGATAGTATACAAGCTATGTCCATTCTGAACGTCTTTTCTAAGTATTAGTGAAAGAATATTTAAAATCGGATGGATAGTTTCGGAGATTACCTCCTCCATCCAAACTTACAAAATTTAACCTTTTTATAATATATAATTTTTTTAACGGTATAATATACAACCTATGTCCATTCTGTAAATATCTGTGAACATTTTTTTGAAATCGGATGACCAGTTTTAGAGATTACCTCCTACATCCAAACTTACAAAATTTAACGTTTCTTATAATATATTAATTAATATAATATTACACGGGATAATACACAACTTATGTCTATCCTGAAACTCTTTTCTAAATATTGATGAAATAATTTTTTAAATCGGAGTAGTTTCGGAGATTATCTCCTACATCCAAACTTACAAACTGTTACGCTTTTTTTAAAGCTCTAAACTTCTGTGTTTACTCATCATAAAACTTTATACCGGCGCTATACATGAAAATCGATTCTTGAGGAATTCTTAAGGAATCTTGAAGTAAGTTTAAATGAAAAACGTTTTGAAATTATATTGAAATAATATTTTTCTATAATAATATTTACTTTTTAGTATAACATTAAATATAAGTTAAAGATTATGTAACATAGTATTTGGTATAACATTTTATTAATACTGCTAAAAAAACATAAATATTTTATGTCAAATGTAAAAAGTTGCATAATTTTGAACAATCAATTAAATTACGTTACCACTCCTTTAAAGAAAGACGAAATTTCTTTATATTATACTAACGAACTGCCCGAAGAGTATATTTAAATTAGACAAGATTTTATTTAAAATATTTCGTCATACACCAAGTTAAATATCGTTACCTAAGTTGCGAAAACGACCCGTAAGAGATGTAGTACGGGTACCTACCGTTTAGTTATTTCGTTACTTTTTGCATATGTATATTTTCGAATCCAGTGTACATTTAGGTGTCGAATGTATATTTACGAATCCAGCGCTTCACTGTAATAGAAAAAATACAACAATGAAGCACCATGTGAAGCACCATGTGATGCCCCCCTCACCCTTTCTCTTTCCGTTCCCCATTTCCTTGTGCCTAGACATTGCGCCGAATGTCATTGAAATAGATATTAAAAATGTGCTTTAATGCAATAACCGTTTTAATTTCTCCCAAACTTTTACTAAATTCTAAAGGGTAAAACATAACTTTTTATTTACCCTTAAAATAGACTATTTTCGTTTTAATAAGGATTAAAAAATTGAAATAAAAATATAAAACATATTGAAGGAGGAAATGCGAAATATGAATTGTAACATTCATTTTACAATAGGTTAGTACATTTATTGATATTTGTTTTATTTGTAACCGCGAGGACAGAATTATTTCAATTGCAAATCCTAAAACATCGGCAGCAGATAATACGCTCCGTTGTATACGGATGTACCTATTGTGTATATTTCTCGTGGGTAAGGAAGAATAACAAATATTACTTGGGTTTAATATTATGCGTAATAATAAATCCTAAATGCGATATAACCTTTATAATAACATATAAATCGTATATATACGTACCTCATTTGATATTCATAATCCTAAAGATATCGTTAGAAACGGTTGGTACAATTAAATACAACGGATTCATTTGGTCTCTGTAAATATAATTACATTATCATATTCAAACAATACAATATACGTACACACACACACACACATATATATATATATATATATATATATTTATATATATATATATACACATATATACATATACATATATATATATATATATATATATATATATATATAACATATATTTACATATATATATATATATATATATATATATATATATATATATATATATATATAGACACACATATATTTAACGCATGGAGGAACTGTAACCCGTGTGAACACTGTGACTTTAATATAAGTAAAATAAGATACCAATTAGTTCAACCTCAGTTCATTTCACTTTGTAATTGTATTTGTTCAGACGGTAAACAATAATAAATAACCATAATAATTAAGTCGTGCTGATTGTGGTAAGCATCATTATTGTTTTCAAGATTAACATGTATGTGTCCAGTATGTACCGAATTTATAAATATGCGGGATAAAATGAACACATAGCTATAGATAATGGTGAAATTGCTACCTGGTATATTTTGTCAGAAGAATTACGTGAAGATTATTCAGTTTAAAATAACGTTCGATTTCGCTTCAAATATTTAAAAATTCATAAACAATTGCTTTCAGATGTGACGACTTAAGTTACCAAGAAATATTTTCTTGCGAACCTAGGTATCTATTTAATAAATATTTATTATAATTTCGACCTAAGTGAGGCTGTCACTTGCATGCGTCATCATTAACTCTAATAATGCGGATAATAGAATATTCCTCATTAAGTAAATTCGACAGCTCTCATGTTATTTTATTCCTAATCTATACGTTATTTTACACAAATATGTTTTGTTTCTACACAAGACGAAATATTTATGTGTGTATATGAAGATTAGGTCGATCCACTCTCCCGAAAGTTGATTATAATATATGTTTGCTCATACAGTGTAATGGTACGTCAAGAATCAATTTGCTTTCGTAATATCGTCAATATAATTTACTCACATAATATCGAGAGGAAAATATTAGTTCACAATATGATTATAGTAGATTTGTTTCTATATAAATAACATTTCTTCGGTTTCAGGGTAGGTAAAAGCCGTTAATTTATATATTTATATATGTATGTACATATATATATATATATATATATATATATAAATATTTATATATATATATATATATATATATATATATATATATATATAACATTTATATACCAATAGCAAGCTTAACTATCACATTTACGGTAGGTCTTAGGAGAAATAATAACTTATCTATCTGAATTATAACTTTCCTTCTCATTATAGGACAACGATATCTACATGTATATTGTACCGGTCAAATTGAATACTTATTTCTTGGCTTAAATACAAATCATTTGACAAATATTTATGTTTAATAATTGGACCAAACATAGCTATAATTGTTTTGGATTTATTTTGGGATAATCTAAACAAACCCAATTTTTTAAAAAAATAATTGAAGTTTGCTATTTATGTTTATTCTGCCCAATGAACAAAAATATTCAATTCCGATTGCTTTGTCATGAGAAAAAAATTATTGGCGAAGAGTGTGTTAAGGTTAGTTACTTTAATCGTTAGCTAATTACACGACGTTACCCGGTCTTCTTCGAGTAAATAAAAATTTATATATTTCGTCTTGGGCTGCCAAATTAAAATGTATACAAAAATATTACATTGCATAATTAACAATACAATATTACGAAGAATATCGAAATATTTATCTTTATGAGGAAAAAATTATAGGCGATGTAATATTATTTGTCTAAAAAAAATTAACTTTATATTAATTTAGACTAAAAATAAAGTATAAATAGTACTCATAATTTAACAACATTCAGTAAACCATGAAAGTAACCAGAGGTAATAATTTGGTTATATAGCACACAATGTCAGATATTCGTTTGTATACGTTTATTTCAATCAGTAATGAACCCTAATTTTTAACAGATTCAGGCAAAAAAAATTAATTTTTTACTTGGTTGATGCTAGAAATACTATATTTACTGTAAAATCAATAAAATCTGAAGCTTAATTGAGTACGGACGTTTCTAATTTAGTTACTACAAAATGTATAGCAAATCATCTGTAATTTTGGAAACTAATGAGCCGATTATCCATTATTGCATTTCACGAAGATTTCAATATTTTGATTACAATAAAGATCCGTTATAATTTGTGACTTAGGTCAAATCGCAAATATTTTAACATTTTCTTTGATTGTGTTGATAATATAGGTGTAATATCCGCTGCAAAAATTTCTAGATACCATTTTGATTCGAATAATGACAAATACAGGTTTAAAAATTTAAAGTTTTGCGTATTTGTTTATAAATTTAATTATACATTTCTTGACTTTATTACTTTGTTTCACATATTACTACGAGTGAAAAACGTTAATAAATATATAGTCAATAATCCAGTTTTTAATTTCGAACTTCCATACCCGATCTAGTTGGGTGGAAGCTCGAAGAAAACCGGCAATATTGGGTATTTAGCTAATGATTTACGTAACTGTCTATAAAATTATCTTACCCAATAATCTTATTTCTCATGACAAAGCAATTTAAATTGGAAAGTTTGGTTATTACTCGATAATTTTTAAGTAATTTAAATGTGTGATTTTTTGAAAAGTTATCCGAAAATAAATGCAAAATAGTTATAGATATTTTCAGCTCTATTGTTGTAACGTAAATAACGGTCAACCCATTATTTTTGAGACAAGAAATACGTACTAAATCTTACCTATACAATATATGCATATATATATATATATATATATATATATATATATATATATATATATATATATATATATGTACATATATATATAAATAATATATGTTAACAATATAAACTATGCTCTAAACGTGTTCAAATTTTTTAATATCGTATATAAATAAACGTATTGAATTAAATCCAAATGAGAGTTTACAACACAATATTTATACAGTTAAAGTTAATAGCATCTGTAGGATACTGGGCAATAAACGTAAATATGGTATGTTATTGTAGGATTTGGTAATATTATAAATGTTACGTCGTATTTTGAATTCATTGTTATTCTTAATGACAAATCCAGGTGGGGTTTGTTGTTCTTATTAACCCTCAGGGAAATATATAAAATACATATTACCGGGATATAACGGAACGCATTATATACTGCCTACAGTCTCATCATTTGCAATTTAAATCGGTCTGTACTCGCGGTTACTAATAAAACAAACATCTATAAACGGACTTGCCTACCGTAAAATAAATTTTACAATTTGTATTTCACCTTCATTCCTCCAATTTGGGAGGTACGACCTTACTATTGGCAAGTGAATAGTATTCTCCTACTTTGTTTATGCCAATTAATTTATCCTTATTGAGAGGAAAAAAGTGTATTTTAAGCGTATATAGAAAATTCGTACTTTACTCTTTAAAATTTAGCAGTAATTAAAGAGAAACTACGCTAATTGTTAAATATTATTATGGAAAAACATTATTGTAATTTAATTTCGAGGGCATTTTTCATTTAAATTTACTTTAATCCTAAACAGGTTATGAGAATGATAATAATATGGCTTTTTTTTATCTTGTATGTTATTTTCGCTAAGCTGACGAAATGTATAACACATTTTAAAAAACTTTTACAAAATCATTTACTATTAACCTACTTGAAAGTTTTTCCATTAAAGTCACCTACGATACCCAAGAATTAATGAAAAATACGGAAATAAGGATAAGCAAATGAAAACTGCAATTTTCAAATTTTTCAACATTTATATATCAGCCAAATGGAAAATAATTAATAAAAGCAATTAGTATTTCTTCTATTCGAGTACTGACAATGATAACATAATTGATATAAAAAGTGAGTAGAATTAGATTTTTTTGTTCACACATAAAAATACAGCACGACACACAATTTTTTCATCGGTGTTTTATGAGGAGTATGAAACGCCTAATTCTTTCAGAATTATCTTTCATTAGGTTACTGTTTTTATTATGTAACTTCAAACATATTAAAGTTTGTAAGAATGAACAGCAATAGTTTGGAACTAACAATAATAAAGTTACAATTTAAAAAAATTCATCGCTTATAAATTGTGTTTGAGATATTTGCGTTCTGGAAAATATTTCTCATACATAATAATTACGCGTGTCTTCCTAATAATTTTCAAAATTTAATACTTTAAATTTAGTTTTCTTATTAAATTCAAGAAATGGGGTGTATATCAAAAATATATCCGAATCTTTATTGAAAAAAGAATGTTCTGGGTCCTTAATATCTGCTATGCTATTTAGTCGAGTATTTTTCCTATAAAATGGTAACCTTAAGAAATGGAAAATAGAAAAATCTTTATTATTTTCAAACGTTAAAACAAAGTTGCAAAGTAATTAAGAAGAAAGCTTAAAAGACAATTTCATCCTTAAAATTACAAACGGCCGCGTTTCACAATAGAATTAGCGAGAGCAGGTAAATTGCTAGAGAGCAAGCTTCATAAAACAAATTATAGCTAAAATCTCGTCAATCCGGTAGAAGTATTTTGATGTCAGTTTGTTTCTTGGACCATCATTATTATGTTTTTCATTGATTCACTTTCTTTCGAAGCTTCAAAGGATTTAGAGCAAAACACTGTAATTCTCAATCCTTATCTAAGATATAGTATTTAATTTGGTTTTCTTTTAAGTTTGTGATTTCTGCGATCAAAATTGATTTTTATAGTTAATATATGTTTGACAAAATTCATAAGATAAATCCCATAAATTTTAATGACTTTTTTTAATTTAACCAAACCTGTAAATGATTGATTAGAAATCGAATACTTCATACATAATAATATAAACGCTTTTTAAAATATAAACATCGAATTTGGAATGTGAGTCAGAAATATTCATAAAAAATAAAACTAAACAATATTATGGCATAATTTTTATTTTTACTTTCAATTCTAGCCAAGACCCAACCTGCAGATTATCTTCACTTTAGATTTTACTATCGATTCTTTAATACGTTACAGAAAATTATTTTCATAAGCACGCATATAAAATTTAGAAATTTATATTTCATTTGTCATCGACGTCGTGCTGGATATAATAAATTATATTTAATTATGGTTAAAGTAAAATACATACCTGTGATGATGATTTAATTATATTATTTAAAATACTTTTTAGGCAAATGTTCGTAATATATTTAAATTGTAATAAAAGGGATTGTAAATTATGGTTAATTTTTTATTAAATATCGACTAAATTTATTTTCATCGCAGAAATTGAAAGAGTGGGTCCATATAATATCTAAGATTGAAAGTAAGCGTTGCAACTTTTTGAGTAAATTTGCAAATTAACTGGACACAAGTTTTTAGTTTTAATTTTCATGTTTGACTTAAATAAAATAAAAAAAATAATTTAAAGAGTTTGCCGTTAAAAGTCGGAAGGAGCCCTTTATAAATATAATAATCTAAGCGCACAGTAGTACATTCAACAAAAGTAAAATTGCAGAGTGTTCTCTCTATTTTGACATATTATCACAATAAAGACTAGGGTAGTCATCATTGAAATCATATTTATTTCTGTTCCTCCACAAAGTAGAAAGTGTTTCGCTTTGAATAAAAATAATACAGTTCCTAAAAAAATATAATTTCAATTCAGCTGGAAAAAAAAACTCTTGTAATCACACCAAAACCGCTTACATAAATACCCAAAAAATATGTCAAGTTCTCGTCAGACTATTCAGTCAACAATAATACGACTTGATATCTAAAACTTTGCCAAATTTATTCCTCGTAGCAAACTTTTAATTTCAAAATATAAAAAAGACAAAATTAAACACGTTTTCGGGTTAATACTGAGATCCGACCTTGGCAATTTTTTATGCTTAGAGGTATTTAATTGTGGTTTACTTAATTTTAGGAATCCGGAATTATGAAATCCTTAACAAATAGAAATTGTGCAAGGACAAAAACTCAGTATTAAATGAGAAACTTGTTTTATGTAAATGTAATTGTAGTCTGCAATTTTGCAAAGTTAAAATTTTTTTATAGTTCTTTGAAACATCATTATTTATTACTGTAATTAAGTGAAATATAAATATATATAAATGCTACTTTAATCACAATGTTTAAGTATTTATTTATAAACGATAGTTTTAAATTTTTAAGAATTTTACAACTGATTCCAAAACAAGTTATTGTGCATAATAATTACGGAATTAATAATAAACGAAATTATAAATTAACAAATGAAAGGATCACAAAAGGTCCTAAATTGTGGCAATTGACTGCACCTTGACCTATTTATTTACACCCTACAGTAAAACCCTATTGAAATTTCGAGAATCTTTATAGAAAAGTCCTGAAGTTGTAGCTAAAATGACTAGCTAACGTAATATATATATATATATATATATATATATATATGTATATATATATATATATATATATATATATATATATACATGTATGTATATATATATATATATATATATACATACATATATATATATATATATATATATATATATATATATATATATATATATATATATATATATGTGTGTGTGTGTGTGTGTGTGTGTATACCCACATACATTCATAATATGTGTATGATGGTCTTATGTGAACTTTATTGAAAATAATATTTTAAGCCGTTACGTGGAAATTACTTTTACTTTTTTTTGTTTTTCCATAGACTTTTGTCCTTGTTTATGTAAATATTCACTCCCTCGATTTTCGATACGTTTGTTTCTGTTCATGAAATAATATATATGAATACCTGTTATTATTACTTTGGATCTTTTCATTTCTCTTCAATACGATTCCCTGAAAATCAATTTTTGGTAATATTTTTTTTTTCCAAACTATTCGCTTTAATTTAGTTGGATCTTATTTATTGTTTGCTAGTAGAAATAAACAACATGTTTATTTATCAAATATTTAGTTTCATTTTGTCTTCATAAGAACTATTTACTTATTTCTTTTTATACAAATTACTTTTACTTTTGTTTTTTTTTTCTTGCTTTATGGTTTAAAATTCAAGTTAAGCACAAAATTCACATTCATTGATATTGATAACCCATAGTTATTAAGCCAACAGCATGGGAAAATTAAATATTATATTGAGACTAGGTAATTACAACTGAGATCACACCTTTTTGTTCTTTATTAAAGAACGAAATTTGCTAATAGTCATAGTGCTAACTCAACAATTTGAGAGATATTAATGGTTTTGTTTCGATCAGGAATTGCGAACGTAGCTAAAAATTGCAAAAGGAGCTTGTATATTTGCGTTATATAATTATTCATCACGTTCTAATATTATACACGTGCATGGAATCATAAAATGTACTATTTAACAGTCAAGTGGATATTACGAACTAGAAAAACTGCACGTGTACTGAAAAATTATAATCTTTAATTTTTATTTTTTTACTTTATTATTGGAAGTACTATAGGTTATTTTTTTCGAGACTGCCATGAATGACATTTGCCGAAATCGTTAAAACAAGATAACCGAAAGAATATTAGTTGAAACTTAATACTTTCTAACATTTCTGAAGATTTATTAAATGCATAAATGAAAAATTACAGGTCTAAATGGGATCATTACACCTCACTGTGAAGTGAATTACTAAAAGTTACAAATACAGTGTAAAAATAATATGTGGTAAACGAAAGCTAAATTTAATCCTGATAGACCTGTACAACGAAATCCTATTTGGTGAGGTGCGCAAAAAAATTATTTTCCTTTCACATATGTTGAGAGTAACATTAAAAAAATCTTTTTAATACTTTGCTATAATTAAAATTATCGACTTGTAAAATTTCATGTACGTATATATAAAACTGCGGACGGACTAATACTCCGATCCAGAAGTTAGTCTGACTAGATATCCGCTATTTTTATATAATATTTCAGTCTGTTTTGTAATATTTGTGAATTGTAAGGCTTTTTTCTGACTTGAGATCATTTTCCGATTTTAAATCAAAAGAAAATGTTAAAATATATTTGAAACATATTTTACAATTGTATTTTTTCTCTTCTGATGTCTCAATTTTTTATGTAAAATCGGGAAAACTTAAATTTTTTCTACACATTTGAACATTATTATCGATGGCCTTGCGTAACAACTGAGTTACTGAATCGGGCACGCGGTTTTGTACGTTGCTTATTATATTTGGATGCTACAGGTGTTATTTAAATTTATTCAAATGAGATACCCCCATGTTTCATAGTGTCCTCGTATGTTGTAATATTTTTAAGAGTTTTTTTCTCTTGTATGGAAGTAGATTATATTGAAACTGACGTTGGCAGTCAACCGAAAAAGAACAAATTATTTATTTTATATTTATTTATAATACGGTTTAAAACCTCCACTGTTATTTTTGTTTGTAAAGCGGTAGAAAAGCAGACTGTATAAATGGTGCCGACATTATTTGGGCTCCGTTCGACTAGCCGGTGTAAACACATAAAAAACGTAAAACTGTCAAACAATCAATAAATAGATTCACCTTTTCTAGCCATCAAAATGTCTCATAAAGGAAACCACAAGGTCTCAAGTAGAAGCTCAAACGAATAAAAAAAATAGTAAACCCAAAAGGGCAGCGCAAAAAATAAGAAAACTTACAAATAAGTTTTTTAGGCCGAATTTTTTTTATATAAACTGACAACATTTGTTAAATGTGTGTTAAGCGGGTAATTAAGGAATTTTTAGTATCTCACCTTTTTCAATATTTTTCTTGTTATATTTTGAAATTATTGCTCTATTTGCATGTTTTGACAAAAAATATGCAAACAGAGCCAAGAATTTAAAATTCAGAAAAACTAGTTATATCGTTGTTATATGATTCACAACTACTACAAATATTTGAAGGTAGGATGTAATGACATATTTCGTCTTAAAAATGACAAAAATGATTGCAAGAAAGTTTTTAGAAGAAGAAGCCACATATAAAACGAAAACATATGAATTATATAAATGTTTGGTTTTAGTTTATCAGTTTTCTTTTATTTTGTTCTACTAGCTTATTTAGCCCACATAAAGTCCGTATAGTTTTGTTGTAACATGATAAAAATAATGAAATATATTCAATATCAAATTCGTTGTAAATCCTCGTCTGTAAATCTTAAATAACTACATTTTTAAGCGTCTACAAAAATTGTCTGAAATATATTTCTAATTTAATGTATCTACTCCATTTGTATAAAAAAGAAATGAGCCGGCACGGGACTCCTGGCAGATGTGAAACATCGTGTTCGTACAAGTAATATGCATAAAAGACAAGATTATTACAGGAACTAAATATAGCATATTGAAAAAATAAAGTATTACGAATTTCTTACAGAAAATGATGACTTGACAATTAATACAAAAATAATAAAGCACAGGTTATGTGTACCGTAATAAACAACAGCGTCGAACTGAGTGAGGAGGAGGTCGCGTAGTCGGTTGCGCATGGCGACACGTCGCCATACCATACACTCTACTATATATAGACTATATATATATATATATATATATATATATATATATATATATATACCTTAGTATAGCCTGGTGACCCGTCGCCACGCCAACGTTCCGGTTTATACCTGCGCCAATAGATGTTTCACATCAAAAAGCTGTTTCATTTTGTATAAGTAATCTATCTACTCCATTTGTATCAAAAGCCTTATTTTCTTTGGAGATCGACAGTTTTAGACTTAAATGTGTTGATAACAGCAAAATATACAGTTAAGTACAAAAACAAATAGAGATAAGAGAAACGGGTAAAATGTTTGAAGAAATAATGTTTCTTCATACAATTTTCACAAAAGCAAATTAAGAAAATATTGTGAATATATCGCCAATGAAAAAAGAGTAAACGCGATAATAAATGGTCGTCATTTTTTTCTCGTTATTTTATGCCTAATGATAGGATGTACGAGTGCAGAATTCCAGCCACACCCAGTCAAACATTTATTTCTAATCACGATGAAACAAATATTACTCTTTTTTAAACAGCATTTAATAATATTAAAGGATATTGTACCTTTTTTACTGTATTTTACATTTGTAAGTAACTTTTTATAATTAATATTTATTTAATGTGTCTAAAGAATTCTATCTCTTACACATGTTGGAATAACTTGTTTCTGCAAATTTTAAAAATATTTTTAATGATCGCCATCTCTGCATTGAAATGTTTATTTTGATTTGAGAAAAATGTAACATTGTTATGTTCTAATGATGTTCCTTACAAAATGTTAGTTTTTGTAAGTTGGAATAATTTTGTCGCAATTCCATTTTTTTTCAAATTTTTGAAAATATTCAAGTGCTTGAAAAAAATATGATTAATAAAAATATTTTTTTTTATTTCAGTCTAATTATGAAATTTGAAGTATATAAGCTAATTGTGGATTTATATCTTCTAGAAAATGTAAACTATGTACATATACATACATACATATATATATATATATATATATTTATATATATGTATATATATATGTATATATATACATATATATATATATATATATATATATATATATATATATATATTTGAAAGTAATGTTGATTAAACACAAGGTTTATTGTTAAGTAACCAACACTCTCATTTCACGATTACTAAAACAAAATTACGCTAAAGCATCACTTTCTCATACCCGCTAAGTCAGAAAATTGTATAGTTAAAATTTAAATATTTTTTTTAAAATTTAGGATATAAGATATTAATATTATATTTGAAAGAAAACGACATGAATATACTTATACAAATGCCTGAAAAAATATTATACCTAAATGAGGAATTTTAAAGCGGAGAAATCACGTCAGTCTTTTCTGTATGTTCTTCAACATAAGTAAATAAATTACCTCATATAAGGACTAGATATCTACGTTTGTTTCCAACATAATTAGTCTAATGAAATTACTGAAAGAACGGTGTAAAATATCTGAGTATCCATAACTCAGTCTTGTAAGACTGACTTTAGGATATCAGTAATTAATTACATAATAATATGATGATTAAACTATAAATTATCAATAATATGGCCAAGAAACCTATAAGTAATCAATAATATGACCAAGAACAAAGGAATGTGCTCGTTTCACGAATGTAGTGTTTGAAAGTTGTAGAAAAATTATATTAAATTTGATATAAATTTAAATCCGATGTGTAGGATATACATGTTAAATTCGATTTGGGAAAAAGATTGTTTTTAAACAATTTTTTTTTCATCGGTTAGATATGATTATTATCAATTGATTTTAAAATTTAAAAACGAATTTTCTACTTAATAGGATTGTTGCTTATTAGTATTAAGTACCTTTGAAATGAGTAATGTAATTAACTTAAGTACAGGTCAAAGAAATTACGCTAAGCTAGTAAGACGTAATACCTTGCTGTGTAGAGTACAAACATAATTAACCCTATTTAATCTATCGTTAGAGAACATTGTTCTGAGCAAGTGGACAATATTACAACAAAACAGAATTCTCCCACGTGTAAAGCTCGACCTTATCTTCGAAACACAC
Source organism: Druceiella hillmani (assembly GCA_039881145.1). NCBI lineage: Eukaryota > Metazoa > Arthropoda > Insecta > Lepidoptera > Hepialidae > Druceiella > Druceiella hillmani. Next base: position 4,619,332 of record JAYKKI010000018.1, on the reverse strand, counting down.
GTTGGAGCCATTTTCATTAGAAAGTCTAATTTTGTAATCCAATACAACATGTGGTGAAAGATAAGAAAATGACTACATGGACCGACCAACAAAATGGGGGCCATTGTTAGTTACGTCTCTTAAGACTCTATTTATTTTTAGGGGCGTATTTATATTTTTGACAAAAAAACCCTCTATTTTTACCACGTTTACTCTAAACTTTGGCAATATGTATTTAATGATTTTGATATAGAAAAATAGAAATAAATAAATAACTAAATCTTAATCTATAATTCATGTTAATTAATTTTTTTCGATTGCTTACATTTATTTCATAGAAATAGGCTGTTTGCAATTCATTCCCCGCAAAAATTTCTAAAGAGAGGCAAGATAAGGGAATTTATTTCAAACAATTGTATTTTAATTTGAAACGAGAAAAATAACATTCAAATATTAACTTTTTCTTCTTTATTTTGTACAGAAAACAATTTAAATTAACGCAATAGTAAAGGAGATAAAGAAAATATGTAGTATATATATATATATATATATATATATATATATATATATATATATATATATATATATATTATATATGTATACTTAAATATTAATGTGTGCGCTTAATCACATTATACGTTATCGGACGTAATAATATTGAGAGCTTGTTAATTAAAACTAATTCTTCCGATCTATTTTAAATGTCCCGTCAAATTGGAAATTCAATGAAACGGTTGCGTGTAGTTAGAAAATATTTATAATTGACAAGATCGTAAGTTATTTATTCTTCATCACTTTTCTTAGAGTTACGTACTTCAAAAGGACTAAAACAGAACGTTGCAGCCGTTGATCTCAAATGATAACCTAAAAACCAGAAATTTGAAAATAACAACCTAAAAACTTGAAATATGACATAGTAGTAAAACATATGAACTGGCTCATATTTCATTTAGATTAGACTCAAAAATATTGACACAGAAATGAAAAAAATAATTATAATACTTTTTCATACTTTTAGACATCACACCTTCGGAGACATGCTGAAAAATGAGCAAAGAATATAACCCCAAATTCAAGGACTGCTGAACCTAAAATTATTAAAAATAGGGATTTTAGAAGCCCACATAAATACTATAGGAAAACTATAGCTATGATTTCAATTGTCATAATTGTTTAAGTATGTACCATGTTTTTCCGCCGATTAAATATATACTAAGATATTCACCTTTATTTACAGTCGATTTTCTCAGAAACCATGCGACGTAGAAACTTTAAATTGGCATAACACATTTTATTAGACTCCACATTTTGTACTAGCTAATTTTTTATAATAAAATGAAAGAGGTGTATGTACCATTATGCCATATGGTTATTATATAATTACGTGGAAAACAATCATTTTTTTTATAATTCTAAATTTAACGATATATTCCAGAAAATCTTTGACGTGTTCAATAAGTGAGTATATTAGAAAGTCAGGCCTAAGTGCAATACCCCACTATGCTGAACAAATAAGTTTAAGTATTATGAACCGTAGTTAGTGAACTTGAATTGGTATTGTGTGGTTGCTGGAGCTTACAGTTATCATTATCTTTAGACATTTCCATTTTGAAGTCTGGAATAAGATGAATTAATAATTTGAGCAGTAACGTTTAGGCTGATGTGGAGGAAGGTAGTTACAGATACGAACACACTTCTCATTATATTTTGCATAGTTTTACATGCAATAATAAATGTGTCGTTATTACTTAAGACTTTATGTGTTTTTTATAAAAACTCACTTATGAAAACACAGTGTTATATATATTTCATCTTGATTACTTAAAAAAAAAAAAAAAAAAATATATATATATATATACATATATATATATTTAAATAAACCATTTTCCTTTTTAATCAATAATTCAAGTGACAGACTTATAATCTAGTGAGATAATATGACGCCTAATATATTTATTACTATTTTCATATTAATGGTTATATGAAAACAGTAATAAAGATATTTTTTAAATCATCCATCTCCTTTTATACGTTTTCAGTTATAGCGCTGTAAGGTAAGTTAGAGTAAACCTATTTTTATTTAAACGGCAACCACTACAAAGTACATAAAGACTTACACGTATACAAATGAATTTAAGGTTATATTTGCTACATATATTTATTTAAATCTTACTTTAGTGACATTGTCAAATGGCAAATGAAAAATGTCTAAGTGTTAAACAAATTCTATGCCTTGTCAATTAAAAGTGACAAGTAAATTATATGTGAATGATCCATGATTTGAAAAGAGTATATATTTAAAGTTCACATGATATATTTAACAACGGTAATATATTTGAAATAACCAAATTATAAATAATAGTATCTTAATACGCAAAGAAGAAAACAGTTTAAAAACAGGATGACTTTTTAATATCTTCAATCTTAGATTTTCTTGTAGAAATTTCAAGTAGACAAACGAGTTTCGTAGCAATTAAATCTTTATTTACAAACATTAATTTATCGTATTAAATTAATTATAATACAAATCAAACTGAAATTAAAACTTGTGCTCTCCTATATATTCATTGAATAGGTTATTGTCGTTAATTTCACACATCGCGATTAAATTTAGTTACTTTCATAAACAAATTAAAATTAACTTGCTTATTAGCAAGAAAAATAAATATAATATAAGGAAAATACTTTGTATCAATCACTGCTTTGTAAAAAACAAAGCAATAAAAGGACACAAGGAAAGCCTCAAGTCGATTTTAAGAGAAAATAATTCAGAAAAGTGCGAATTTTTTCCAAAACCAATCATTATCTTTTCTACACTTTCATCACAATTAGTATTGCGTTACCATCCACGGGAAGGTCAATGAAAGTAAGGGTATAAGGGTGTTTTCAAAGGATTATCACGAGTTAGATTACAGTATCTGCGTACGTATATGCGTATACACATAGATATATGCGCTTTAACTATTGTATACTTTTTTATTTAATAGTACTCAGCACAACGGACCAATAATACATTTCTGAGCTAGGAAATTCGATCTGCCCTTAAGTTGTGAATCCATAAATGTAAAAAGTTGTTTTAATTGTAATACCAAAATAATGAATTATTTTCTTTCTAATTATCGTGGAGTTAGTTTAATTTTATAAGTCATGAAAAATTTAAATCAACCAAAAAAAAATTTCAAAGAAATTAAAAGTCCACCTATTTTTTTGTCAAAGACGAAATTTCCATTAGGTTTAGATTGGTATTGAATAAAAATTTGTTTATTTGTATTCATCCTTTTGGAAAGCTTGAAAAGTTCATTCAATTCTTAAAATAAAATGACCAGTCTAGGGTGAAATCGGACACTTTTACTCTTATAAAACCTTTTTACTTCATTTTAATTAACAATTAAATGAAGCTATGGGATGGTGTATTCTATTAACTTTATTTAAATTTTTAACCACGACCAAGGTTTCATTGTATGATCTTCAGGTGGGCAATTTGTAGAGATTTCTTTAAATTGCCCACCTGAAGATGTTGTCACACGACGAAACCTAGATCCCGATCTAAGAATTAAAATAAATTATATATAATACTACATCACGTAGTTTCATTTACTTGCTAATAAAAATTAAGTAATAGTGAATTTCTACAAACTTAACGCTAAATATATTTAATAGTAATTTTTAATAAATGTTATTAGTTGAAATTGTTAGATTTTTATTAAATTGTGTCTGAAATTGTTTGTGTTGTTCCAAACCGCATAATTTTCAATACATAACTTTCACCCTACTTGTTATCGTGGTCTATTAGTATCAATTAGAGTTATAGGTTTCTTGCTTGTACCTCTAATTCACGTATTTTTAATATACCACGGATACCAAATTATTCAGACCCATCAAAAAATATTTCTCCATCTGTTTACTTTAATATAGATTAACTTTAATTATTCTATCAACGCAGAGAAAAAGGAACCAATTATGCTCCGTTAATATAATCCCCGAACATTTCCCACTCCAGAAGAGGACCATGCCAAAAAGACATTAAAGTATTCTAATACATCACATTCACTGAAGCTTTCTTTAATATAAACACCAAAGTGGCTCAGCATGTGAACTTTGATATTTTTCTCAGTTGATAATTGACAATGAGGAATATGCTTTACATTTTATAAGAAATTGTGATGATGAAAAAATCAAAGGTATGTATTTATGTGAATATGTGTGTATACAAATACATTTTTATTCATAATAATAGAGTTGGTAAAAATTACGAAATACGAACACGAATGCAGTGCCGCTATACTTATACAAAAGTATATTTAGTGAGAATGGCGGCAAAGGAAATAATTAGATTAGTTAAAAATATAATTTAACTTAAAAATATGTAAAATTTTTATGAAACAATTGCTACATAACGTGTAACTATTGTGTAAAATTGTATTGCAAAGTGGTGCTACATAAAGGCTACAATATAAAAATCACTACTGCGTTATTATATTCTAGTTATAGACTACATGTTCTTTACAATATCATATTGCAATGCTTTTATACTTAATAAATTACTTTAGATTCACGAGTCATTAATTACGTTAAAACCGATGTTGCTAAGAACTTATGTGTCGGCAATATCCAGCCTCCATATTGCCTGTACATATTCATTCATAGGTTAGGCAGTTTACATGTTTTGAATTTATTCGGTCTTGAAAAGATGTTTCTCTTTTAAATATGGCTTTTTAATAGCCTTTGTGTTATTTTACGATCTGAAAATAACTTACAACCATTGTTACTTTCCCTTTAATAATGTACGTCCATAAAAATTACGATTTTGTCTAATATGCAAGCAATGTTTTCACCGTTTTAATGATGATCACCATATCATTTAAAAATATCCCTAACCTTGGTTCTACAGGTAAAAAATTAATGCGTCAATTTTGAAAATGTGTGGTCTTTCTTAACTTTTTCTACCTTGTTTAACTCTCCAAAACAAAGTTTTTAAAACAGTAATAAATATGTCAAATATGTCAGGTTAGAAGTCATAAATACTGAAACTTGCTCTAAAGAATTTTGATCACCTTGAATTAAGACAGAACCATCAAAAGAAAATATGATGGATTGCCACTATATATATATATATATATATATATATATATATATATATATATATATATATATATATATTCCTTGTCTGACTTTATCTTTGAATTATTCCCTCCTAATGTGTTTTTGATAAAGCCTTGTTGGTAATATATTAAAAAATTAACTAATAAAATTTGACACTAAAAATAAACGAATATTTTAATTTTTCAACTCAAAATTATTTTATAATTTTATTAGGTTATAATATTATACTTGTTTTAATTAGTTATGTTTCACAATCTTTCATTACTTATGTTCATAATGTTAAGTTTTATTTATTTTATTTTAATTTCTCTCCCTTGATTAATTCCGAATAACTTTTAGCCTAAAATTAATTTTAATTACTTTAATAGTTCAATAGTACTGAAAGTTTATGTATTTAAATACAACTCAAATATTTAGTAGTCGTAATATTTTATTTTTAAACATTTGTGCATAGTTCCTTCAAATTTAACAGTTAAGTTTTATTTCCAGCCTAAACATTATAGCATTTTATTTAGGTTTTTTTCACGCAATAATATTAATTTGTTCTTATACCTTTAAACATTCAGTCATTTGTATGAAATTGTTCCAAAATGAAACGATTTTATATTGATTTCGTAAATCGTATGTATATATTAAAGCACATCCACTATTTGAAAGAAAATAGATTCCCTTTCTTTATATATTACGTGCCACTATTTTGGAAGTAAATTGTATAAAAATGGATGAATTATTTAATAGCCGAAAATGTATTATGTTTACTTTTCTTTCAAGTAATATTTAAATCGGTTGAGGCAAAAATGTACAAAAAACCATTTACATTTATTCAATTAGCCAGCATATTTCGTAACTAAACCGGCTAGCGTGTCGTAGCAGAAGTTTTGATATTAATATAAAAAATATTTGAGTTTAAAAGGCCTTCATATTTAAGAGGCAATTAGCTTGCCTTTTAGACAAGCTACAAATATAATCTCGTTGTCTTTCTCGGATAATTACATTCCCCCAGTATTTCTTGAGATATTTTCGAAGTCGTTAAAATCCAGGTGAGCCAGATGCTGGTGCCAGAAGAAAAAATCTGATTTGTCAATATCCGATATATGTGCAACATTACTCTATATGTTTAATCTCCACGTATTTTTGGTCAAACTTTTAGTAGCCACAATTCCATTGTTTCAGTTTGTCGTGAATCAGTTTTTATAGTTAAACTTTACATGCTTTAGTAAAGTTTTTAATAATTTGGTTAACCGACTACAAGTGTGTTGGTAATTATGATATATACAATACATTTTAAGTATGATTTTATTGTGTCCTTTATCGTTACCCAAGCCAAGACTCACTTGACCAGAACCCTTTAACGAAAGTGGTTTGTTACCTGCAAGCTTTATAGCCTTGACAGCGTGGGAAGACGTAGAAAGCGATACCGTCCCTGCTGTTAATGTGATTGCGGTGGCTGTTCATGCTCTCGTAGAAAATACAGTTGTTTTACAGTTATTTACAGTTGTTTTGTCATATGTATGTATGCACCCGAATCTATGTAGCGTGCATACCAAGGCACACCACGCCATTAACGGAAACGGTGAAATTATAACCTGCTGAATTAATGTTAAGTAGAACTGCGTGAGTGATTACTGAGATATTCCTTAACGAGTAATTCGGATAATTAACAAATGTAAGTCTTCATGCGACTGAGCAGAAAAGGAAGTATGGTAATGGAATTACGGTTTATATACACTGCACCTTAGACTACAAGGATTATACTTGTAGTCTATGTATGTACATATATATATATATATATATATATATATATATGTATATATATATACATTTCAATATTTAATAAAACTAAACCAATTAATAAATTTCATTGGTGAAAAGGAATTTATTGGACTCTGCTCACAAATATTGTTTTTTAAAATAATAGAGAGAAATCATATTTAACATTCGGATCCATTAATTTATTAACAAATACGAGGTTTCTGTTTGAACAGCTTATTAAAGCGTTTTTGGCCTATTTCTATCTTGCGTTTTGTTCGAATTTTCGTTAACCCGACGATGAATGAATGGTTTATAATAAAATAAGGGTCCCGCTTTTGTAAGATTTATTTTTTGACGTATTCTTATTATACACAGAGCTTAAAATTCTGATTACGGCATTGTCGTTTCACCACGTATTAAAATAATTTTTACGAAGTGACGTAAGCAATTTCGATCGTAATAATGTTCGCTACGTCAATAAAACAATTCCAAGTAGCAATATCACTACGATACGCGTGAGTGAGAGGGTAGAGTGAAAATGTCTATTAAAATGTTACCGGAAAAGTGAAATTTACTAGAAGCAGCCAGTTTGTAAATTTGTGTTTAGAAATTCGCTTTACCTTTACGTAACTGTGTTTTGTATTTTCTTGCTGGGCGCCTTATTTCCATCATTTATTTAGATTTATTTAACTATGATTTAACTAAGTAGAAGAATGCAAAGAAAAAGCCAAATATGCTCTGTTAAAGAAATATTAAATATGTTTCACTGAAATATGTACATTTTTTCTTGAAATCAAAATTATTTTTTTTTAAAGAACAGGTATAAAAACATGCTGCAGAAAACGAATTCAATATAAAAGAAATACAGTTTTATTTTATTCGGAGCCCAAAATATGAATTTTTTATTTATTAGGTAAACCTATACACTAAACAAGTAGAAAATTAAGTTCAAGGTAGTTAGAAGAAATGAAAGAATTATAATTTTTAATAGCCTGTATGAAAATTTGGGCATGAAATATATTTAGCATCAATTTATTTGTTTGTTTTTTGGATGGATTTTTTTTTCAGAAACAATATAATGGAAGAAAAATATTTTTACTATAACATATCAAACGAAAAACTAAACGTAAAAAATGATGACAACATAGGTATGTAAGTATGATGATAACGTTTAATTCTAAGTTGGAATGCTAGTTTTGGGGATCAATCTCATTAAAGAATTTTTCGTGAAGCGAATCTAGATAAAATTTCAAGAGGTGGTTCATGGCAAAATATGGCATAAACACTGCAAATAAATTTTTGTTCTGCAATATTTTCGAAAAAATTATAGTAAAAATAGGGATTAAAAAATTAATTAAAAATTTTAAATAAGTTGATTGTTCAGCAGAACAAAGGATTGAATGAATATCTAACAGAGGTAAATTCACAACGTTCCGCCTAATCAGCCATGCTTCGCGAGATCGCCATGTCACAAACCGGGGTACACACACTGCGGGCAGGTTTCATTATAGAACGCAAACCTACCCAAATTTTAGTCGCGGTTCAAATTTCATTCAAAAAATATTCTTTGGTTTGAACGTGATTACGTATTAGTAATTAATTTTTTTAAATAAATAACACTTGTATAGTTATAATTATTATTGCAATGATTGTTAAAATATATTATCCTTAATTCACGTCATCCGCATATTTGTAAGTGTTTATTATAATTCGAGTCAGTCAGTTTTTGTTCATGGCTGTAAACAAAATAATTTATTATTAACATACTATCCCACATCTTTAAATTTTTATTATAAGTGTTTGTGTGTATTTTACCTCAACAATAAATTTTATAATTGACGTAATATTTACATATGGAATCATGAGTAACAGAAACTTATTTTCGATCGAATTAACTGAATTAATGGATATTTATGGGATGGAAATACAAATTTAAATTCTTTAGACTAGTCTAAAAATTTATTGATCGCATATCACTGTCGCGAATTGTTTTGAGCCACTAAAAAGTTTATGAAAATTTTAAAATGAGTAGCTGTTATAATTTTTTCTATCATTATTTAATTTTGTTTTAGACTAAAATTTTGTCTGGGAAAATTTTGTCTCTATGTCGGTTGTCACAAAATTTAAAAGATATATTATTTTTACACATATCAGTAAGATATAAGAAAATATTAATTATACGTCTCCATCGAAAGTTTATTATCAGGATTTGTATTATCAAAATTCGCCAATTAAATTTGGTAAAACCAATTCTTTAAATTTTTCTTCGTCTCCTTCAATGAGCTTCTGACAATGATACCACTATATATATATATATATATATATATATATATATATATATATATATATATATATATATATATATATATATATATATATACATATATATATATATATATATATATATATATATATATATATATATATATATATATATATATATATATATATGACCGTAATACACATTTAAAATATTGATTTAATAACGTGTAACCAATGATATTTGGGATAATGTACCTATTTTAACGTTACTAATATACGTATTAAAATCGGTTGAGGCGGTTCGTAGCCAAGAGGAATTGAAAAAAATCACTGAGCTTCAAACCTTAATCTTGAATACATAAAACTACATTTTTTGCAGTCGTGTGAAAAGGGCGGTTTTTCTATCCGGTATATTGATATAAATTATTGGAAATGACTACAATGTCAGATAAATAGCAAACTATTTGAATGATTCCTTCATTTTTTTTTTTAAATTTATGTTTTTATTTTTCTGCGATAAGATATTTAGTGGTTGAATTCATTCGAGCTTTATATTTTTTAGCAAAATGCAATTAATAATTTCAAAACTCGGTGGATATTCCTATTTTAAAAGTACAATATAATAAAATATTTATCATTTCTTAATCACGGAATAAAAATAGAACACAGAATATTTCAAAATACAAAAAATATGACATCTAGAATCATCCCTGTAGTGTTCCTATTACCTTTGTATGAGCTTCAGAAAAGTCATATTTTTTTCCTAATTTTACATTGAGTGAATTTTACATACTCCCTAAAATTTCCAAATGAATTCTTTTGAGTTTTAGCTATTACGATATATGATGGTTAATTTCTTTAATTACTATGCTTTTCAAGTTTCTACTTCAAGCAGTTTTTAATAAAAATGGCCATGACCGATATACGAACAGATACATATGTGTCGGTAAAATGACTCCATTTTTCCTTTTAATATTGGTAATCCAAAATATAAGTGTTATACTGAATACAGAATTATATTTCTTTTAATTTAAAACATAATGACATTTTTTAAGTCAGATGTGATGGATACTGTTTGTATGTAAAATTATTTATAACGTAATCGTGGAAATATTAATAGAGAAATTGATTTTAATTTATTTATTTTAATTGATTTAGCGTCACCCCAAGAAACCTTTTTTTCCTTTCATGAAAAATGTATGTTTTTCGGAATAAAATAATATTTACAAATAACAACAGTAATTTCAAAATTTTTATGAACATATTTATTGGCAAATAAGAATCTGCACAATTTCGTATAAATGTTTATTGCGAATAACATACTTATTTATTCGGATGTTTCATAAAATTATTTAAGCTGCTTGTATTCTTTCCCATATATTTGGTCTGCGATATTTTGTTCAGTACCTCACATTTTTAGAAAAAACTATAAATTATGAAAATATAATACACTCCCCGGATATCAAGGAACAAATCTATACAAATTTTATTAAAATCGTAATAAACTGTCTAATGTTAGCTTCTCTACAATAATATAAAAAAGAATATCTTTATATTTTAATAAAGATAATTACGTGACAGGAAAAGCGAAATTATATTGTCATAATGTATACATGATATTATAAACGTAGTTTAAAATGAAACTAGACTGTTTCGTATTAATTTGAGCCTCCCAACCACAATGCATAAACTAGCAAAACCCTCACGATTAATAAAACCGCAACTTCCTTGTGGACGAGTCGACCCATCTGTGCAGCCTTAAGCTAGTTGACGTAGGCCCTGGTGAAACAGCGTAATGCATACGAATCTGCGGGGTGTTTCTCAGATTCCTTGGATTCTGAATTATTAGGATTAACCTCTGGTTCTTGAATTATTAGAGTTGTCCTCTGGTTCTTTTTCCTTTAACTTATGCAGTCATGGACATATTTAGAGGGACGCAAAGAAAAGAGGGCAAATTTATATAAAAATAGATTTATTCACGTTTTATGAGCATATAATAAATATTGAATATATTTAATTAATTAAATTAATATTTTGGAATGCAAAAATACTTAGGAAAAAAAATATTAGAAGCAGTAATCACAGTATCTTAATTTCTAAAGGAGTTTTGATCTGCTATGGTGAAAATAGAATATTGTTCTAAAGACTGATTTTTTTCTTAACGGATGACACAATCACTATTTATTTTTACCTACTTTTGCTGCAAAAGCGGGCTGAAACCGTCTGCGAATATTTTTTATTAATTGATTTTATATTTATGAATTTGTTTTTCCAGATTATTCCATACATGTCCAATTGAATTATCGTCCGGTGAGTGTGTTGGCTATCCAGAAATTCCAATATCGACACCGAATTCGAAACGACAGCTGCATTGTAAGGTCGAGCATTATCATATATAGAATTTTTACGGAAATGGAATTTTTATGTAAAGTTCTTTTACATGAAAATAATGGAATGCGATTATATAGGATAGTTAAGGTCGGACTTTAAGAGATTATATAAATATTTTAAACAACTTTTGTTTTCATCTATTAAATTTTTTCCATATTATGTAAATAACATTTCGTGGTAATATTTAAATACGGAAAAAATCGACAAACAGCTAAATAAAACTGCACGATTAAAAATTTGTTCGAGAGTTGGCATTGAGAAAATTGTCGTTGTAATTATTTTCTCACTTCAATATTTGGTTTAAATTTATTTCAGTAAATTATTTTTAATATTATTATTAAAAAATGTGCTCATTATTATATGAATCCAATACGATGTAATTTCAGCAAAGTCTAAAAATATTTATAATAATAAAGGTCTTTAAAATTACACACCCATTAATATAACATTATCGTTGAGTGTAGTTTTTAATACTTATTTTTGTTATATAACTTACAGATAAAAGATTGGTTATGGTACGTATGGCACTTATTTATTTCAATTTTTGATGTTGGTATTATTCCTATTATTCATATCATAATCTTGATTAATGTCTTAATAAGATAAAATAAAATGTCGGCTTGGTAGTTTTGATACGATATTTTATTCTACAGTAGAGTGGGATTTCCCTCGTATTTGTGTAAGTGAAGCCGTATTTATAAAGATGGTGAATAATAAAAACGAATATAAGTAGATTATTGTTGCCTGAGCGCGAATATACTTTCTTTCTGTTCTCTAATGTTGTTTCAACTAATGAAAGAAAAATTAAGGAATTTATAAAATAAATATAAAGAAAAATTAGGTGTAATATATATTAAAATAACTGAATGTGATTTAAAATGAAATAACTTTTGTTTTATTTGTTAATTTCTGAATTAAGTCCATAGAGTGAGGAAAATGAAATATAAAAGTTGTTTTAACTTTAATTAGCTTCAGTTATTTTAGCACATGTTCAAATCGAGTGATCCATCAAATTTTTCTTGACCAGGAAAGATTTGGTTGACTGATGATTTCGGTCGTTATCGTGCAGAAATGTATGTGTAACTGGGAGGGTTTCTTCGGCACTATGTGCAACGGTTTTCTGTAATATTTCCTTGCATTATATTGATTAAGTGTGATTTAAATTTTTTGCAGGTTCTACTTCAAAACTCATTGCTTTTATTTCCAAAATATTCAATATCGATAGCGATAATTTTTTTATTTACGTTTATTAATATCAAGAATACTATTAAGACTTCCTTATAATTATGATATGAAAATCCGATATTTGTGGGAGCCTCTATCAGTACACGTTCCCATTTAATGCTCCTAACTAATTAGGAAAATTCCATAAAATTCACATTTCATGAGCTGTTTGATCCCATTTATTTTCAATGCGTACTGGAGTGCATTCTGCTAATAAAGTTTTGGTTGATTGCTGTATACAATTCACGAACCATATTTTGCACTATTTAATGGCCAAGAGGTGAAAGCATTTGTATTATGCGATCCTCCTATAGTTAAAAATATAAAAATAAACAAATGCTGGATATGTTATGACAAATAAAAGAAAATAACAATTATTACTATGGTTTTAAAAAGTCAATTATTATTATATAATTGACTTTTCATGGGCTGTATTTTATTACATCTATTAAAAACTTTAAATATTTAGTTACAGGAGCAAAATTACGTTAATAATTACTACATGATAAAAATAGAAAATGTCTTGCAATAATGAAAACGAATAGTCATCAAGCAATTTCGAAAGATACGAAATAGCACCTTAAGATGAAATGAAATTCTATGACTACCTTTTTGTAGATCAATGACTACCTTATTGTAGATAGATATGGTTTTGAAAATAACGCGGAGAAGAATCTACAAGGGATTTAGTTAAAACAAACTGATGCCAATGAGGAAACTGAACTTGAATGATTTTATCGATATGTTTATAATTAATCCATTAATAACTTAAAAGAAGAAATACCAGAGAAGTAATGTGAATTTGGACAAGCAACCTTTATGAAATTTATTATGTATAAGAAAGAACAAGAACAGATAGCATATCCAATTGATCATTTTTTACTTTAATGGCTGATACTATTAAAAAAAATCCTCCTGTAGAGCAGCATGAAGTGAAAACAAAAATAATTACTCTCATCGGTCAAATTAAAGAGAATATTTTCCGGCGATTGTCACCACAACTTATTCATCATAGCCAAGTATCACCGATTTTATTTTCACAATCATCTTCATCATCTAATTTTTGGACATTGGTCAATCTGGTTTCCATTACTTACTACGTGATGTCTAACACGATCATCATAACATTCATATCTAAATCACCAGACAATTACTTCAAAACCATTCGATTATCATGCGAAAAATCTAATTTGTAAGCAATAATACTCACTCAATGCCATGATGGAACTGCAGGATTCATTTAATTAGCATATTTAGTACAAAAAAATATTAAATATATTCTACCAAAATATCAAAACAAAGAAATTGATTTCATAATTTTGATTTTAAGACTGATTTCTATACTGTCACTAAACTACCCATATCTTTTGAGATCAGGATTATCTGATGTACGAAATTTCAGGGATTGTCCCGGAATTTATGATATTGTCCCGTGTCCATAAATAATTTGTCCGCTAAATGTAAAAAATTGCAATAATTCTTAAAAATTGTATTTTTTGGCATTTTTTGCGAACCTATATTTGTATAGCTGCATTGCGGTTTTACTAGCTTAATCAATAATTTATAATTCGAATAAATTGTGAAAGATCTTTCTTCAGAATTTATTAGTTGCTTTTAAATAATCTCGATGGCAATAAATTGATTAAAATACCTAAATTAAAAAATTAACATCATAAATTGAATATCACTGTCATTGTAAAACTACAAAAATGAAGCTCTCAATTTAAATTAGATAAGATAAATCATTGAAAGTAAATTAAATTTTATAAATTTATTTTGCCAAATATTAGTATTGGTTTTTAAAAAAATTACGATAAATCTGATTAACACACCGAATATTTTGTATGAAATCATCATTATTTCATGAATCAATAAACTTTGTTAAACAATTTACTTTATATTTTGACTTTTATTGATCTGAATATTTTATTGGGTTCAAGAAAAACTTGTGTTGGGTCAAACTGTTTTTTCTTCTTCAACCATTAGTAGTTACAGCACTTTTATTTGTACAGTATAGTATAAACAATACGGAAGTAATAATGTTATTTGAATGAGGTTTTATTTTTAACTTTGCTTTAAATTCCATGTTTACACCCTGTGGTGGAAATACCGACTAGAGAGCGATTTTACTTATAATAATACCACAAAAATAAACTCGCATACGCACGCACACATACGCAAAACCTTAAAATCAAACACAAATCCTTAAACAGGATAGACAAATTACACAAAATAAATACACCGTATAATAATATAAACATACTGTATAACCATTAGCATAAAGGTCGGAGTACTGGAATAGCCCCAAGCTAACCTCAGATAAATTAAAAGGTGTAGAGAAAAATAATACTAATAATTGTAATAATTAATAACTGATTAAATTAAGAAATGTTTCCCACTTGGAACTTTTAGTAAAGATAATGACTAACCTTAGACTTAATATTAATATTCCTAGTGGAGAAAATACTTCACGAAATATCATGTTTTTTTTTAAATTGTTGGTTCTATTTTTCTAAAGATAATTTCAAACGTTCCACAATCCATCCAACAGAACGAATTTTTCTTCATCATTTATTAAATGACGATACAGTGTGTGGTATTCAGTTCCCGTTTTCCTTTCTCAATAACATGGATGTTTCCATATTCTTCTTCTCACTACACATTTTCCTTTTTTCCAATAAACTCTTCACCGAGGAAACTATAATTGCTAATGAAAAATGAAAAACAAAATGGAATTTTTTGCAAGAAAATTTGCAATATATAATTGAATAAATAATCAATACAAATGTTTCCAACTTCAACCATATATGATTTCAAATTGAACAATTATCGAAGTAGAGTTACATAATAAGATTTTATCGGACCGGGACAGGGCCGAGAATGAACTGTGAAAGGAACTATAGTAAGGATCGATCCTAAGAGTTTTGTTAAAGAATGGGACTTTATACTTGACTGAAACGTATTAATGATCATAATATTTTATGATAAAAGAGACACAGTTCATTATTGCCATTTAAAACGATAGACATCAAATTTTCCTGCCTCAGTGTTTTATATAGCTAAGAGATTTTATTTTTGAAATTGCATAAGAAAAATACGTGACTTTAAAAAGTGGATCTTAGCTTTGATCATTCTTAATAATTAAAATAGATTGTATTTAGTTTAGGCACCAACCAGAAATTAATTAAAGTGTAAAAATATTTTATACAATGGTTATCAGAATTTAATCGAATGTTGTCGGTATTATTTAATATAACAAACGCAAAATCAGTTCCTTTACATCAAATACAAATATACCAGGTGTTAATCTAAAACTTGGTATCCAGGTAAAGTCATTCTTTACTTGAAACTTTGAAACTATATGACCATTACTTACATTAAATTGACACGTTTTACTGTCATTAGATTTATCTGTCGCCAACTGTAATAGAATGTTGATATCACCGGAAATACATGTTAGTATTGTCGCTAAAATTCTCCGCTTTTGCGCTTGTAAAATTTTAATAAGTTACGCTACAAGCAATTTTCTAATGAAATAATTACGGCACCTAATCTTTTTCAATTTGTTTAGCGCTCCGATGCTTTAGTTTTTAATAATAATTTGTACTTAACTTTGTGTTTTAGAAGTCGTAAACTAAAATTAAAATAGAAACGCAAAAAATTAATTTATGTTCTTTTTATTCAGTGGTCTCTATATAGTGTATTATAGTGCTATAGATAAAAAACTACAAATCGGAAAAAAATTAATGAAATTTTATTTTTGCTAAAAGAAAATATTAATATTAAAAAAATTACAAAATTATTAGCTTTTAAAGATATTAAGGGATTAATGAAGTGAGGAATTTCGGAAAAGGTTTTTGTTGGTATTGAATATATTTGGCGTTAATTTTGTAGAAATTTATTGTAACTACATTTTGCTCAACTAAATGAAGCTACGGGATGTACTATTATTGTAGTATCTTTATAAATTTCCCACCTGAAGATGTTGTTATACAATGAAACCTAGGTCGTCGTAAAGAATTTATGTAAAGTAGAAATAAAACCGCATCACGTAGTTTCATTTAGTTGAATTCTTGATGATGTAAAATATAAAAAAATGGTTACAAAATGTGATTAAATATTCCAATCAAGATCATACAACATTAAATTTAAAAATTAATTATTTAATGAATAAGACTAAACAATACTCATATAATGTATAACGGCTATAAAGGTAAAAGTTGCTTACATTTAAATTTTATACTTTTTTATATATCATTAAAAATTTTAAAAAATTATTGAACTACTCAGTAAACCAAATTTATGATTCACGATAATATTCAATCATTATGGTAATTAATATTTCATTTTAATATCAGTAAAGAAAAGTCCCCAAATATTTTCTACAAATTTCTATTTGTATCTTATTTCGTTGGAAGTTTTATCAACATCTCTCCATTTGTTATTAATGAGTTTTTCTTCGATATATAACTTGGAACTAACTTCGACACCTAGACTGGAACCTACTTAATAAAGTTCTTACACTCAGTATTACAGCAATTGTGCAGATTTAGTTTGTTCTATTTTCAAGTAACGACTCGACCATAGATTATTCGCATATTATCAAGTAAATTTATTGCACAGTTTTCTGCGTCTGTATTGATCGCCTCTTTTCAGTCATACTTCAAATTATTGCCATAAATAATTTTCGATATTTGAGGAAATTTTAGTAGAAAAATAATAGTTAAAATTATAAAGCAATTAAGGTCATGTCTAGATTTTTTGTAATTTCGAAAAAATTAGTAACCGTAGTAGGAA
This sequence comes from Druceiella hillmani, assembly GCA_039881145.1. Lineage (NCBI taxonomy): Eukaryota > Metazoa > Arthropoda > Insecta > Lepidoptera > Hepialidae > Druceiella > Druceiella hillmani. The sequence continues at coordinate 4,601,824 of JAYKKI010000018.1, read as the reverse complement.
CTAAAAAGAATTGAATTATATTCAAGTTATTAAAAAAATTAACATATATCGAAAAGAGGAAGATCATAAAAAAAATTAATTTAAAAAATATATGTCAGTTTTTTCTAATATACTCGTATCTTTTAAGTCGACGTACAGTACTCTAACCGACTATCGTAGGTGTTTAAAATATATATATATATATATATATATATATATATATATATATATATATATATATATATATATATGTATATATATATATATATATATGTATATATATATATATATATATACATGTATATACGCATATATATTCTCGCAGTTAGGACTTCAGATGTTTATTTATTTTTAGTAGAATGGAAGTGCTTTTGAACATAAATAAGTCAATATTAAATATGTCTGTAAAATGTGTTTTGTTTGTACATACATCAATATTCTCTTTTAAATGTTTTCTTGTATTATCTGTACATCTTAGGTATACATTGTTTTCTGCACTTGCCTAATTACAGGAAATATTTTAACATATAAGCTTTTTAACGGCATATAATAGGTTAGACACTAGTTCAATTACCTGAAGCTTATATGATGTTATATTATTATTAGAAAAAAACCTGAAGATTTGCATACGATTATTTTAACAATTTAAAAACAATTCTAAATGTGTTTTTGACAATTTATCACCATAATAGAAATCTATGTATAAAATTTTGCCTTCTGACTGATATCATAAATTATGGTATTTGAATGTACAGACCGTTCTTTAAGTCTCATTGCAATAGATCGTTAAAAATAATCGAGATAAAATGTATGAAAATAAATTAATTACAAAAAATAAGCAATAAAACATACAAGGAATAAAGTAACTATCAGCATTTTCTGTAATCAACGTACTTTTATGCTCTTAAACCACGAAATCATTCGAATTTGAGCGAGTAAGTAGTTTGACAGACGATACTTGTAAAGTAATGTCACGTGAATGATTTTGATATAAAAAAAAAATATTAAGAACATTTAAATCAATGTTTTTCGTATATAGAATTATTGCAAACAGATAAATAGTTTGATTTTAAAGGATTAGACAAAAATCTTTGGTAGTTAAATTATAATTACTTAGATTATTAATTGCTATGTAATTTAATTAACATCACTAAAAAAAGTTTCGAATAAATATAAAATACTGTGATTCTGAATTGTAATTCCAATGTTACTGTACCAATTGTTATAAATACATTCTGCTAAGCTAGGATTCAAGGCGACATAATTAGATTAAACAAGTTTATTACTTAAAAATTTAAGTCTCATTAACCCAAGAGATAACTCTCTTGAAATTTAAAAAAGTTCTTTTTTTTCGTTTTCAATATAGTAATTAATTTTTGGTTTTATTTTCATTTCTAGCGCAATTATTAAAATTTTAAACAAGTCAAATGGGATAATCACTACGATATTAGAAAATTATTCATTCGAAAGTTAATTTCTCAAAATAAATATGATATATGTCCTTTTATTATTTTGGTAGACCATGTATTATGGTAGATGGAATCTATCATAACTACGATATGAAATTTCGATTGTAGAAACTGTTACAATCGTGAAATTATAGCAAATTAAGTTTCCTCGTGGCTACCAAAAACATTTATATGAAAAGAACGCTGACCTGTGTAGCAAAAATCTCGTTGCATCGCTCACCTTAAAACAGATTTAACGTAAGAAATTTCGTTAAAGATACGTATTACGGAATATCTTTACAATTAAACCGGAACAATGACGAAAGTTTCAACTTCAATAAATTCATAAATATTGAATATATTTGGCGTTAATTTTGTAGAAATTCATTATTCAATCTTTGCTAATATCCCACCTGAAGATGTTGTAATACAACGAAACCTAGGTCGTGGTAAAGAAATTAAAGATAGTAGAAATAATACTACACGTAGTTTCATTTAATTGTGAAATTCATAAATACTTTTTTAAATATATTTTTCAAAATAATTGCGCAATACATATGGCTATGAAGGCGAATAAAAAAATGATCATTTTCTAAATGTATCTGGTAATGGTTGTTAACTGCACTGTTGCCTTACTTTTGATATGAAACGAAATACTAAAGCATGCTTTGAAATTTAATTTAAGAAAGTTTTCTTGTGTTAACCCCAAAATAATTTATTACAATATTATCCTTCAGCGTTGCTGTTTTGTTCATTACCTTCTGTATTTACGACTGGACTTTAAACGGAATTTTTGTTTCTAAGTATGTAGGTTCAAGTTTCCCTGTGAACTGAGAGAACTTGATGATGAAGACCATCGTTGATATTTAGTATCTGAGTCTCCTATTGCTGCAAATTAACCTACATATTTTATTTGGTCTAATTTCTCTTCAGCATTTCGCTGGTTCCGGTTCTAAAAATATTACGTCATGGCTGCAAATAAGGTCGCTATTCATTAAGCACCACACTTTGTACTAACGACCTAATAAAATCCGTTGCGTCATCAGTGCTAATTATCAAACTTAGAGCATAAATTTTGGTCATATTTTGATTGATGATATGCAGAATAAGTTGCAATATTTAAATTGTTTCAAATTACAATGATTTTTATTATTGAATTAGCATATAATGGAAAGTGGTGTTATTGTTGTTAAACGTGATTATTATGCTTGTATTAACTGAGGTCATAACCAAGATCATTAATGCATTTAACATAACCTATTCGAGTAGCATAACCTATTCGATATTATTAATGATTACTACTTTTCATATACGGAAATGTGATGTAGCTTTTTTGAATGCAAGGTGGATTCTCATAGTAGGACGAAATAACTCAATTTAGCGCAATAAAAGTACAAGATTGTAACCACTGGTTTTTGATGTTCGATGTCGAACGTAAAACCTTGGAGGTGAATCCACCAACGAGGGAATCTAGAAAGTAAGTACTTTTGATGGTCTTTGACTTCGATATTATTGAGACAATAATAATGTTGATATACTTTGGATACCTATTAATATATTTTTAAAGGTTGCAATACTTTAATTTACGATCGGCCAAGTAATGTTTAAATGTTGCTATACTTTTCTTTACGATCGACCAAATCTTTAACTCGTTTGAATGGTATTAACTTTTAACACTAAGTTCCGTTGTACTAAATCATCCTTCTTGCAATTTTCATAAATTTGCCTCAAAACGTCATTAAAATCAATGCTGCTAGTATTAATATGAAAAATCTATCCCGCTATCGTCTGCTTAGTCTCTGTTATAAATGAAATTTCCATAATAAGAATAGTATCGCTATTGCACATAGTGTCAAACGTCTTGGGGACCTTTTTTGTACAAATCCCCAGAAAAATTAAATTTGCTTTTTACTTTAACTTGATATACAATTAGATTTTATATTATTTTTCAATTATTTAATTAGATTTTATATTATTACCAGCTAGGTACAAAGTTAACGCAATAGTGAGCCTTGATTTATTTATTAACATTTCAACCTTAGAGGAGCTCGGCCTGACCTGAACCAAGATCATTGCTTACAAACCCTACCTAGGTTATAAGAAAGGAGCAATTAGGGATATTTATAAAAAATCGGTCTCTGTTGGTTCCTGGAGCATTTGACACACGAGATTGATGCTTTCGTCTAAAATGGTGCTCTTTATAAAGATATAGTTAACATGCCCAATTTTTTTTTTCTTAATTTCAATGATTTGATAAAAAATAAACCTTTTTTCGTAAACCAAGTATCTTAAAATGGTTACTCATAACCGAGTCATTTAAATATTTATATATAAAATATCATAAATATATAATGTTTACGAGTAAATACGTAGCTCTGCCACCGGGAATTTTAAACACTTTTCGTAACTAAACTTTTCGTAATTTCTTTGAAAAAGGAAGATTTAGTGAAAGATCTAACTCCAGTTATTGCCCTATCGTATTTAAGTTTATACTTTTCCTAACGGTTACAGTTTTGGAAACGTAATTTTCTCGTAAGCACAATGCAAGTAAATTGTAACCACCTATTCAAAATTGTTTTAAGCATCTTTCAGGAAGACAAATTAAACCATCACTCCGTTTTGATGAATTTTGTTATTACTTAATCAATGTTAATTACTGTGACGCAATGGTGTTTGTTAGAAAATTTTAAAGAGACGATGACATGTTATGTATCAAACGAATGGAAAACAGCAATGAATATTGAGATGAACAATCCTGTAGAAAGTAATACGTCGACCCTTCTAAGCAAGCCTTCTGAGAACAAAAAAGTAATTAATATGAAGTGAATATAAAAAAGGGCGGGAAAGTGAGTATAAAATAGGTTAGCGATAAGAGGTTTCCCATAAACTGACTGGATTGATGACACTTATTTCTCCGTTGCTAAAATGATAACTTTAAAGCTATTATTATCCTATTTTCAAAATTATTTAGACAATCATAAAACAGACCCAGAAACAGCACATTTGAATGGTAAAGTTTTAAACAAACTTTATGTGAAACAGCCAGTTGGCCATGAAGACGGTACTGAGAGAGTTCATAGATTAAGTAACTCATCAGACAGCTTAAAAGAAAGCCCTCGTGCATGGAATGAACGTTTCAATGATTGTTCGAAAATTCTTAATTTTAGCAGAAGTAAATATGTTTATTGTCCGTTTGTTAAAAATTAAAATATTGAGAAAGGAAAAATTAAAGTTGTAAAAATAGATTTATATAATAATTTTGCAGATATATAAATAAAGTTATTAGGAAATATCAAATTAATTAAGTTAAGGGAAATGTTGATTGTAAAAGAATAGGATAGGACGTATAAAATTAGATTAAGTTATTAATAGAGTTGCCAAGTTAGAACTAACTCTTCCAATTTTGAAATTGTTTTGGTGTGCTGTGTTGCAATATTAAAGTAATATTATACTTTTATATTGGTAACACTGTCTGGTTTTGTTATCTATCACTCGAATTTATTGCCCCAGCTAAATAAAATGTGAAATATGAAGGCTTTAATTACATGATTTGTCATAATAAACTATGTACATTACAGACTAAAAATGTTTTAACTAGTTATTTTAATAATGAATGTACTTTATGAATGAGACGCACCTGCCGGTTTCTGATTCCAATATTTTTTTCTTATTTTGTTTATATTAATGTAAAGTATGCAGGAATATTAGGAGTGGAGAGGAAATAGACATAGTGAAATAGTAATTTGCATATATGCAGCACTCTATTATCGGTAATTACGCTCTCATAGCAGATCAAATTATAATTCGCTAAAACATAGAGTTTAGAAGTAAAGTTTTTCTCGGAACAATGTCAAGCACATTTTGTCCAAAAATGCATAAATAAACTAAATAATAAAAAAAATCACGCCACTGGAGTTTACTCCTTAATTACGATTGTCTTGGAATGAATAAAATAGGTAACACTGTATATAAACATAAATATATACATATCTCTTAACGTTAGGGCAGCTTTCATTAAAAACGCATTCGCTTGACTGTTTTTTTGGTTGATTCACGTTGCACAACTGGTTTCCATGAAATTTTTATTAATAGGATTATATACAAACTACGTTCATCCTGAAGATCCTTTCTAAATGTTGGTGAAAGAATTTTTGAAATCGGATGGGTAGTTTCGGAGATTACCTCGTACATCCAAATTACAAAATTTAACTCTTTTTGAAGTATGTTAATTTCTTTTTAAAGGTCCTTTGCCTATTCTGAATGACCTTCCTAAATATTGAAGAAAGAATTTTTGAAATCGAACGAGTAGTTTCGGAGATTACTTCCTATATCCAAACTTACAAAATTCAATTTTTTATAATACATGAAACAATTTTTTAACGGGAAGGTCTTTCTAAATATTGGTGAAAGAAGTATTTAAATCGGGTGAGTATTTTCAGAGATTACCTCCTACATCTAAACTCACAAACTGTTACACTTTTACTACTCATAAAACTTCATATCGGGCGCTATATATGAATATTTCTACGATTCTAATGAGTAAACTCCAATAAACTCCAAAACTGTTTATCTGCAGTTCTCATTAGTAGCGATTGTCAAGCGTTGAGTATTAAAGTCATATATGCTATACGTAATATAATGTATTCATATATGCTATACGCTTTTTAAATAGATATAAAAAAAATTAATGCAAAAGGATTGCAACTACCTACACTTTATAGCTTCTAATTTATTTCCGCTTTTAGTATTATAATGATCATTTTTTCACGTGAATTTCAACTTATCGAATATTTTTTTCTGCATCCGCCTGTCCAATAAAATGTCGACGACGAATGAGATTTTATTTCTAGATCGAGTACCTCCAAGTAGAGATGCATCCCAGTAACAGCATCTTCGAACTTTTAAATAAGCACAGTTTCGACCGTAGCTCCCTAGTTGGCATTTGAATGATTTAAGCTGTAAATCTCTCACAGCTCTCTATATGGTAAAGGTAATAATGTGCATCTGTCACGATTCACTATATCTCTAACGACTCAAAAAGCTTTGGCCATCCACAAATAGCAAGCAGTGCGGAGTATTTATTGCATTGCTGATATTATTTATGAAAAAAGTGGATAATAAATGCTTGAATTTTGGACTCAGTTATAAAATTACCTCCTCCTGGATATTGCATTCAATCTACAAAACATAAAGAGAAGAAACGTAATGTTCCAACTTTGTTATTCCGGTTTAATATGACGTCACGGTCTACAAGATAAAAATATTTTTAATAGTCGAAAACACAAAAGTCACCTGAAACTATAGATCAAACAAACTAGGGTGCTTAGTTGATGAAGCACGCAAAATTTGTAAACATCAAATGCAAAATCTTATGTTAAGAAGGGAATAAAAAAAGATATTCACCATACAGGGTTACCGATGTAATATCCTATAGCGAGGATCAATTGATATTGTAGTACCAAATATATTTTTGTAATAATGTGTAAGAATTTATTTGTAAGCTTTAAAGAAAAAACCCAGCTAAGTCATAAGATCGTATTGGTCTCCTCAGTTTAGAAACTTTTGGCACAAAAGTTTACATAAATGTACACTTTAGTGCAATTTGGTTACCATTTATCAAATTTACTTAGAGTAAACTTAGTTCTTGAAAGTTTATTGCTCAATGTTTACACTTCTTCATTATATTTACAATTAAAGCATGAAAATACTTTCAACTTTCATCAATTAGGATCACGCACAGATATAATGGATTTGTTGAAACAGGTTTTAAAAACAATTTTGGGATGCGCCTGGGAAAAAGGTTTTGTGAAAGCAACTACTAATTCTTCAAACACTCTTTGCATCTGGCTTTCAATTGCGTTGTATTTATAAAGAACCTGAGAGCTCGCTATAACCACACTGACGAAATGAAAAAGCACGGCCGTTTTTTATGATAGAGTAAAATTATTTTTTGCTTATTTTTGTGCCGCACTTAACTGAGAAACAATATCAATAAATAAAACACCGGAAGGATTTCGTACATAGCAAACGAAACTTTTCAAAATTGTAAGCACATAAAGAGAAAAAATGGAAAATTACTTTACACATAAGACCAACCACATTAAAACGTACAGGGTTCCAGTAAGAGCTGGTTGCTGCTTCTTCCCTCATACTCATACAAGTAAGTGAATATTTACTCATGATATATTCTTTTATTTCCACTTTTTCCCCAAACAATTAAGGTCATCGTGAGTAAATCAGGTGCTGACGGTTAATAGACGATAATTTCCTAATCAAATTATAATTATTTTTATTAAATAAACACGATTTCGAAATTCATTACTCCACGTTCTTCACACTTTGTCAAAATTGACTGTACTAAATAATTATAAAATGACAATAATAATAATATATAATTGTACAAAGTAATCGTAATTCTACAGGTCGACTTTATCAAATTTATATTATGCCTTTGTTTAAATAATTAGGAATATTTTCAAAAATATATTTAAAAATATTACGTATTATTAATACAAATGGTAGTAGGTTTACTGTATTACATTGTATATCTATCAATACACTTGTATTTTGAAATCTGAGGGAAATTTTCTCTATTACGATCTTCAACGAAAACAAGTACCCTGGCAATAATCTGCACCTTTACATCTTTTAAAACATTTTTAGGGATACGCAAAGTTTAACTCATATTCCTTATGTACCGTGCTTTGTAACGATACATACAAACGATAACGGTTTGTAACGATAAATATACGTACAAAGCAGCGGTTTTAATGGGAAGGTGGGGTGATTTAGGTTTTAAAAGCGCTTGAGTCAAATGTAATTTATGCCTTCCCGTTCCTAATGGAAAATGGCCACGAAACGAGAATGAATTGTGACCCTTTGATCTCTATCAAAGGGCACTCATACTCACAAACTTTTAATTTCATTACACACCTAAAAGTAATTCGATCGGATAGTTTCATCAGTTTAGAAATCTATCTTTGCTAATAGCCCACCTGAAGATGTAATACAACGAAACCTAGGTCGTGGTAAAGAACTTAAAGAAAGTAGAAATAATACTACATCACGTAGTTTCATTTAATTGTCAGTTGCAAATTCATATAAATATAAACATAAAAATATAATCGTTTTCTACCTGAGAAATTTACGTATTCTCCTTTATCGTTTAGGGAAAATAAGTGATCTCAATGTATATTATACAGAGCTTTAAGGAATATTCTCATTATTAAATTGGATTATATTCAAAAATATCATATATTTATTAAACATTTTCCCAGAATTATACAACATTTGGGATAAACTATTAAATGTAAAGTATTTCTATGCTATTTTAGTTTACAAAATCACGAATACAGCAATTCTGAGTCATCATCAAATTGATCTGACAACTCTCCTTTGGATGACTTCAACTTCAAGCAAGAGTAAATTACAAGTGTTTTGTACTGCTTATTTCAGGTTATAAGAAAAATTAAATAACAATAGATTTTACACTGAGTACTTTCTTTTTCCATCACCAATACTTTTTATAATGAATATACGAGTACATCTGTAAATATGAAAGAAAATTTAATGGAATTACATTCATTAAATCTCATATAAAGGAAAGCGTTACACAAAAGTCGTGGATACATAAAAAAATTTGCACATTAAATTTGATATATCGTCAGTGCTGCACAGAAGTTAATATTACAGACTAGACCGTATTTTACTGAAATCACAGTGTTTAGCTTATCAAGAATTAAATCCACAGATTTGATTCATTGCAGTTTGATAACACAATAGTTAATAGTAAAATAGTTGAATAATTTGGCATGGCATTTGTTAACAAAAATCTACACGTTGTTTTTCTATATCTGCTCGTTAAGTAATTTTTTTAGTCATTTTTATGTGATATATATAAATCGACATTTATATGGTTCGTGTGTGCTAAAACTGGTTATGGTAATTACATTATTTTTATTGTTAATTGCTTAAATACACGTTATCTTGGTTAACTTACTGAACTTGATTATTCTCCTCCAGTTAGACGGAGATGGCAAACATTGAATTATGTTTGTCTAGCAATACAATGTAGGCACTCGTTATTTAAGTGACCTGTTTTTTTTTAACTCGAATTTATTTAAGCTATGACACTTAGTTATGTTTCCAGAAATATTAACAATGATGTATAAATTCTTCAATATCCAAAAAAGAAATTATATTAATCAATGATTAAATATATAGCAATAATATTATTATACTTCCTTGTCGTGATTAGAGTGTAGCAATTGCATAGATATTTTTTTTCCAAATTGAGGAACTTATTGCTACAAAATACGATTTACTGGCTACATTAATTGCTGGTTGTGAACATTGCATGAATTTCATAAAACAAAAATTTATTCAATTATTTTTATTAGTTATTTGTTTATGATATACTCGTATATTACAGTTTACTGGTATGGGGGAGGTTGGTATCCTGAGTAAAATTACAATGTAATTATATACGAGACACAGAATAAACCTAGGCGTTTAGACAACTAATAAAATATTAATATTCTTAAACTCACGTTCAAAACGATTATTAAAGAATTTACCCCCTTGATATATATTTTTAATATACCAAAATTGCCTTAAAATACTCGTTTAAAAACTGTGTGAGTCTTTTGTACGAATAACAAAAACTAATTTTGTGTAAAACGAAGTAAATTTAAATACAATTACGGTTTGTCAAAAAAAAACACATTCTCGGTTTGTTTCATATTAAATATTATATATTATTATGTCTGTATATAAGCACGTCAAAGTCAATAAAAAACAAAATATGTCTGATTCCTTTGATTTTTACGTATATTTATTCATATCCATAATAAATAGTGCTTAAAATTTATTTACAGTTTTTGATTAAATATTCTTAAAATCGTTTCATTAAGTTAATTCAATTTACGGTTTTGCAATTTCCGTATGTTTTACGTGGAAACTTCCCACTTTACGTAGGCAAAAATTAGCACAAAATTACGAAAGGGAATAAAATTAGTATCTTACGTTAGACTAGCAATCGTATTATTATGACCTAAAATATTATTACATGAATATATCAATTCCATTCACGGCGCAAGCACTGCTTATTTAATTTTGCTTTCTCGGCTTTTACAGCTTACAATAAATTAAGACAAGTGAAGATTGAGACCTTCATATTCATGGCCGTACAACTCGAGGAATTGAATTCACATTTGACAATTATTTCCGAATTAATTTCAAAAAAGGAAAAGTTTACCAAAACTATGATAAATTAAAACTATTTGTCTATGATGGTGGCATTTTTCCGGCCTAATTATCAGTTTGATTTTCTTCACTTAATGTACCGACCACTAGCTAAAATTGGTAAAAACAGTCATATTTAGAACACTCATTCTAGTTATTCACTTAATTTTCAAACATGTTAGACCTTCAAAGTTCCGTTGCAGCGGTTCTTAAAAAAACAACTTTCAAACACAATGAGAATCATGGATCTCTAGCAAATAAGATTTTTCTAAAAATCGGAAGATCCTGATCGTAGTCTAGACTTCAGGTAATTTCATCAAAAACATTTTATACCAAAAAAATAATTCAGAATGTAAATGCTTTTATTTACAATTCGACATTCTTTCAAGTTTCTAAAGGGTTATATATCCACTGGGAAATATTTTTAAAATAAATGTGAGCTTATCCATCAGTTCCGCAAAATGTCAGGAAAAATATTCTCATCGCCTATTTAGTTACATTGAAAACGCTAATTAGAAACAAGAGAATGATGAAATTTACGTTGAATAAAATTATTATGAGTTTTCCTTAACTAAGTAATTATAAAAAGAAGTTTGTAATTTTTCTGACTTATATGTTACTATGCAATCATTAACTGTAACATGTACCGTTTTCCTCATGAAATATAATTTAGATACCTAAAAAATATTACCTTATTATTTCCTCACAATAAAGAGGTATGAACAAAATATGCTTTTTAGAATAGTATGCAAAAGAGCTCATTTGAAATTGCTTCGAACATACAAGGGAAATTTGTCGAGAAAGTTTTATTAAAATATGGCACTGTAATAAAATATTTCAACCCGCATATATCATAGTAGTTAATCCATAAAAATAATGGTATGGTAATTTTAGAGAGGGCAAATAAAGTATATTTTTTTCCTTTCTTATGTTGCATCGATTACCAATTATTAAAGGGCTTATAAGGTTTCTTTGAAGATGGCTTTTAAGGAAACCAAAATAATATGTTTTTCTATTGTGATGTAATTCGAGAAATATTACTGGACAGAGAGATATACTTTAAGTTTATTTCACAATTATTGAGATGATTCCAACATTTTCTCTAATGATTTTGAATTTTCGAGAAATTTGCGGCCTTTTTAAAGCTACGAAAGTTATGCTTGTAAATGACAAAAAATATTACTACTGTTTTTAAATAATTTCATGAAAATATAATGTAACCTTAAACATTTATATGTACCCAAGTACGTAAAGGAATTTCGTAGTACGAGTTCTACTCCTACATAAGAAGTTTTGTTGTTAATATTTACTATATCCCTGAGAATTTTTTTCTTGCAATATGCATTAAAATTAGGTTGGCATATAAATAAATATTAAAACAAAAAAATATCAAAATTATTTTAAGATAGTGCAAGGTGTCTAAGAAATAAAAACACGAAGTTCATTTGTAGCAGAAATTTTTCTAGTCACCTGATTATACCACCATGTTTAACATATTTATTTTTAGACACATTCATTTTTAGTTTTTCTAAACAAAATATCTAAATATCCTAAAGCCAATAAGCACGGTCTTATTGGTACCATATAATTTCTATTACATTCTAATAAACCTTAAGTAGTTAATAAGACAACTTATTCATTAAAAAGTTCAAGCAAATATCTCCATTTATTCGCAATGATAGTTCGAAGGGCCGATGGATGTACTATTTAAAATCCAGCTCATGACATTAATGTAAAATTGATGTTGGAGACTATCCTCCTATACTAACAATGACGTAACAGTGTGTATTGTATTTTGAACTATCTACCACTTGTGCAAAACGACTCATCAGTCCACAAAATGTTGGTTCTAATTAATTAATTTATCAATTACTTGTTACTTATTACTAACTAACTTATAAATATTTTAATTATTTATTCGGTTCTAATCAGGTAACTAGCACGTAATATAAGTTACAATTATTGAAAATATTACAATCATTCAGTTATTTTATTACTTTATTTTCTATTAATTATTAGGTAAAATTTGAGGAATAATTGACCTCAAGATGCGTATTTTTCTTTATGTCCCTACATAGAGGGGTGAAATATGAAATGTGATTCCACCACGATATTATATTATATTGTGGCAAACATTAAAACCACAAATTATAGTAACATTTGAATATTGTAAATATTAACGAATCGAAAGAAATTAATGAATAAATATTAACGAAGTAAATATAACGGAAGAAGAGAATAAATGCATTCAAAAAACTTCATAATATTCAGAATATCCTGAATATCCTTATTGCTATATGCGACCTTAAATTGTGTTGTAATATTAAATATTATATTTGATGTGGTGGAATTATTTAATATAGTCATTGCACATATTGTTGAGTCTGAGTTGAGTATATTGCAACGTGCAGTCAAAGAGTCTCGACTCTTAAATTGTACATTATTCCGTCGATGTGACTTGCAGCATGGCTTACATTTAATAATGCCAAGGCAATGATACAATTAAAGGTAATTTGCCCAATATTTGATCCCTAATTAATATAGGACAGGAATTAGGTACAATTAAATAACTATTAGTCAATTAACGAATCAGTAATGTCAATACACAGAAATTAAATGTATTAGCCTCTTTTTGCCAAAAATATACATAAATACAATTAAGTAGAACAATATTAAATCACAAACAACAATTAGTACTGCTTTACAGTGTATTTGAAATAGGGGTTCAAGGCTGCATGGTTAAAATCAACGATATTTTTTAAAATTCTTCGCCATTAGTTAATTTAAAAATATACGATTTTTTGAGTTTGGCGTAAAAGGCAATATATTTGTAAAATTAAAATTCTGTTTAATTTAATGGTAAGACATGCCTACATGCATACTCGATAATTAATGAAAAGAATGTTGTAACAATAAAATATATTAAAACTAAATCGATTATTCAAGAAACTAGCGAATTGTGTCTTCGTTATAAATGTTTTTAAATTACAAAAATTAAGTCGCCATGAGTTTATTTACGACGTTTACAATTGCAAACCAAACGATAATCTATGAATATAAATTCGAAATAAATTCAATATTTGAAAATCGACTATTAATTACAAAAGTTGTAAGTAAATGAGCAACATTTTTAAACGGAGACAATAAACATTTCATGGCATTCAACATCCAAAGCTACTGCTGTATGACAACGACATTCCGTGAACAAAGGGAGGAGCGAGTGAAACCGATAAAAGCTATTTTCACGCTTCAAAAGTTACTAGGGAATAAAATATCACTCGAGTGCTGAGCCTTCAAGTTTGAACTTTGTGCTTGTAACTTTACCCCATGGCAACTCGGTTACCCCATTTGCTTTAATTGTAGAACGTATAGGTTTCGGTATCGATGAAAAGCGATATTTCAGACTTTATATTTTACATGAAAACTTTTGCTTTGTAAGAATGCTTATTACGTAATTGTTTCAAATATAGGGTACGTATGAAAAGTAATTTTTTCATCGTTTCAAAATTCTGATGTTGAAGATTTGGTTACATTTAAAGTACGAAAACTATACGTTAACATACTTTTGAAATTTTAGTGTGAAACATGTAATATTTTAATTATTAAAAATGTCAAAGGGAAATAATATTTTTATTAATGGCGCTTTATTTATTGCATGGTTCAAACGTGTATTTTTTATTTGTTTTCTTGGTCAACGTCTGATGAATATTTATAAAATTTAGATGTTTCACATCTGCCGGAAGTCTCGTGGCAGTTCGATTTTTGAAGTTTTACTCTAGAAACAAAACAAATTTTAAAAGTAAAAATTGGCCTAATGCCTGTTGTACATATAGTAATTTATAGTTCCGTACTTTCCTTTCTTAAATAATTATGCGTTTCGAAAGTAGTAATGCTGAGCATAAACTGCGTAGATTTATCAAATTATTTTAAAAAAGTGGCCTACATTAAAGTTTTATATGGAGCTTACTATGTGCTTTAAGTTGTTCGCCAATATTTATTTAAATCCAATATTAATGCTAATTGATCGAAATAATTTTGCATCGAAGTACTTACAGAATATATTTATATATGAATATAATTATATAGAAAGTCGCAAAAATGGACATTACGAAATTAAAAGAGTTCCTTTTTTTCAATCGGTTACAGAACCATATCATGTGACGGAATTACTTATTTTGTATTACATATTTTGTGATAAAAGATGTTAGATAAAATTACGTTGTTGTCATTGAAGTTTCAGCTTCAAGATTTGTAATTATTTTGTTAATTTTTTTTAAAAAGTTGTGACTTTTTATTTACTCTCGTGTTTCTTATTAACAACCTGCACCTAAGCACCGTTGGTAGTAATAGAGTACAACAGTTTTTTTTTCGACAATTTAATTAAACATACCTGCAGTTTTCAAATTTTCTTTTTAAATATATTTTTTTAATTTTTTTGTGTATTTCGTAACTTTTTTCAATAAATTTTGAAATAAAACACTTTTTACTGAAAATAATTTTAAACCATTAAAAAAAATCGTACGGGAGAAACTAAATAAAACCGTCTGAACTAAAAATGAAAGTTTTTAATTTTTGTACGAAAATGTATGTAACATATTTATTTTTATAGTTTATGCATTTCTCCATATATTTTTTAGTTTGTATGTTCATTTATATATTTTTTATGTTTTCTTTTTTTAAATAGCAAAATAGTTCCTAAACGAACTATTTATCATGAAACCAAACTGTACTTTCATCGGGAATTGCAACAACTTAAAAGCGAATATATCGGTTTGTGCATCGACCGAAATCATTTGACTACGTACTTTGGATGCGGTCAGTGGCACACGACCCACAGATTGGAAGTGGATGGGGACAAGCGAAGAACAAAAAATTAAATATTTACAATTTTAACATTTTAAAAATAAATACTTTTTCTTCTCAGATTATTTCATACTTGCGCTACAATTTATACAGAAAAATAATACTTATTTTCATATTATAATAAAAAAAATATGCAATTCAATAAATAATATTACAAAAACAAACTTAACAAAAATTTACTGCGATGTTAATATTATATTTAAAAGTCGAAAAGAGAGTTAAGGTAAAAAAATATACATCGAATAATTAACGTGCTATTCGAGATTATGTGACCGCCTTCTATATCAAATAATTAACCATTTATAATTTCTTGACTTTTTTATTTTGAAAAATAAGCTGCATGTACTAAATTGCAATACTCACGTTCAAAAAACGACAAAGTTTAGCTTTGTAGCAGTAATAGCGTGTGAGTAAAACCGCAGACTGACATAACAAAAGTATAATGGTTCCCAGTTTGACTATGCTATATAGCTATACAGTTTGAAATGTCTAACTGGATTGTCATCACACAACTATGTCACCTATTTGCGTTATGAAGCCAGATCCGTTATTATTTTGTGAAATATGAGTAATTTACCACTCTAAACAGAATACAGACGTGAGTATTGCAATTTATTTTTCAATTTCACTTGCAATTTATTTTCAATTCACTTGCAATTATTTTTCAATTCATTTGCACTTTATTTTTCAAAACAACAAAGTCAAAAAATTTGAAATTTTTAATTATTTAATGTAGAAGGCGTTCACGTTATCTCGAATCGCACTTGTTATTCAATGTATAATTTCTAATTTTTTTACCTCAATATATTCGACTTGTAAATAAAATGTTTATAGGAAATTTTGGTTAAAGTTTGTTTTTGTAATATCTATATATATTATCGTATTACATAATTGTTGTAATATAATATAAAAATAAGTATTTTTTTTCTCTATAAATTTTAGTTCAAATATGTCATAATATTGGAAGAAAAAGAATTTATTTTTAAAATTTTAAAAATTATAAATATTTATTTTCTGTTTTTTGGATTGGAAATGGATGGGGTAAGCCCATCTACTTCCAATCTGTGGGCCGTGTGCCACTGACCGCATTCAAAGTACGTACTCTAATGATTTTGGTCAATGTACAAACCGGTGTATTTGCTTTTAAGCTGTTGCAATTATCCGATGAAAGAATAATTTGCTTTCATGATAAATAATTCGTATAGGAAATATTTTGCTAATTAAAACAAAGGGAATATAAAAAATATGTAAGTGAACATACAAACTAAAAAAAACATATGGAGAAAGTCCAAAACTATAAAAATGAATACATTATCCCCATTTCGTCCAAAAATGAGTTCTTCCATTTTTAGTTTGGACCGTTATTTTTCAGTTTCTCCCGTATTCTTTTTTTAGTTTATAGTTATTTTCATAAAAACGTGTTTTATTTTAAACCTTTTTAAAAAAAGTTAAGAATTATACATAAAAAATTTAAAAAAAATATTTAAAATAAAATTTCAAGACTTTTAATTTTTAATTAAATTGTCTGAAAAAACTTTTGTACTTAATTACTACTTACAGTGCTTAGGTGCAAGTTGTAAATAAGAAACACGAGAGTAAATAAAAAGTCATAACTTGTTAAAAAAAATTTAAAACAATTCGAAAAATTAAGTTTCAACGACAACAACGTAATTTTATTTAACATTTTTTAACAAAAAATATGTAATGCAAAATAAATGCTTCCGTCACTTGTTCGGGTTCTGTTAACTGATTGAAAAAAAAGTAACGTCCATTTTTCCGACTTTCTGTCAAATTATATTCAGTAACTACTTAGATGCAAAGTTATTTCGGTGAATTAGCACTAATATTGGACTTAAATAAATACTAGCAAACAACTTAACGCACGTAGTAAGCTCCATAGAAACTTTAATGAATATTACTTTTAAAATAATTTGGTACCACCTGGATGGTGGTTTATATTCTGCATTTCTACCTTCGAACCGCATAATAATTTAAGAAAGAAAAGTACGGAACTATAAATTAATATATGTACAACAGGCATTTGGTCAATTTTTACTTGTAAATTTGTGTAGCATAAACTTCAAAAATCGAGCTGCCACGGGACGACTGGCGGGTGTGAAACATCTAAATTGTATAAATATTGGCCAGACCTAGACCGAGAGAACAAACAAAAAACACACGTTTGAACCATAAAATCAATACAACGCCATTTATATAAATATTATATGCACTTTAACATTTCGAAAAATTAATTAACATATTGCATGTTTTACATAAAAATATCGTGTAGTTTTCGTACTTTAAATGTAATCAAAGCAACAGAGAGTTTAAAATTCAGAATTTTGGAAACCAAAAAAATTTGTTTTGGGTTTTTTTATGACTATATATTAATTTTATATATACTATATGTTTCAAACAATTACGTAACAAGCATTCTTACGAAATAAAAGTGTTCACCTAAAATACAAATTTAATTATTGCTTCTCGTCGATACGGAAACCTACGCGCTCTATAATTAAAGCAAATGAGGTAACATTTAGTACATTTTAGATAATATATAAACGCTTGTGATAGATATATAAATAAGACCAAGATTAAACCCATCGAACAAAAACTATTATTTTATTAAATGGTAGCTAATTCTCTCAGTTGATAAACAATTTTCATTGTAATAGTAAAATAATGGATAATCTTTAAGGGATATAAGGGCGTAAATATAAGTGTGAAGAATCTTGCTCTCCCCTCCTTAATTTCGATTACTTCTGGAATTTTATCCATTTGTTGCGAGATTATTAAACGCTAGTGAAATTATCATATAGAAATCAATATGGTTTCGTGAAAAACCGAATATGCACAAAAATACGCTTACAATATTTCTAAGTGAATAACTGCTTTACATATCAAATATTACTTTATCTATTTATTATATCATAATGAAAAAAAAATTAACTTGAGCGCGCAGGATAAAAACAGGATTAAAATATTTCTTTGTAGCGAGATTCGGGAATGAGTTATTATCGGCGGAAATTGAGTCTGTTTCCAAGATATTTTGAATATTGTGTTATTCAAAATATTGAAAAAGATAGTTATAAGACAATGGCATATAATACGGTCTTCAATTTATTAAAATTTTTGCGTCTACTAAGAAATATAGTCCTAATTTCTGAGACCAAAAACGTAACGGACGCAGGGTTTGAAATTAATTTTGTTTTTAATGACGGTCCTCAATAACACGCAAATTGCACACGATAGCCAATTTGAAACTCATATACGATAATTTGAAACTTAATTTTATTAACTAATACATCGATTTATTAACCTAAAGGTGATTCGACTTCAGATTTACATTGATAGTATTGATGGTGATGTATATGCGACACTAATAGCACGTATATTTTATATTTTAATATCTGGAACCGTTAGTTGATAAACATTCTCACCTACACATTAAAAATAGTTAATTATATCTTATAACGCAGTAATAGAAATAGGATTAAAGTAATCATAATTAGTAATTTATATCGTCACAAAACTGTTTTTTGTTTCTATATTGTTTTCTTAAGTGCCGCCAAATTTAGGAATTTTTTCAATAATACCTATTTGTATAGTTTTGGTTATTGTAAAGTAAGTAATGAAATGTTTATTGTTTTAGATTTGTATTTGCACCTAAGTATATAAATCCGAAACTCTTTCCCGAAAGAAATTATATTCGAGATGCTTAAAGTAATACAATTAAAGTTATCTAAGAAGATTTTAGGAGAAATCGTTACGAGAAATAGAATTAAAAATTCTTTGAATAGCATTTTAAATCACAATACATCATGCATTGTGATTTAATCTCACATAACAGTATTAACGCACAATTCATTCAAGAAACTACTTTAATATTATGGCGAAAATCTTGAAATTATATTTTTATCTGAGGTTGTTTAAAACAGCGTTAGAGGACAAGATAATAAACTTATTTTTATTGTACCGAGAAAGTAGGCGTTATTTTTACTTTCCGACTAAACCCCGTCAAAGTGACATAAAATATGAAGACGATCTGACATGGACTCCCTCTTGCTGAAAAGTATGCTTCGTTCTAAATGAGACAAATAAATTACAAGTCTTACAATTATATCTATTGAATTCAACCAAATTTGCAATAGTGTCGATTATAACTTTATATATATATATATATATATATATATATATATATATATATATATATATATAATTTTTTTTAAATACATAGCATATAAATGGATGAATGCACAGTCCATTATCCATTTGAAATGCATTATCACGGAAACTCAATCAGTTTAACACAAGAGTACTAAATTAATTTATGAAAGTAATCTTTTTATAAAGAGTAAATTTAAAGGTATCTAATAACTGATGACGTAATATTTCGGAGATTTCGTATATATGTATGTATATATATATATATATATATATATGTATGTGTATATATATATATATATATATATATATATATATATATATATATATTGAATTCAATCAAATTTGCACGCGTTGTCGCCGTGGTTGGTTACAAGACAACCTTTGAGAGGATTCGGGTTCGATTACGCGCTCATCGAGCAGGGCTGCACTAGTTTTTTGGTTGACTGTAATAGATTGTTCTCGTAGCAATAAATCCACCACATGTATCAACGGTACACTAAAGTACATAAATAAATATAATATTTAAAATGAGTTTAGTTGTGTATATCAGCAAAAATATAAAAATTGTGCAGCAAAACATCCGGATAGGCTCCTCTTGCATCCTAGTAATCTAAGGCTTAACAATGAATCACGACAATGCTGTTTTTCCATTTAATATCATAATTTTAGTAATCTAAATACTCGAAAAAGAAGCTCACTCGAAGCTTCAATTTCACGTAGTCTAAAAAATTAGAATTCTATCGCATGAGTATCAGTCAACCTTGTCCAATAGAGATTGCTTTTTAAAATTTTTAATAAATAAATATTTGTGAATTTGTATACTTATATTTTTCATTTTTTGCTGAAGAGTTTCGGTCAAAATATTAATTTAAATTTACACGAACACGAGATTATTCGATGAAGAGAATAAAATAATTATGAGAATTCAAATAAATTTCAGTCGCCAAATATGTGACAAGCTTAAAAATAAATATTGTTTGGAAATGTAAAGCTTCGCTCAAGGCTCGTATTGCCCAGAAACCTACAAATCGAAAAGGGATCACAACAAAAACATTTTTTAGAAAACATTAATTATTAAACATTACCGGGAACTGCGAGCGATTTAATATACATTTTCTTTTATCAAATTTACACCAAATTTTTTATTTCCTTTCATTCGTTAATTACAGTGTGAAACGCTTTTTGTCTTCAGTGGGAGAATAAAATGGCTGTTTCAATTTTTCTTTCTAATTACTTTAGAAGTTTCTTGAAAGTAATTGGTAAATTATTTTCACACTGCACAGGTTTATTATTTTCCCAGTTTTATTTTTTGCCAGTGTTATACTTCACGTTACACTGTTATCATCACGTTGTTACTTAGCATCCTCAAAATATTACTGTTTAAAATTGAAATATTAGGTCGTTTAATATTCTCGCCAGAACTGAAAGTACCAAACAGATGATTATATTTTTTATCTGTTTGTGAAAATTTTAATAAAGTCTCGATATATTTTTTCTTCAAATATTTGACGCTACATTTAATACGTTTATTTACCCAGATAAACTTGTTGTGTACACTTCAGTTTTATTTATATAGCCGGATCTTGCTTTCTCTCCTGAAAGTCCAAAAAGACAAAAATTTCATTCATATAACCATAGTGATGCAGGTGTGACGATTTTAAATCGCAACATGTTTATCAACTCCACAATGTTAATGAATTATGGTAGGATTGGTAAGATTTATCATTTAAGAGTGGCTAGTTTAGCATTTTGTATTTGTCTACTTAGGAGTATTGTTTCGTATTTATTATATTATTTCTAATATACATTTAAATATATTATTAAAACACAAAACATACACAAACTTTATGTATAATATGAATTTAAATAAGGCTATAAAATAAAAATAAACAGTATTTTGTCATTCTTCATTTCAATAAGCCCAAGATAAATGTTTTTAAATTTATTTATAAAAAGTGACCCATGGACCGTGGAAAACCTATTATTTGCATCACAGACATACCTTTGTCAGCCATTTGTATGCTTTTCGCGCCATTTATAAGCCATTTTTCTATTTAAACATTTATAAGCCAATTCACTATTTAAACACTAGATGGGTTCAAATTCCTGAAACAAATTTGTTGAAACAACAAAATTTGTTTCAGGAAGAAAGCTCTTTCCGCAAAGAAGAACTTTTTTTGGCTTCATGTTTTTATGTAACGGGATCAATGCAACATATTGTTGGAGATACATAAGAATACAATTTGCAAATTTATATTTAAAGAATCGTGTGTTATTAACATCTCGAGTAGTTTCATATACAAATGCCAGGATCTAGTGAGAAATTGGTCAAAATTTTTTATCAATTTTATAATATTGCACAGTTTTCAAAAATAAATTGGACACTACGCGCTACATATATAACAATACGGTAGTATTACATATATGTAGCGCGTAATGTGATATATAAAACATCATTATATATCACATTACCTAGTAATGTGATATATAATGATGTTTTTGCTAAAATTTTTGACACTAATGGTTTGTATATTGATCATCACACGGCCATCTATCTAAAACCGACAACAATCATGTACTTCGTTCATGACATCAATGCATTTTAAATTACGTTGAAATAATAAGAAACTCATTTTTTTATGTTAGAATTGTTTTCATCCCTTATATAACTGTATCCATATGTATTAACATTTTAAACATAAATTTCTAATAAACTTGTAAATTTGCATTAAAAGTTAATTCTGGCAAGATAAACTTCGTTGTGGGTGTGGTACCGCGATCATTTCAGCTTGGTAGTAAAAGGATTAAACATTAGAGGAATAAATACGACTTTCCAAATTAATTTAATTATTTGCTTTAGGCAACGAAGGAGCTGAATTGTGTCGAAACATATTTCATCTGGTAACTAGTAGCTTTAATTAAAGACAACGATACATGATACTCAATTACCAATATGGTTATTATATTCTCAATTATTAAAAAAAATTAATTTACAAATATTTAAACTTGTCAATCGTTTTGAAATTGTATTAAATGCAATAAGTACATAATTATATATTAACAGTATCATATTTATTGATTTTTAAAGGTAATGATTTATATCGTACTAAAACAGCAAAATTATTTATATATACAAGAATATTATGATAATATTATATTCTTGTAGTGACCAAGAAATTATAATGTATAAATGGAACTTAGCATCGTAATATTATATGACTTTTGATGAAATCATAATAATACGTTTATTAATTTGGGAAGGGGATATGAATACTTGCTGATTTTAAAATCATTTTCCGAAACATACATTTCAAATAAAGGAATAAAAAAATATGAATATGATATTCATGTTTTTTTTTCTAAATCCAAGATTTCTAATTTAGCTTTGTAAAGTTGAAACTCGAGCACACAAGTAAAGAATATCATAGCCAATTCGAAACACTCCTATGTACGTTCAACCATTATTTAGTTTCCGTGTAATACATTTTTTGTATTTTTTAAGTCAAACTCACAGACCGGAAATAATTATTTGTTACATGAATAATTGTGACAGAAACTTGATTTCTTTTTTTATTAACTAAATGATTAACTGGCCTATTTGTAATAAAAATGTGTACTTATATACGGTATTTCATTTAATTAATTTTTTTTAACCTGCTCATTTCATTAGCTTCTCAACTGAAAAAAATATTGAATATATTTGGCGTTAATTTTGTAGAAATTCATTATTCACAATTAAATGAAACTACGTGATGTAGTATTATTTCTACTATCTTTAATTTCTTTACCACGACCTAGGTTTCGTTGTATTACAACATCTTCAGGTGGGATATTAGCTGTAATCCTACATCATGTAGTTTCATTTAATTGTGAAAAAAATATATTATCTTTGCGGAGTTGTGCTAAACATTGACTCAAATTGTAGTAAGTAAAAATTTAATGACTATGCACGAGAAAAGAAATTATTAAAAATTTATTAAATATTTTCAAAAATGTATTCATTAGAAACTACGGCCGTCTTGTTTCGTATGAATACCGTATCACCAAAAAAACGTATTTAATCCATTCTATATTTCGTCTAAATTCTTCTAAACTGCGATCTTCTTTTAATACATCAACTTCCGATAGTGTTCCCACATGAAAAATTTAACTGAATTTATATCGGGAGACCAAGGTACGGATCCGCCGAGTTCAAGGTATGGATCCGCCAAGGTCTATCCATTTCGCGGTTTAAATTAAAAATTTCGTATGAAACGGCCTGTTAAAAAAATTTTATATTCGAAACTGGTCAATCGGCTGTCTATTTAGTAGCCCAAAGTAAAAATTGACTTTATATTTTTCTTGGAAATTGGGTTCACAAAATATAGTTTTAAAGTTTCCATATTCCTCCTGAATTCTTAACATTTTCTGACAAAATCATATTCTTCCGCAATAATCTTCAGGTTGCAATAATTACATTTTTATAAAAATGACGTCTGATACCCTTCTTCCTGAAGTGAACTATCTGTGTTCGTGTAACCATAATCGCAATTCATTTGTTTATTATCCTTTAGTAAAAAAGTCATAACGACTTGCTTGCTACGGGAAAAATGTGACGATATTCTCTTCCAAGTAAATTTAAAAACGTAAAACAATTCAATTAAGGATCAATATTACCCAAATGTTTAATTTAAGTAATAATACAATTTCAGACTGGTATGCACCCCAAATTCCAGGGAAAACAAAATAATGATTAAAGGAAATTAATTATAAAATAGGTTTATTGTGATCGTAAGTACAAGATTAGGGAGACGAGTGTATAACTACTTTGTTATTATTTTATTATGTGGTTACTCTTTGTGATAAATGAGGCTTAAGGTTAATTAAAAAAAATCTATTTACATTTTTTTTACCTTACCTTTTTTTAATAATATCAAAAATTATGTTCAAAATGTTGTTTAGATAATTCCATATTTCTAATAATTTTTGGGGCCATTTTACGTATTTAAGAAATTTTTTATTTAGATATATTTAAGTAAATATTTTTACCCGGGTATGCCAGTTTGTAATACAATTAATAAAAATCAAGTTTCTATAATACCGGTTCACAACTCAAATAAACATTTTGTTTTTAATCTATGAGTTTGGTTAAAAAAGTACAAACAAATTTTAAACTCAGAAAATATAAAAAATTGCTGAAGGTTCATATTTTCGAGTTCCTTTCTCTTTCACCTTTAATGTACATACCGGTACGCCTGGTCGCATGTTCGTACCTACAAATACACAAACACATACACTCCAGTCACACATGATTAGCAATTGGCACCCGACGCGGACGTGACATAGGTTCATTGCATACCGGAGTTAGTTATTCAAAGTAGGTAGTATGCAATAAATTATTTTTAGTAACCGGAATCAGAGTCAGCTTTTATCTTCACTTACATAAGTTAATAAAGTTATATTAGATTGATATGATACAATTTTTCAATAATTACATGTTTGCTTTTAAAGAACATGAAACTGATATTTAGCACGTGTAAAGATTAACAAGACAAACTCCTATTGTTCAAAAAAAAGTTTGATGTTTCTAATTACGTCAGTTCCTTCAATCATTCTTTATTAGTTGCTATTTTGATGATATTAAATGAAACTCTTTATTATATCTATAAAACACATTAATTTATTATTTTTTGCAGTTTAATCAGTGGGAATCGGGAAGTGGAAATTTTTTTTACATTCGTCCTGATCATCCTGAAGCGTAAAGGTATATACCAGTGACAGACATGAAAAATGTTTAACTGTGGAGTAACTCTGGAGATCGGTGCATATAATGACTAAACGATCAAATAAATTTATCTCTATTGAAAAGGATAAACACCGTATATAATTTATTCGAAAATGAAAAGTTTTAATCATAATATTCTCACTTGTCGTAATTTTCTTTAATCCGTTCATAATTAATATCGAGTAGAAAAATGTACAATACTTTTTAATTTTCAATTATAAGCGCGACTGTACGCCGTATGAAATTGTGCAGAATGATTAAGAATGAGGTCGACGCCACCGTCCCTGCTGTTGGTAATAATAAAGCAAGCTCGTTAAGTAAAATAGCGCGTTGCGTGCAGATTTGGCTCCTTATCTAATCATAACAATTGACTCGTTTTCAATTCGTTACAATTTCGTGTAAAAAAGATTTTTTAACGATTTGATTAGCTGCTAATGAACTCTAATCGCACCTTCATTCGATTTAAATAAACATTTTATTTTGATAAAACAAATCTCAAGGTAAGAAGGAGCGAACTGGCAAATAAAGGATAAACTTTATATGCTAAATAAATTATCTTCCTAGATAATTAATTTACTACTCGGGTCAAGGTGACAATTATTAAATATCTCATTCGTCGGTTCTGATACAATTTCACCTCAAAGATAAATACCGAGATTAATTAAGCACACACAGGTTTAATTAGGTACACATAAAACATTTTTTTTGTTTTTCTGTCAAAAGAATCGACTGATTTTTTGCAAAAATTATAATTTTGGATGTGTGTAAAGATATTATGATCATTATAGTTCTTATTTGCGAAAATAATAATTATATTTTTAATTTTCTTACATTACTTCACTGTAAAATATTTACGAATTATTCATTAAGGTCTTTTAGAAAGAATTGATTTGGGCCAATTCATTCGATGCAAAGTATCGGGACGGTATTTAAAATATTGGCATAGGTAAAATTAGCATTTGTAATTTAACGTAGTTTATCATAATTTTTTCAATTGAATACAAAAACATAAAATGGTCTAGTAAATGAAGGAAGTGGGGACACGATATTAGACATTATTTCGCGAAAAGGCTTCCAGCTCATAATGCAATATTGTGTTTTCCATCCATATACCTGGTATTTCAATTATATTTTGATTTTGATTGTATTTTTATTATTAAAAAAGTTAGTATTTTTTCAGCTATTTATAAGTTTATATGTTTAAGATATTTATAGTTTTGTATATAGAAACTTTTAAGGGTGTATCAAATACGCGCTGTGATTTTTCCAAAAATATACGTTTTAAACTAACCAAATTTTAATGAATTTTATTTTTTCATAAATAGTAAATATCTTTCACCGGGTTTTTTTTCTATTTATTTAAGTAATTTAAATATTTTTTATTACATTAAACATTAAAATTTTCTTCAACATGAGGATGTATGTTTTCCCATGTATAAACCACTAAGTGTCTATTAAGAGCTTATATATGGCAAAAGAATGCCACAGTATAATTCCTGGAATATTAATATCCATTGAAAAACATTGAAGTAAAATTCGAGAATCAAGAGGTGATAATGGTTAATGTATTCTTCTGTGTACCTTTTAGTCGAATAATAAAAATTCAAGGTTACGTTATTACAAAATTCTTAGATTCTGTTATTGGAAAAGTCTTAATAACCTAGGATAATTTTATCAAAGAGAAAATGGAAATTATTTATTTTATATTGTAAAAAATATTTTCTAATTTATTTCCAGAAAGTTCTGAGATATTAAGAGAAAAACTGTAATGGTAATTTCTTCCCTGAATGTACAGACAGGCAGCACTTCACATTAGAATTAACGAACGTAGGCATCGTGTGTATTTATTATATCGATTGGGTTCTTATATATTGCAATTGTGTTCCCTCGTCGATTCATTCGGTTATATTATTATTTGTTTTTAAAAACGAATTTGATATAAATGAGTGAATATTATTAAATAGCGTTGATCAGTTAAACTTACTATATTAATTTTTTGTTTCAGATCTATTTAAATTGTTAACAATGATTGATAACACCAGGCTTGTAATGTGCTTTATTACTTCACTATTTCTAACGTTAAAATGTTATGTTATCAAACATTGAAACAAAAGTTAAAGGATATGTTCATGAATTCTTAATTATACGTTTGAATATAACGTTACTTATTCTGTCTCGTGTCTTAACTAAAATTGTCTGTCTTAGATTTTATTAACAATTCATATATACGATATGGAAAATTCTTTTTAAAATTTGATCAGCCTAAAGTATCGCAAAGTTTGGTCTTTATCTTCTTCTTTCTTCCCCTTTTAGATAAAATGAACTACTTTTAGTGCAGATGTCGGTGCGATAATATTCGTATTAAATATGTAACTCGATAAAAAAATGAAAGCTATGAACTGATAAGACTTCGTAGAGTCGTATATATTAACCTTTCAATTCCATTTGGTCACTGGCCACATAGTGGGAACCACCAAGGATTAAAGACTTAGGTTATCGAAAGATAAGTTTTATCTTTTCATGCACATGGCCAATTTTTAATTTTATATATTTTTTTCATAATAAAGAAAAATTAACACATCTGACTTCTTTATTTCGTAATAGTCATGAATTTGCTTTGGCGTGACAGGACTTTCCAAATGAAATATTTTTAATGACACTCGTTTTCTGTTTAGCAACAAAGACATCAAAAATATAAAAATGTAATATTAATTTAGAAGATATACTTTATAGCCATAAGTCTGTGATTTGTACTAGCTGAATCCTTTAAAATTTCTATATGAACAAATGAAGAAAAATTACTTCTGCACTATTCTCTTTAATTACCTGTAAGTCTCCCTAGAACGTAAGTAAACGCAAGAAATTGGTGGAAAAACAAATAATGGCCAGAATAAAATGTTGTATTCTTGTGAATATTTAATGTCTCTAAATTAAATCATTTTTTTTCCTAATAATTAAAATATTCCATAATACGTTAATATTTCGACATCGATTATTAATGATAAAAGATAATTTTTGAAAACTAATTGTACCTATTAACATATTTTTCAATGGGTTGGGTGCTTAATAGAAAATGAGTAATATAACAAAAAATGTTACACTAGAATATCCTTAACTCAAAAAATTGATTCCATGAAACGGAAGCCATCATGCTGTGTACTTAAAATAATTTTTTTTATATATTAAAATAATTACTTTAATTCTTGGCATAAACAAAGATAACGACAGTCCAATTTTGATATATAGTTATGATTTCATATCCAGTTTTCAAGGTGTGGTATATATAGTGTAAATTGAAATAAATTAAATGTTTAATAGTGGTGCTTCTTTAGAAAATATCACTAAACATTCAAATGTAAAATAACAATGATTTAATTAAATAATTACAATAGATCACGAAATACTCCAAAATATTAAAAAATCTAATTAAAAGTGTGTTTAAAAAAATACGAAAAATTAATTTAACCTATAACGTCAATGGTACTGAAAATTATATATGATTTAGTAATAATAATATCACTTTATCAATGGTCTTTAATTTATATGTCTTGTGTTTTAATATTATGTAAGTAGACGTTTTTCATGTCCCGGTTTTCCCAAAAAAAAAACGGTTATTTCAAAAATTAAAATAAACTAGGCCAACTCCTTGAATTATAATTAGCCACACGAATAATTTTATTTATCAAATATTTTGAAAGACTTTTTTTAGTGAAGAATTTATACGCTATAAAATAAAATAATTTATTTTAGTCATTTCTTACATTCATTAATTTTTTTTATAACATCAAACCAAGGACATTTATCGTGCAAATTGTCCTCCACTCAATTGTTATAAAAATAATACATTTCATACAAAACTATTAGAAGCATAAACTCAAGGTAAGCCACAATACTATATAACACCACCTCTCAGTTTGATATAAGATTAAATTTTCGCTTGTTAACATTAAATTAATACACTTTTACGAGCTGCAAAGGCAATAAAGACTAAAATATAATCATGAAAAAGGTCAAACTAATTACATACTGGTATTCATTTCAATAGCAATACATTTTAATCTCCAATTATAATTGTGGTCAACATACAATTTGTTATTTTAATCTCATTGATTTTAATTTGCTAACCGACCTAACGAAATAAGGGACGAAGGATTGGTATAACTGAACGCTTTAGGTTAAATGAAAGTAAATATATATTCTTTCAAATAATATTATAAACTGAAATGAATAACAATATTCACTTATATATATATAGATATATATATATATATATATATATATATATATATATATATATATATATATTTAAATATATATATATATATATATTTATATATATATATATATATATATATATATATATATATATATATATATAACAAATGATTGTGCCAAATGATTTTACTATTTAAACAATGGTGAAAATTATTTTTTAAAAGAGTTTTAGGTAAGGTTGGAATATTATATTTAATAAAAATTGTAAAAGTCTGTGTGGACCAAAAAAATCCTTTTTAAGACATACCATGTTCTATTGCAAAGAAATCCACCTACCTAGTAGGAGCAATCGTGGCAAATCTCATTGTAATGTACTCAGAGTTCCTAGAACAGGTTCAGGATATAGACCTATTTAAATCGCTAGATATAGAATGACGTAACGAAGAATATAAAATTTTACCTTACTATAAATTCATACGTGAAATGTTGCAAAGTAACAGGGTTGGTTCAAAAAATGTTTGTGGCAGAGTTGAAGCAGTCATATGAAAATCAATTAACTGAAGAGAGACACCAAAAATAGGAAAAGAGACATATGTGAAGCTACTAATTAATGAAGAATTCAAGTTGAATTTTAGCATTATGAAGATGAGAAGACAAAAATGTGACAACGAATACAGAAAATGATATTTAAACAAGGAAAACACTAAAAAGAAAGAAAGAGGCGGAAAATTTAAAGTTTTACAATTATTATATATTTAAAAGTTAAAAAGCTTTTCTACGTGCATATGAACATTAATAAGAAATGACAACCTGTGTCTCGGAACAGACATAAAGGGAAGTTTTGTAGTTATCTACATTTTTCGTAACTATTGATACATGTTTATAAAATAGATGTTAATTGAAAGTTCTAATTAAATGGATTAATATAAGATTTTTATGACTCATTGATGAAAATTTAGAGCTGGAGTATATTAAAAGTCATTTTGAAACATAATATTCCTTGTTCTGGGTCTAAAAATAAAAGATGGTATATAAAACCTAGATTTAATTTTAAACGACATATTCAATGATACCAACCTATTCAATAATATTGGATGGAGTACGTGAAACAATTTTAACTTTATATATACGTGGCACATTTCACTTTATTTTTAATAGTTTAATAATTGTTATAGCTATTCGATGCATCTACTTGTAATATTTAACCCTAAATGTTAAAATGTAGGGAAACTTTGATAGAGTGTGCAATTATTAATATTGCTTGTTATACTATGCAGCCCTAAAGAGGATGGATGTAAAACAAAAATGTTTCATCGGTGTATGTTACCATTGAAACTTAACCTAAAAATAAATCTAAAACTTCCATTAAATCTGTTAAAAATTTAGCAAGAAATAAGTCGGAAAAGAATTATAAAAACTTAATATTGATAAAAGGAAACGTAACTTATAAAATGCTTAAGGATGTTAGACTAGTTTCGATAAGTCGCATATACACCGGTTGAGAGCGTATAGAAACTATATAAAACGACTAACTTTACTGTTTTCTTATGAAACCTAATTTTATCACGTGTCTTAATCAAATATTTCCTCACACATGCAAATAAAAATATTCCATTAGTTGTAGGTATATGGATATTATTTTTTAACATATTTCTACTAATAGCACCCTCTTACTAATAAACTTATATTTTTTTGTATATATCCCCGTCAAGACAGTTTGGGCTTTCGAAATAATAAAATTTTTAATCGCATTATTTTTACGTCTCGAACATTCATAAACTCTTTGCCCGCCTGCGCTTTTTATCATAATCAACTTTAAAAACTGCTTTAAAAACCACTTAAAATTGCACCTTTTGTCCTAAATGGAAATAAGGATACAATAAAATTCAAAGTAAAAACCAATTAATTATGTCATTTTTTCGTCTCAAATCGTTCACTTATAGAATACAGCAACTATACTGAAGAAGTTTCATAAAAACGTAAGTTATTAATTACCTACGAAATATTCGCAAAAACAAATTTACAAATAAACTGCAAACAATAAAATTACTTGTTGAGATTATCACGAACGTAATCTGATGAGATTTTTATTGTACTGAAATGATTTACTCATTGAGGATAATAAAAGCGGTGACCTTACAAAACCGTAGTTACCAATATTTAAGTTATTATACTTTGTTTGCCGATAATTTCAAATAATGGTGGTAATATTTTGGCTGTTACTTATAAATAAAATATGAATTTAATATAGAATGTAATGTTTTTACCAGCTTACAGGCACAAAATAATATTGAGGTCGATTATTTTTTTTGTATTTTAATACCTTGCTGAAAAATATTTCAATACTTTGCGAGGCTACGAATTGGTTAGCTGTTCTAATATTCCATATATATTTATAACTTATATATTAGGGCAATTGAACAAATCCGCTAAGATCAATAAACTTATTATCACTGACAGGAATGCAAACACCTTATTACTGTGGATTTATTTGGGTTGAATTGTTACCCGCTCGCTTCCCTCCGTTTACACTAACACATCTATACCAGGCTGTAGACATCGATAGTCGACAACCCATGACGCTCCGGTAAAAATCAATATAATAATGATAGGTGACTCGAGCGTGAACATAAGTATCTGTTTTTACTCAGCATTTGTCCAGGAAAATGGTCATTCGTTCGTTTCACACGTCTTCACTACTCACCGATATATCTCAACACTAGGCAAAGTACTTCACCTCAGTATAAAGAAATATAATGATTTAAATAAAACAACATGTTTTCTGCATTTTACTGACATGAATCGACAGCCAACAACCGGAATATGTCATTTTTATTTTCCTTTTTAAATTTATTAAAATTGATAAAACCGAAATCACAAAATAATTGAAATAAAGGCGCTCTTCAGATATTAATTATTAATAAACCCACTATATGTAATAAGCGGATGATCATAAATTTTGCAATACAATGAAAATGTCCCGGAACTTCATAAAATAATAATATTTGACATTATTAAAACTTTTGGAAACCAAGTCTCCTGGTATTTTATCAGTTGGCAGATTTCGAATATGAACTTGCCTTATATTTTTTATCTTTCACGCTATTTCCAAAAAAAGATTATATTTAATTTTGATCTACTTAGTACGTTTTGGAAAAACAAAATTTGCAGATTATTTCAAAACACTTTGGGTATGGACATAGAGTACAAAGCTTTTCAGTTATTTCATAAAGTATATTACGTAAATACACAGCTTTTAAATAACTTATATTCTGCCTCCATTCTGGGTAAAACTACAGTTTTCTGCTTTTTGTATTTCCATGAAATTACCGTTCCTGACAAAAAAAAATACACGCAAGTATAAGACTTCTTACCCATTCAACAAACTCGCTCAACCAACATCTATAAACCTCACTAATTCAGAGTTACTGTTTTTGATAAATTTTAATCCAAAATCCTTTTTTCCTTAAAATAGCTTAATATGCCTTTAGCTTAAGACCAATTGTCAACATTACAACAATTATTGAATCGTCTAAGGTAGCTCATTAAATAGTTGTCAATTAACTGTTGTCTTATCTGGCCGATACAAGTTTCATCTTATATTTAATTATCTATCCACGAGAGTACTTTCCATTTAACAATATATCGTATAATATTTATGTAACAATTTTTTAATATAATTTTCCTGACTTAATGTATTTATTTTATTAGCTTTATTTCACCCGTGATTTTATGATGAATGTTGTATGAATCGTTCCAAATTAGTTTCTATATAAAATGTATTGACGCCTCTATTGATATTTGCGATATTTATATTTGTCAGACTCATATTTATTTAATTTCTTCTGTTCTGTTGCGTTGATCACAAATTTATCTAATTACGGAAATTTTCATTCAGCATCAATTTGAAATAAGTGCTTTTTCTGCTTCAGACGTGGGCACTCAGTTATTTATGGTGGCACTGACCTACTCTGGATATAATTTATCTATCACGGGGCAAACTATTTTTGTATTGCCTCATGACTTTCAAAGATTTAATGATTAGCACAAGACCAACTCAAGTCGGTTTTTTCCCAGGAATTTTTCGATGGTGCGATTTTATATAATTGTGAACAAATATGAAAGATGTCAAAAAAGATTAGATGCATATGAAATGAAAAAAAAATTTTATTGGAAAGATGAATCATCTGACCATTAAATAATTTGTGTGTAATAAACACTAAAAAAATGATTCGTTTCATTTTAGGAATTCATTTTTATTATTCATATAAAACAAATGAAATAAATTTAAATAGTTCAATGATTGCTCAAAAAATTCATTTCGTGGACCGAAAAACTTTGTTCCAGATAAAAATAACTAGCTAAATAAAGTTGGCGCAAAATAAAGCTAGGGAGTCGGTTTTGCATTTTTTTGGTCTCCGAGAATGCGTTAGAAATCTAAGAAAATATAACCCAAAGAACTAAAAATATTTATAGGTCAGGTAATATTTTGATAGCATATGAATTTAGATTTATAGCTACCTGGTAAGTAAAGCAGAAGCAACTTTTTCAATTGAGTATTGAACTACTTTTTTTACAAGGCAAAAGATTGGGAATATCTTCTCTTTTTAATAAATTGTCTACGTATAGAAAAACATATGAGTGGTGATACTCAGATTTTATTCCATACAAAATTCTTGTATCCAGTTATGAAATTACTAAAACCATTTTTTCTGTCGGCAAAATTATCATGTTAACTAGTAGTCTTTGTTCTATTTTAATTTAATTCATATAATTAACATGGATAATTGAAAAGGAATTGGTAAGACTAAGCATAAATTGACTGAAACGAAAAAAAATCAGTTCTGTTCTTATACGAAAATGCCATATGTAAAGTTTTGTAATTACGTACTACTTTATTTGTTCAAACTTGTATGAATCATAAATGCTTCCCAACATAAAACTGTTAATTTATTTTTATTTTTTTTTACAGAAACAACAATGTTTTTATCGCACGGTAAAAAATTAAATACTTAAAATTTCCGGGTATTTCTTCACTATCTGACGACAGTATTATAAGTAATTAACAAAAATAAAGGTACAGAAAAATCTTAAAATGGAATTAAAAAAAAAGTTGTTCTGAAATTTCGATTATTTTAGCGATTGTAAAGAAAAAAAATAATCATTAAAAACCATTAAAAATTTGTTTTGACAATTTATTAAATTTGAGGTCTAACCAAATAATGAGTTTTGCTGATCAAGTATCAAAAACTAGTATATTATAGATTTCGTGTTTGTTTCTGGTGAAAAACGACAGTGCAGAGTTTATAATTGAAATTAACAAATGTGCATGACAAACTTATATAATGTTCTAGGCTGCGTGTATGCACACATTCCGTTAACAAGCTTTTTCACTTTATTTAAATTAATATAAGCTACAGAATACAACACTCCTCATTGTTAAATGTAGATTTTGGAGGTGTTGAAATTTATTAGGTACAATAGAAATTTAAAATTAAATTAAACAATTTTGTCGACCAATTAATGAGGTTAAGTAACCAATTGTGACCAGTTTATGACCTGTGACAATTAGAGATCTTCTACATTTACCTTCATTTGTCAATAAAACACAAAAAAACAAATAATAACAGTAATATAACTGCTTCTGTAAACCGAATTGGAGAATATCATCATTGAAACGACAAAGATTCTTCTAGTAATCGAAAATTATTGTAATTTTTGAACCAGTTCCTTTATTATACAAGCAAGCTTCGCTATATCAAATTTTGCAATCTTTTCTGTTTTCTAGTGTTGGAGTGAACCGCGTTTCCTTTAAATTGAGTTAAGAAGCTCTTGCTCGTTGCAAATAAATATTATTACAGAGTAATACAAATCTCCTTTCTTATTTGCGAAGGTGAATAATTAAAAAAAATGTTTCGAAATATTTTTTGACTTCTAAATAACTTCATACAAAATAAAAAAATATTCAAATTTTTTTTACTTGATTAATCTGAGTCCCACAAAAAGTTGATCACAAGTCAAATTTCATTTCCAGATCGAGTGCCTCAAAAAGTCGTTTCGTAATCAAATATTCATGCTTTTAAAAGAGCACGGACCCGATCGTAGTCCACCACAAAACATTTGCTCGATGTATGAGCTGTAAATCGCTCTCAATGCTTTGCACGAGAAAGACATCTATGAATCTATAACACAACTATAAATAAAAACAAATTTGACCATCCGCAAACAGCAGTGAGTGTGCAATATTTACCGCATTGCTGATATTATTGAAAACAAAAATAAAAGACTGAGATTTGAATCCAAGCTCACTCTTGATTGCTTCAAATAGGAATATATTGCTTTCTATCTCCAGGTACTAAGAGAAAAAGCATTAAAGTGAAAAACATATTCGACTATATTTGTCTTTGCTATGCTTACTTAATAGGATGTTGTCATTCATACGATAAAAATTTACCTGAAACCCGAATTCAATCTAATAGGATACAAAGTTGATGATGTACGCAAATTTATAAAACATGGAACACAAAATTTGTTTTATTCATCAAATATTAGACTTTTGTAACTCAAAGACATATTGTAATGCATCCCAAATTCTGATAGCTAAAAAATAAACAAGTTAGTTTAGAAGCAGTGGCATCTCTGATGCAGGTGTTACCCGAGTAAATTTCTATCACGAGAGCCAGTTAGTCTTGCATTGAAAAATATATGTTGTAATGAGAATATCAGCGCAAGCTTTGAATTTATGCTCAGTGGAGGCATTAGGATTGTATTTATCTCTTAGGTTCAGAAAAAGCAAGTGCTCCGTTACTATCCGATATCTACATGACATCAATGTCAATCCTCCTATGATATCAAGATGCTGTACAGTCTAATCGAGACAGTTTTGGATCCTACACTGAACCTTCAGTAAAAGCTTTATCCACCACTGAATCGCCAACCATAACTCTATCGCATGAAGCAATGCTACAAGCTCCCCAGCTGGGTCTTTTGAGCATACATATATGTATAAACGAAACCATAAGTATTTTTGTTTGAATTTTATTTCAGCATAACGTTATAATTCTTTCCCAATCATTTAATTTGATATTTGGCACTTGTTTGAAGCGAAACAATTCTTCCATAGTCGTTAACGGATCGCAATGACTATGCGAAATTTATTTCGCTTCGCATTGTTTCCAAAGGCGCAGCGTGAAAGTAATGTTTACATTTGAAATTAAAAACGAACTGTAGATTGATTCGTACTGGATGTCGCATCTTTTCAGTTATAAACGTCTCTATACATACGCGTACATTAAAGCTAAATTATAGTAAAAATATAATTTGTAAAACATTGCCATTATTGCAAAGAGTAAAAGACATAAATATTAAAAAAAATATTTATGTCTCCATTAATGAGGAGATATAAATAACTTCAAAGTTATTTTGCAAAATACCGATTTAAATGTCAATTACACTTATATTGTATGTAAATATTAACAGAAGTCCTGGGAGTTTATATATATATATATATATATATATATATACATATACACACACACACACTTATGTACATACACGTTTCTTTACTTTTACGACAATCTTTTTATCCATATCTCTATACTGTTATGTTAACGTTCATATCCCTAATCTGTGTGTCTTTTTGTTACCAATACAAAATAAAAATTCCTTTCTATGGTAAGAAATGTTCTTTTCGTCTCCGAAATAAAAACTGTTATGTAACAAATGCCATGATCACTATAACCTCAATACGCAGTTTAGGCATGGAAACGAGACAAACCAATAAAAAAACAATTTTACTTTAACATTTGTAATATTAATTTGGACTTACGTTTAACTTTTTACTTTCACTTAGATTCATAACTTAACTATGTGGTCGTATGAAACTGCTGGCATGGAGGTCGTATGAATAGAGAGTTTATAAACGTTTAATACTATAAGTAGAAGACAGGTTTTAATCAAAGACAAAGAGAAGAAACTAGTAATAAACTTAAGTGTTTACAATGAAGTTACATGTTCAACGTAAATCATCTAGCGAATATAATTTTCTTAATGCAAATTTAAAAAAACCTCTCACTAACTTTTCCTTGAATTCTCATTCTTTATTACTTCAAGTTTCAATTTTATTTACAAAATATCATACAAAATTAAGGTCCGTTCATTCCATTAGACACACGAAATATTTTTAACAACCTGCCGTCTCAATGGTAAAGTTATATTGTTGTCATTATCCGCAGCGATTATGTATGTTGTAATTAATGCTACTGGTATTTAAATTCTCTTCCTAACTGCGCAACTTAAAAAAAACTTACCGAATTTTATTGCAAGTTAGTGAACAAAAATTACGTTCACTTAAAAAAGACGAACCATTAGTAGCAGTGCCGTGTAAAGAAAATACATTTTAATATTGTTTAAAATTAAATAATAAAACCTGTTAAGTGCGGATAGTCCTCGCATTCAAAGATTTCATACAAACATAGGTACGGAGGAATATTTTAGATTACGCAGTGTTCTATTTAAAAAAACTCTTTTCAAATATTTTTATATGTTGCCTATATTTATATATTTGCACAGTAGTTCACTGAATTATTATTTTATTATTTGAGTGTGAAGTTAAAGCTATCAACAACTATTCTGTATACGGTTATAAGATCAAGGCCACTATGATTTATCTCACTGAATTCATACAACTACTTTATTTCTTGACTTTCCGTTGTACATTTAGATATTTACAGTTAATGTTGAATTTAAAAGCAGCCTTCTTTAATAGAAAATTTTAATTACTAGTATGGTTCAGTTTGTAAACATTTTCTACGTTTCTTTGGACACCCACCTACTTGACTTTCTAATAGATGACCATATAACAATTCGTACTATGATTGTAGGAGTTAAGTTGCGAAATGTGTTCATGTTTTTTACATAAATCGATATTTTATAAGTTGTGAAATAATTTTTGGGTTTATGTAAATATTGGTAACCGTATAAGTTTTGAAATCATTGAAATATAATTATGTTCTTAAAGTAACGGTATATTTAAATACATGTTAATTATTTTGGAAACTTCGTTTCGTTTTTAATAGAAAATTGAATCACCTTTAAGCTATTTAGATTATTTGTCTAATAGTTCACTTACTGTTGTGGTGTATGTAAACATTTCTTCGATGAATCAATAATGAAATAGAATTTAAATATTTGTTGCCTGTATGTGTATATTTTTATTTTATTCAATTGTTCATCTGGTCAATTCTACTGAATAAAACCGTGTGGGTATTTTAGTTTGTACAATTTATTTCATTTTCAACTTATAATAATTACACAAATTAACGTTAATATTCAGAAGGGTTAAACTGTTCCAATACCTTGCGTTAAAATCTCGAAAGACGATGGATTGATAATATAAAAAAAATTGTAAGAACAATTATAATCTTTTTTCCCATAGGTCTAGAATATATAACATAAATTTATTTTATTTTTGTATATATTTCGAGTTTATTAAATGTAAATTTCCTTAAAGTATCTAAATTTTGCAGTAAAAATTGAATGACACTGAAAATTTTCTAAATTAATAATCTTTCTTAATAAAACCAACAAAAGGTTTATGCATTTATACAAACAAAATAAAAATGAGATTATAAAAATTAATGATAAAAAATATTATTTGATCCTTGAACTCTACTTTGATGCTTAAAAACTAATTTCACATAAACAAAGCCGTGGGTATTCGATAGCCTTATATAAAACTCTCTAGATATAGCTTTGGAATCTTTAAACATTTTTCATCAAACTAATACCCCACAGGATAAAGGAAATTAAAAAAAAATCGATTACTTCCTTTACCCTTTAAAAATTTATATTTGATTATGTTTCATTCTTAACTTTATACACTTTATTACCGTACTAAATTTTAAGTTCCCACGTAATACTGTTTCTAAAAAAATGGCTTTGACATACTAACTAATCCGCTATTTTTAATTATCCGAAACTGGTATTTAATAAATGTGTGTGGAACCCTCGTATTGCGTGATCTACTAAATAACTGCCGAATATTTTTCTTTCTGGCACAGAACGGTAAAGAACATACTTTTTTGTTTTTTTTTGTATTCTTGACGATATTACCATTGTGACAGTTTCCTATTTGATACAAAACATTTACCCTTTATGATATATAATTTTAATCATTACTTTACATTACTACAATTTTTAATTTTTCTTCTTTTTGTCTGATAAATAGACCGTAGTTTGTTTTAAAATTAAATAAAATATGATATCACTTTATCAAAGCCTAAATAAATCATTAACCTATATTTCTAACTCGTAATTACGTAGTTATATAATTATTAGTGAGGAATATCGTACGTATGTTAGGTTAATAACATCATACGAAAAAATTATGTTCGATATGCCATTACCCTCCCCGAGCATGTATTGTTTTTATCCACTTAAGTTCTGTTATGTAAAACGATCAACCTCCTAGTTTTAAGGCCTGTTGTCTTCATTCTTTTTGAAAGTCTCTTTTCATAGAAGTGAGATAACGTAATTTTTTACGTAAGTTTAAATTTTCGAAATTTTTAAAAAAAATAGTTTTTGCGAATCACACAACATATTCTATGTTTTGATCTTGAAAATAATCATTCAATTTAAGAAATAAACTTAGATTCTAGGTGGAACATATTTGAGGAAAACGACTAAATAATTGTTACCAAATACAATTAATTTATGTGTAGGTATAGACTAACCATTCATTTATCAAAGTAACTTCGCTCCTCATTATTTACTTTTAAAGCACACATGCGGACAAGGGTGCTCACAGACATACACATGCATACATAATACTATCAGTGCCAACCCGACTGCTCAGGCTCATTTCATATAAGCGTTTGATTTTTAAATTAGGTAGATGATATTACTCACAATTAAATGAAACTACGTGATGTAGTATTATTTCTACTTTCTTAAATTTCTTTACCGCGACCTAGGTTTCGTTGTATAATAACATCTTCAGGTGGGATATTAGCAAACATTAACTCTTACGAACATCCAACAGCATTTATATGTTTCAAAAATAATGGCGGAAGCCGGGTTTGTGTGGGTTTTGTGTGGGTGTTGGTTTGTGTGGGCTTATGTTAATGAACCCACACAAACCGACACCCTAATTCATGTTATTCTATGAGGTTATACAATGAAAATATTCCGCTGTATAATAAAATTCAATGGAAGTTATTCTCAGTAATATATTTATATAATAGCAAGGGTATCTGAAAATTAGAACAAGGTTATACCACTAATTCTACATAACTCCCGTTTTCTTTATTCATTTATTTATTTTAATTTCCTTTTTTTTCCCTTTTTTTATTATATTATTATATTAGATGTGTAGTTGGGCTGAGACAATTTGAAGAATACTGTAGTACAAATGTGGTCTAACTATATTATATCTAGAAGATATTAAGTATGGGTGATGATATTATATTTATTTGTTCATTTAATATATTAACCTTGGTATATTTTTTATGTCTGTTGAATTCTAATGTTTCTAAGATATTAAGTTTATTGCCATTTGTAATATTATCAGTATGAGGATGATGGTTATTTTCGATGAGGTGTTTAGCAAAGTGAGATGTGTCTGGTTTGTTATTTCGCCAGCTGGCAATGTGTTCTTTATATCTTGTGGTAAAATCTTTTCCTGTTTGACCTATGTATACACTATTTTAGTCGTTACATTAAAGTTTATAGATACCACTCTTTTTATGTTTATCTATTTTTTCTTTATTATTAATAAGGGTTTTACCAAAGTTATTTAAAGTACTATAAGCACTTGTTTTATTTATAGTTTGATTATTAGCTAGAAGTTTTCCTAATTTGAGTGATACATTACCCACGTATGGAATAGATTTATAGTAAATTTTATTATTATTTGGTACGACTGGGTATATTTCTTGTATTAGTAATTTTCTTAATTTCTTATGGTACAGTTTTGTGACAATTGATAGGTTATAATTATTATTCACTGCGATTTGTTTTATAGTTTTTATAATACAAATCAATACAAAAGGTAATAAACTTAATATCCTAGAAACATTAGAAATAAACAGACATAAAAAAGACATCAATGTTAATATATTAAATGAACAAATAAATATGATATAATCACCCATACTTAATATCTTCTAGACATAATATAGTTAAACCACATTTGTACTACAGTACCCTTCAAATTGTCTCAGCCCACCTACACATCTAAATATAAATATTTATAATAATATAATAAAAA
The DNA here is from genome assembly GCA_039881145.1 of Druceiella hillmani. Lineage (NCBI taxonomy): Eukaryota > Metazoa > Arthropoda > Insecta > Lepidoptera > Hepialidae > Druceiella > Druceiella hillmani. Next base: position 4,559,877 of record JAYKKI010000018.1, on the reverse strand, counting down.
AAGAGAAAAATGAGAAATTAAAATAAATAAATAAATGAATAAAGAAAACGGGAGATATGTTGAATTAGTGGTATAACCTTGTTGTAACTTTCAGATATACTTGCTATTATATAAAAGTATTACGGAGAATAACTTCCATTTAATTTTATTATACACCGGAATATTTGCATTGTATATCCTCATAGAATAACATCAATTGAATTTATGACCCTCACTTGTATATTGTATAACTCTCTGAAACATAATAAAACCTACACCGCTCCCCTACAATAAACTCATTACATAAGCAGTGGGAAAACCCACACAAATCCGGCTTCCGCCATTGTTTTTGAAACATAAATGCTGTTGGATGTTCGTATATATTCAAATATATTCAATAGATAATAATAAATGATTATTTTTAGCCCGAAAAGTTGATCTTAATCTCTAGTTACATAAGTTAATATCTTTATACAAATATTTTCTAAATTGATTATATGATTGCATTTAGAGGAATTCTTGTGTAATGGTCCTTCTTGTCACACAATCAATTTTATTCAGAAAAACAATCCGGCAACCTATTGAATATGTAGTGTTATTGCAAAAATACACTCCTACTGTTAGAAACAAACTCGGTGTATCTACTCATTCGGTTCTTTAGATCATAATCAGAACCTCAAACCATATATTTTTATAATCTAACCTCTATATTGATAAATAATCTTTTCATTCTATACTTTAATGTCTTTTGATGCCCAATCAAAGAAAATCGAAAAATATACAGGTTTGTTTCTGACTCCTTTCTTAAATTTTTCATCTTCTTACACCTCTCTTCAGACATATTGTAACAAACGTAATCCATAATAATCGTTGGGCAGCAATATAAACATCAGTAATAGACGTACAAACCGGTGCAGTGACTCTGGAGATTAGTACGTATATGACTAAACAAACAAATAAAATGACTTCTATCCAAAAGTATAGACAGTGTACGTAGCTTATTTGAACGTGAGAAGTTTTTTTTTGTAATTTTTCCATTTTCCACTATTCGTAATATATATATATATATAATTGATATCGACTAAAAAACGTAAATGTGAATTTACCTTATGTGAAATTTGTTTCTCGACTATAAGCGTGCAACCGTTCATCGCATGAAATTGTGCAGAATGATTAAGGATGAGGTCCACGCGTGGACCCTATCGTTAGTAACTATAAAGCAAGCTCGTTAAGCAGAATAATGCCTTACGTGCAGATTTCACTTGTTATCTAATTATAACAACTGCCTCCTGTTATTTCGTGTAATAACGATTTTTTAACAATTGCAAACATTAATGAAAATTTTTTTCTCAACAAAAAAGCGAGGAAAGCAATGGTTTAATTTATATACGAAAGAGGCACTTTATACTATAAATAATTTATCTTCCCAGAAAAGATGACGATAACCAAGTATCACATTCAACGTTGTAATTTTTGAACTCAAAGATAAATACATAAATATATTAAGCAAAACTTTATTATACCACTTTCAATGTTATTAATTATATAACATTTAGGAGATTTTAAGTTTTTTTTCGTTTTGGTACCACAAGAGCAGGTGACAGAGGCCCTCTGAATTTTTTACTAAAACTTCAATATACATAAGAAATTCTTTTTCTTTTTTTTTGATAATAATACTTACATTTTATAAGTAATAAACCTTACTTCATCATTAAATATGGGCGAATTCTGTTATTAATGACATGAAAAGAATTGATGGGTCGCAATTTAGTTGGTACAATCAATATATAATTAGAACTTGTCATAGGTGTGATAACTGTATATAATTTAATCTAATTAGTGATAATTTATTTAATTAAATATAAAAATGTAAAATCAACTATTAAATTAAGGGGGGAGTAAGGGAATATATTATTTGGGATTAGTTTGGAACAAAACTTTTTGCTCATAACGCCATGTTTCATTTTCGATTTATAAAACTATCATTTAAATTTTACATTAATTTTTAGTCTTTACTGTTTTTAAAAAATCCCTTGTTTAAAATAATTACGGTCTCTAAGAGTAAGTATGAAAACAACCAGTTATTGCACAGAAGTGTGCAATTTTTCTAATAAAATGTATATCTAAATTAACCGAATATCGTAGTTTCTTTTTCCCCAAAAATTTTAAATACAAAACCCATTGTTAATTTATAAACGTCTTCGACATTAATTGTGTCATATATTATCTACCAAGTGTCTATTTCAAGCTTATACCTGACAAAAAACACCGCATGATGAGTCCCGAAATATTGTAAACCTATTGGAGACTAATCGGTAGAAACAAAAAACCCATTGGTAGAATCAAAATCATTAATGGACATGGTCGAAATTTTTGATAGAAATAATTCGGGATAACTAGTTGTGAAATAATTATGAATAATTGGAGATCGTACAGAGGTATACATATATAGTCATTGGACACTGGATAACGTTAAGAATATATTAAAAGAAATCGATATGACCATATTATTTTCAAGTCAATTGAATTGATAACATTATTTGAATTATGTGATAAATATACCTAAATTTCGGTTATTAAAAAATAGCTCCGTTTTTTTAAAAGTGGTTTTAAATTTAATATATTCCAAGTAAAGTTATAACTTTAAATTTCCCACAATTCAAGTTAGGAGCATGAACAATTAAATACTTTTCCGAGCAATTTTCATGGAAATACTAGTATATTTCTCGATATACCTGGACTTTTTAGTCGAATAATAATTACTTACCACCAAGGATAATTGCGTACCGGAGAAAAAAAACTTATTTTACGTTAAGAAATATTCTTCGAATTTACTTCGCAAAAAGCTCTGAAAAATTATAAAAAACTTGAAATGGTAATTTCATTCCAAAATATACAGAGAAAAATAGAATTAATGAACGCAGGCACCGGTTGAGTTTCTATGTCGACTTGATGCTTAAATATTGCTGTTGTGTTTCTACACAGGTTCATTCGGTTAGAATTTGGAGAATAGCTTTACATTTACCATAAATTTTTCTTTATATTATCACTTATTTTTAGGGACAATCCGCGAACATTTTATAAATAGCGTTGGTTAAATATAAAATTTTCGTTTCATTTCGGTTCAGATTGTTAGCTATAATCGATAATAACAATGGCCTTCGTTTATTATTTATTTCATCATTTCGTAAATCAAAATATATGTGTATCTAAGATTGTATTGTTGGTTTATGAATATTATGCTGAAAATTTCTTACAGAAAGTTTTAACTAAAGTGTCATAAAATCTCCATTTTTAAAAAATTTAATTCCCCTTCTATGAAAAGTAAATGGCTTTTACTCTGTATCGGAGTGATCTTATTTTTATTTTGGTATGATTTGATTAACAGATAAAGGTTACAAACTGATAAATTTTGGATATTTCATAGGATCTTATGTATTAACCATCCAAAGTCCTTTGGCCGCGGGTCTAATAGTGGAAAACGCCAAGGAGAAGGAATCAGGCCTCTTCAATATGAATTTAATTTGTTTGGGTGTAGTTATTCAATTTTATACACTTTTTAATATTAAAAAATATTGAGGATATTTGGTTTCCTCTTTTATTTGGTGTAGTCGTAAAATTGATTCTGCGCGATAGGGCTTGACAAGTGAAATATATTTAATAACGCTCATTTTCCATAAACCCTCCAAAGACACTGAGTATTTCCAAAATATTATCAATATTTAGGATAGAACCTTTGAAACCATAAACCTACTATATATCTCAGCTGTATCCGTTAAAATTTCTATCAAAAGTAATAAATTTAAAAAAAATCTATAGTGTTAACGGTTCTCTCTAGTTACTTGTAAGTCTAATCGAAAGAAATGCAAAAGACAAGTAGATAAATATGTAATGACCAGAATAAAATTACTTGCATCTCCAATTTAACTTCTCTAAAGGTCATAAAAATGATTTCTGACACTTTAATATTTCGATGTAATTTAAAAGGAAATTCTCCTTCGTTAATAAAAACATTATTTAGTAACTAAAGAGAATTATTGAAAATTAAACATATTTCTAAATTATATTTTTATATATTCCAATACGTTCAGATCTACATAGGAAATAAGAGTCATTACTGAAAATGTTGAACTAGACATTCTAATACAACTTTGTTTTTCCAGGTTTAGGGAATTTATTCCATGGCTGTAGCAAAAAAATAGGAGATATGAATTAGTTATGCAATAGTAAAAGAATGTTGTTTAACAATCAATAATTAAACAGAGATAAGGGTTAATTTCATCCATAACCTTAAAGTTGTATATAATTATTCATAAATTAATAATGACAATTTAATTTGGTTAAATCAATCAATATTCTTTTTCAAATATTTATTGTCACTTTAATATTATCTAGGTAAATAATTTTCTGTTGCCATATTTTTATGAATTAGTTTTTAATTTTTTACAATTTTATTTTCTAGATGATACATTTTAAATTATATTTGGGCATACGGGGCGTATACAAATTTCATTTATCAAATATTTATGAATTTTTCAACAGCTTTTCTTATTGGAAAACTGCTAAGATATTCATCTATAGAATTCATTTTAGTTCATTTGCTCATTCATTGATTTTTTTATAGTATAAAACAAGGAGAATATTCACATAATTGCACTCCATTCAATCGTTATTAAAACAAGGCTTGTTTGACTAAATTCTCAGAAGCACAATCTCGAGAAAATTTTACAAAATACTGTCTATTATCCTCAATCATTAATATCCTAGAATCTCTATAGTCTGATACAACATTTTACATGCTCACATTAATATTCTCTCACGGGTCATAAATGACGCAAATTCTTGAAGACAATAAAGACTAAAACGTAATTAGGGAAAAGGTCAAATTTGGTATTGAAAGGCATTCAGCTCGATAATAATACGCCGTAATCGCCAATTACAATTGTGGTTATTGTGTAATTTGTTACTTTAATCTCATTTATTTAAATTTCTTAACCTATCTGTAGACATTAAGGACAAGGGACTTGTATAACTAATCGCATTAGGTGAAATGAATTACAATATGTATTTTATCATATAATGCTATAAGTGAGAATGATATTCATGTATTTGTTGTGTAAAATAGACAACAAAATATTATTACACGTCCAAAAAATATTTTTTGGTCAAACTGCTCATTAAGTTATTTAACTACGGTTCAGATATTATGTGATGAGATTCATAGTGAAAATAAATTTGATCCTTCAAAATCCAAGAACTATTTTAGAGGTGAAAAATAAAATTAATATAACTTTTAGGTGAGAGCAATTTTTTGTTTTCCTCACTATTAAAAAAGTTTTCATCGTGCAATTGCCATATTCTATGGAAATTGCGTCTCAAAATTTGGGATTTTTATAGAAAGTGTTTTTTATAAGACGAGAAGACCTCCCTGATCGGAACATGACATCTGAAATTACTTGCAAAACTAGAAAATAATTTTGAAACAAACTTTTTGATAAAACAGTTGAATCAATTTCAGATTACCACTAAAAAGAAACTCACCGAAACGAATAAGTTGAAACTTTTGTGGTAGAATATCGTTTCGAAATATAAACTAAATTTGAAAAATATTTCTACTACTCAAGGTTTTTAATGCCCTTCTTATTCAATGGTTATTTATAGTCGATTCAATTCTTTTATAAAAAAAAATTACATTTCCATTTTTACTCCCTACAATATGCTACATTACCTAAAATGTCACGAATTTACATAAATTAAATTTCACCACATCTCGTTATTTGAAATATGAACAAACGTTCCATATATACGGATATATAAATTAGATTCACTCTTTTGACTTCACCATAGTCAGTGCTTTAAGCCCTGATTTTATTAAATAGTAAACTTAAGTCACTTTTACTTACATAACAATTTACAGACCTCATTACAGATAGACAGACATATCATTCAAACTGACGCCACTTGTGCTATTTATGGTTGACGAATTCTATGGTGCAAATAAAAAAAAATTCATGATATTTCAATGGAGGCAAAAGGAATCGTTTAAATTGGTTCATTAATGCCAGAGGCACGAGTTACCATATTAAAGACAGGATATCTACTGCAGCATCAGCCTGATGAATTGAAGTTCGGAGTCCAATGACAGGGTGAGACATATAATACCCATTTATATATCTCAGAGACATAGTCTCTGAGATATATAAATGACAGAGTCTCTGAGATACATTTAAAAGCAGCAAGTCCTGAAATTTCACGATTTAAGCAAGCAGTACCCCCATAGCAGAAAATTAGGAGTAGGAACCCAAAGTTTAATGACAGACTCCGCTTAAGTCTCGAAATGCTAATTTAAAAATAGCAGATCGTCAAGTCTTACTATTTGAGCAGACAGTACACCCAAAGCGTAAATATTTCATATCCCATGACTAGAGACTATACTATTATAATGAATGAAATTAGGTGAAACAATATTAAAAATAAAAATTTAATGAATTTTAAATGAATAATAGTTCAAAATTCATGACGATTCTTGTATCGATATTTATTAAAACTACTGATATAGAAAAGCTTCAATTAGTTATTAATACTAAAATTATGATTGGCCAAGAAAAGAATATTATTAGAACAAATTATTAATTGCATTGAGTTAAATGGTATTTATTCCAGAGAAGCTAGGATTATAATACATGTACGATTTATAAATCATGTAAAATTTAAGTTCGATAAATGAACATAAAAATTTAAATAAATTACTATATGATATATTAAAAAATTTACTACAACCAATTTGTAAAATATCAATGCTATCTGATTTGCTTCGATACTTTACTCATTTAATATTCATATAAAGAAATATACGAATATTAAATAAGTATCGAAGCAAATCAGTAAGGTAAAGAAGATTGTTTTTAACGTCTGATTTAAAATTAAAATATTGTGAAAGGATGTTTGTCGTCAAAGGAGCCGAAATATATTTTCGGAATGTAATAATTTATTATCGGAGGAGGAATTTTAAACATATATGGGGTGTTCTTTTAATATACGAGTCAACATTCCTGCCAAAAATCGGCATGTGGCCTTTTAAGATTTTATTTGTGACCTAAATTATAAGTGGAAAGCGATGAGGAAACATTTGCTTATGCTATCACGCATTCATGTTTAAAATGTTTTTCTCAATTCATAGCGCGATGCAAAAAAAATTGTTTACTTATATAAAGAAACATTACATTCAATTAGACAATACGCATACATTAAGGCATTGATATAGATCATGAATTAATAAATCATTTCTTGTTTCTTATTTCAAAATAATAATCAATAATAACACAGTGGGGCAACAGTGAATTAATAGAGACCAGAACTTTAAAAATGAAAAGCAAAATTGGTTATATTAATAATTTATTTGTACCCTGGTTTTGTTCAGGGGATATTTATCGACACCTAAACAGGGCTAAGTGCTTATAGACTATTAATGTAACCAATAATATTCCGCAGCCATTTCATATTTTACAACAAATTTATCCCGTACATTGACAATTGTTTTAACTTATTTTTATATAAAAAACATTCTGAAATATTGTTTTTATCGACTTTTAATATTTACCTAATATTCCTGAAAATGTTTCGTCCAGATTAAACCAAAATTAATAATTTATGTATTTACAAAAAAATTGTCAATGGCTTACAAATTTCCAGTGAATAATGACAAATACAGGAGACAAGATAGAAAAAGAATGTATTATCATGAGAAACTTTATATTATAGATACATTTAAGCCATAGTTATACTTTAATGAATATACTCAAAAGAGTTCACAAAAAACTTCTTTAACGTACTTTTATATAATATTGTAATTTCCTTTTGATTTAACATTGCTTTTATTCTTTTTAAAACTACATTTTATATCGTTTTGACACAATATTCTGTCCCATATTTATTATATGATAAATGTTTTTTTCGAGTATGAGATCTCGTGAGCACAAATCGTGACGTGGTATGGATCTTCCAAGTTTCCCAGCGTGTATACCTGAATGCTTACAAATATACCATATTCAGGTATGCTTGCAAGAAAACTCATTTTTATTTGCAATTAATTCATATTCTGTATGTTTTACATTTACTATTCTATGATACCTAATTCGACAGAGAGTGAAAAAGGTGAAATTAAAAGTGTTTCGTTTGCTGCTATTCAGATACGTAACCCTTAAAAGAACTGACCTATTATGACAATCAAAATTAAATATTTCATTTTTTTATTTATATTGTATTAACTGTGTTCTGAAAAATTATTATAAGAAAAAACTTAAGGGATACACAAAATAATTCCAGTAACATTTTATTCATTTTGACTTATTTTTTAAATCGTGAGACATGAAATACACCTCCGCTGTAAAGAAATCATTAGGGATACAATATTCTGGAGTTACGTTCCGGGAATACCTATAAGCCATTATCATACTGTCTTACTCAAGACTGAATAATAATTTCTAAGATATCGACATAATTTTATTTCAAATAAACACAGGCTGACTAACGGTTCCCGTCATTATAACCAAAACTTTTTTTTTAGTTTAAGTAAAAAATCAAGACTGCAAAACTGAATATAAACAATACAATATCATATGTAACGTCACAAATTAATTTATATTTCACCATTAAATACAGAAATCTTTTAATTGAAAATTGTACGACAGTCTTTTTTAAATAATTTGTCCACCCTCAACCCTTACATCTACACTTGCTTAATTATGTTAGGTACTTTTTGTGGTTAAAGATTTTGACAGTGAAGTAAAGATGAGTCGAATCAATTCTTTTTTAAAAGAAGTACGCGTAGTTTGGCTAAAAGTACGTTTCTGGCTGAAATATAATTTTTTTCGTTAAATAGCACTGAGATATGATATCAAATTCTAAAGATACTGGAAGAGTTACATCTCTACAATTATAGTCCACGTTATCATCATATCCTATAGTAGCGACATTAACAGGGTAAAATCCTTGTTTAACAGTAAAATTGGCTTCGGTGAATGTTTTGGAGAGCCTTAAGCAAACCCATCATTATTATTAAATACTTACTAAAAAGCTCTTGTTTATTTTGGTGAACGATTGGGCTCGAAACTTAAATATGAAGTAAAATAAATTATTTTCCGTCACAAAGTGGCATAATTTTACATTAGAAATACAGAAATTTTTCTTTTCACAATTTGACTTTAAATAATTTCAATGATCAAGAGAAAAGGTACTTATTACATATTGTCATGAAAATGGATTAATACATTAATAAATTATACAATACTTTTGTAACAATTTTAACTTTTCACAACCAATCATTTTTATATTCATATAATTATTATTGGGAGTTTACAATTACACTAGTTAAGAAATTATATACGTATGTAAGGTTATAAAACAAAATTTAACTGAACGAATCTCATCAAGTCTCCATAAAAATAAAACTTATATTCATGAATAAGTGTGGGGAGACATATCATCCTCGTTCTCATACGAAGGTTTTATTATCATAAACCTCATGTTACTGAAATCGCTATGAAATATTTCAGTAATACACATGCAATGTTGTATCAATGTTAACGAAATAACATCTATTATGAAAAACAGGGAATGACTCAGGTTAATATTTAGCATAACATGTCTTAACAAAAGTCTACAAGGTATTTTCTTACTCTGTTCGCTAAATTACTCTCGGTCATTTTAAGCAACATTTATAAGGTGACCCTTGCACTATTCGGAAGAGCTTGAAATGAATTGGATAACTATGTTAAATATTTTTTCATATAAATTTAAATCAACACCTACCTACACAAGCTGGATGGTCAGACAATATCTTTCCAGTTAGATAGATGTGGCGAATCCTAAATTATATTTTTCTGCCGGTACATACATAGCTTGCCATATCTCAAGTGTCTTTTTTGAACTTGTATTTAATTTAACTGAACAAAAAGAACCCATGATTATAAACTATGTTGTCAAGTTTTTCTATTGACCCATTTTAATCCATATTGACCAATGTAATTACGTTTTATGAAAAATATTTTTTTAACTCGTATTTAATTTAACTAGATACATTTCAAACACGGGTAACAAAGATGTATTAATTCTGATATTCCCAAAATTAAATCATGTTTACGACCTATGGTAATTACGTTTTTCTATTTACCAATTTTAATCCATATTTACCTATGTAAGTATGTTTTTCTGAAATATCTTTTTTTAAAATCTTATTTAACTTAACTAAACATATTTCAAGCAATAATAATAAAGATGTATTAATTCAGATATGCCCAAAAAAGAAACCATGATTACCTATGGTAATTAAGAAGATTTTTGATATATTTTCCTCCTTGAAACTTATTTTGAAGAAAATAAAAAAAATATTTAATAGGAAAAAATACTTCACAATTTAAAAGAAATCGCTTCCGTTTTGTACGATTAACGGAAACGAATTTCGTATAAAATGGCATAAATTGACGTGCAGTTACAGTTTACCAGCAGATAATCAAATTAAGAAGTCTTTATTACTGAAAATTATACGAGTGCGTTAAATTAATTATATTATGAAGGAAAAGCAAGATGAAACGCGTCGTTTTAATTAACGAGCGTGCTTTGTTAATAACAACAGGCATGCAAATGTATTAGGTTTATTTACCGGAGGCCCGCAGTCCTCATTACCTTCAGATGAGTCTACTTTAGAAAGAGCGCAGAGAGGATTTTGAAGGTTTATCGTATGTATAGTAAAGCACGTTCTCTGTTTGCTATGTATTGAATTTTACATCTGTATGCAAATATAAGTACGCCGGAAAATTCTACTTTCAGCGTCCTAAAAATATCTGATTTCCTTAATTTTTTACATCTGTTGAGTCATATCTAAAAATTTCATGGCATACTCCTTTAAATATAATAAATATATTCATATTTCATAAAATTAATTTATATTTTTGATTAAATAATATTTATAATGGCATAACTTTCTACTTTAGCTAAAGGAAAGCTCGTGCAAATTTGTAAAATGGAAACCAGAGAATAAATAACAAAATAATCGCAAGCATTTCCAAACTAAGAAATTTATTGAGGTTTCAGTAAAGTTAATAACATGAAAATCATATCGTTAATGAAGCATTTAGTGTTTATATATTTTTGAGTACAACATTCGTCTGTTATATAGACTTACACACTATATAATTTTCGACTAAAACAATATTACGAGAATGAATGAATTCCATTTACTGCTAGGTCGCTCGTTATTTAATTTCGCTTGCTGTAGTATTAAATATTATGACGTGATTTAAATTTGCAGTTTATAATCAAGTCCAACTTAAACTACTGATGAAATTTACGATCGCGAAACTCGATAAATTTACTTTAAATTTGATAATTACTAGCGGAGAATTGGTAAGAACAAAAATTCAGTTAAAATTCGATTCGATTCAATAAAAATTCAGTAAAATTTCAGTTAAAATGATGCCATGGCGATATAATTTCTCAAAAATTTGTTCATAAAATTGGTTTTAATTTGTAAAGATTTGTTAGTCGCCTTAATAGGTTTTACCGAGATCGTGTGGCACTATTGATAACCGTAAAATTGCACCGAATCGAATTAGTGTTATTTATCAAAAAAGGTTCAAACATGTTTACTTTTAGTTTCCTTGAAAGCGAAATTTTCAAATGTAGTGAGAATTGCGGGATTCCACCAGACGAGGTCGATTCCCTTACATAACACGATTCCGGTTAATAATAATACAATTTGCTCATTCAGTTCAATGACGAGTCATGTGTGGGTTTAAACTCACGTGTAATCAGGTAAATGTCCTAAATAAAAATTAGTGGTAATATGTTGGTTAGTCCAAAATTAAGTATAATGATACTTTATAGAAAAATATATTTTGTTTAAAATTAGTGCAAGGTGATTAAATAGAAATGTTAGTAAAAATTCATCCAAAAATATCAACGTTTTATAATACGAAGAATTAAATATATGTTTAAAAGTATTTTCTGTTCAAAAATATCCAGATCTCCGCAAAAAGATATTATATTAAATAGGCATGCGTTGCTTCAATTTCTGACCCGGGTAAGGTTTGTAAAATATATGTTGAAGCAACAGACATAGGCTCCTTTGTATTTCATCTCTCTTTATGATAATTTACTATCTTTTAATTCTCTAAACTGCATATTACCTCCTTTTACGGTAAATTTTATCATAAAAATATTATCGTTTACTTCTGCACTGAATAGTTTTATCGGTCATTGTAACAGGCTTGAAGAATGTAAATCAATAAATCGAATAGGTAAATTCAGACAGTTATCGTGTATTGTAAAATTTGTAACAAATAGGCCTTGAGAAGCCATTTTTTGAAGTTCATATTTTAATTTTGCAACATAACGCATGTTATACTAATGTATTTCAATTTATTTGTTTTCTCTGACTATTGGAAGATTTTTAGCTCAAATGCCTCAAAAGAATAATTAGCTACCGCATTTGGATTAAGCACATGTCGTATCAGAAAACCTTAAAAATATCTCACAATTAGTGTTGGTATTTGAAATTTATCTGAATCTGTAATTTAATAAATTAAGTATCAGTAAATAGAACTGATATGAAAACGGTGGACAAAAGATTTGAGAATGTTGTAAAGTGAAATACGATAAAATGTTTTATGGTTTTATGACACTGTATAAGATATATAAAATTATATATAAATTCATATGATAATCTTTCCCCAGAAAAGTTGTTTACTATTGACAGATTAAACTCTGATAAATTTATAATATTAATTTTACCAGTATATGGGGATATTTCAACATTAAACAAAAATACTCAAGCTAAATTATTTTTATATCAAGTAGTAAAGTCAAGTAGATTTTAGTAAGCTCTTAATTCAATGTTACAATTTTCATGAACTCAAATAACGCATTTAGATTACAAAAGTAATTTCAAGGTATATTGTCCCATAGTCATGGCACACGCACGCAAATGACATGAAAAGCCAAGAGGTCACTTACTTTTTTTATTATATTTCTGAAAATTAATTAAGTTGCAATTCCGAAGAAACTCTGGGATAAACCGCAAAAATGCGTTTACTTTATAGTGGAGCGTTGATTATTTTTATTGGTAGGACAGGCTATTTTAAGCTTTCTTAATAAAAATAGTATTTGTAGGTGGCGAATGTTATAACCATTACGGTAAGAAAATATTTTTAAATAATCTTACTAAATCATTGATGACTATAAATATTATTTTAATTAAAATCAATGGAATGTGGTGTGACATGTACAGAAATCAGTTTGTAAATAGATATGTACACTTTAAAGTGGCGTTTCATAGATATTTGAAATTACAAAATGCCACCTATAGATATTTAATAAATATCAGGATGACATATATTTAATGGAAATGTTATTCTAGCAACCGTTGTATATGATTAAAATCTTAATCAAAAGTTAACTATGGATTAGTTGATTCAGGATTTATTTTAATTCTTTTATTCTAAATGTTATTCTCATTAGGAATATCTATTCCCAAAATTTTACAATCTTCTATATACCTTCGCAGTAATATTTTAGTGCAAAGGTAAATATTACAGAAGTTTTAATTTCAGTAAAAATACCTGTTTAAAAAGTTTATAGTGCTTGTGTTGTCTGTGTACATTTTATAATTTTTATTGAAAAATATTCTCTCGCCCAAAAAATAACAAAGTCTACCTACAAATATGTGGTACATACAACATTTTAAATTGTTTTTTTATTTTTATAATTATTCTTTAAGTTTTATATAATTTGTTAAATTTATTAACGGAGGAAGTATTAAAATATTATGGTGAATTTCCTAACACCGGACCATTCTCAATGTCAATTTAAGCAACAGCGCTGCAAAACAAAGAAGTTAGAGCCAAAGAAACGTTATAGATAAAATTAAATGAGCTACATGGTTTAAGTGAAATTATATACGATAAATTGTCAGAAAGGTGGCTTTAAGTCATCACACGAAAGTGGGGATTAATGGCGGAGATCGTCATTGGGTTCCCTAGCAGGATGACATCAAAAAATTAGTGGGAGTATCTATAATGCAGCTCACTCCACGTAGACTCTCGTGAAAGATTATGAAATAAATGCAGGTGGAGAAGTGAACAAAGAGAGGCTAAAAAAGGAGAGGAAGAATTAAAAGAGACGCTGCGGTTTATATCAATTCTAAGTAGGGAACAAAAGGAAACCACAAGTAGTTGGGTTTTTCGGAAAACCTATCATGCGAACTAGGAACAAATTTATATAAAAAGTTATTATGATAAAGGTTTTGTTATATGATAAATTTGATCAATCAAAAATCAAGGTTTTGTTAAAATGATAAATATGATCCATCAAAAAGGTTTGTTTAAATGATAAATTTTTTTCTTTTTTATAATTTACACGAGAAGATAAAAATTGAGAATACAGAAGTACTTAATACTTAATTAGCTATTATATTTCATATTTTGGATAAAACATTTTCTTCTAGTTTTTTTCGTCTTTGCCCTTAATTAAATATGATTCTTGCTTTATTTTCAGAAAACAGAGAATACTGGTGAGGTAAAAAAATCTCTTGCTAAAATTACGTCAATAAAAATAAGTTAAAGTTGTCTTTTTTATGAACCCCAATTTTTTTTATTATACGAAAAAATTGTACACATCTAGTAAAGTTTTATTACAACAAAAGACGTGTATTCCGACAAAAATATTTACCAAGTCAACTTTTATTTTGCCAACATCTATCAGTGACGAAAACAATAATTTTAAAATCAACTGAGCAGTATCAGTAGGTTTGGAATCTCCTGACCTTTTCGTTGAATTGAATATTTATCACAATGTGCACAAGAATCGTGGCTTTAAACAGAATAATTCTCGTTTGTTTTTCCAAGCCTTAAACAAATTTAAGCCGCTTACGTTTTCTTTTTTCTCGTATATACAATGTTAATGAAACCAGGTTAATCTGCGTCTAAAAAAAAAACAAAAGTTTTGCCTTCAAAGACTTTATGCCAAGTAGAGAAGGAAGGAATAAGGTATATATATACTTATAGATACCTTCTACCTTATGCAAGGAATAAGGTATCTGGCCGTCTCTTAATTTGCACGCTAATCTTTTAATCCGATATTTGAGGGAAGCAAAGTGAAAAAGCACGACAATAATTACGTGAGAGAGTTATCCCAGATGAGGGTGGTTCTGTGAATATCCCCTGGCATAAAAGGATCCTTATAGGTAATAATAAAACCTGTTTTCGTACCACAATATCAGGGAAACAAATAGTTTATTCATTACAAAGTAATGCGTTTGCATAACAAAATAGGTAATTTTATAGTAAGCATCAAAATTATTTTTACTTTCAGGATTCAGTAATTTTAACAGAGTTTATAATTAAAATTGAAATTGTAATAATTTATTACAGGCTTATGCCAGATTAAGAAAGGTATGAACACTATAAGTTATGAGTTTGTATACCAAGCTTATAATATGAGTTTCCTTAAATATTTTAGCATAATTTAAAAATGAATTAATAGAAACATAAATAGTAGCTACGGGTCACAAAAAAAGGAAAAAAAAATTCTTAGAGTTTTTTGTCAAATTTGTAAATGAGTAAACTATTATAATTTAAAAAGACAATATTTGAATGAACATCCTTTAAAGAATGTTTATATTACAATACCTAAACTGACAATAAGTATCTAAAACAAAAAACACATTGACGAAATAAAAAGATGATTTCTGTAGCCATTCTTATGTTGAGCTTCTGACGCAATTTATTTAATTAGAATACCCCAAAATGTATTTATTATTAAATTAACCGCGGTATTCCTGTAACTAAAGCACATGGAGTAAAATTAAATTGACATAGGTAAATTAAAGACTTACTTAGAAAGAGAAAGTAAATGTATAAGATAATTTTTTTCACTTTTATTGAAGGAAACATTTAATTTCACTTAGTAAAAGAAATACTGATTATATCATTTCATTTGAATTAGAGGTAAATTTCAATCAATCAGACTCAATGTAAAATGCTGTTTAAATAAAAATCACATTTAAAGACCCAGTAATATAAATTTCCTTCCCACTATAATTCACCGCCATGTTTCCTAAGTATCAGTAGTACTTAATTAGAAGAGTCTACAAAATAGCACTTTAATAAAAAAAATATTATTATTTTGACTGAATTATGTAAATTATTATATATTCTACTGAATAAAGTAAAAGTCTTCCGACTGATAATATTTACTTCCACACGTGTATTGCTAAATTTATTTTGAAACATACTTCCTTACCATAGTATTAGTGATTAAAACCATATCTACGAGTAAATATTTACACGTGGAGAGAAAGCTTTGTACCCAGTTTTAAGTATTTTGCACTTATGGAGGAGTACAAAATTGAGCATAGTTAAAATTTATATAGAGAAAGAATGCAGAAAGCAAAAAACTTATTTGTAATATTTGTTACAAATATATTAAATTATATATTAGAAATATATTAAAAGATTTATTGTTTGAGTTTAACTATAAAATATTCATTGGGTACGTTCTTACTCTCAATGTTAAACACTTAATAATCTGTGGTCAAACAGTCGCACAGAGAAGAGATTTTAAAATCGGTTTTGACTTGCCAAAAAATTTCAAAACATTGGCAGAATGAATTTCAAGCTGTGAATTTTATGTGATTTCAAATACTTTTCAATAAAGCGGAGTGTATGTCAAGCCAAAAAAAGCATTTATTTTGTGTAATTGATACCCGTGTTTTTTATATTAGTGAAATACAGCTTGCTCAATAGGTAATCAATAGGATATTTATTTAAAATAACTTATATAAAACATTAAGGAAAATTTTGTAGGAACAATATGGATTGACTTACTGTTGCATATCTATTATTATTTAAAAAAAAGTGAGTAGGTAAGTACATTACGTTCGAATTTTGATCACTAGTGAAAATTAAATTTGAGAAAGCAAAAAATAATTTTAATGGACATAAAGAGCCACTGATGTTTTTGCTCGCATTTATGTAGTTTACTCGCATTTATCGTGACTATACTGACACAACCACGTGGGTATTTATTATAAATTCGAATAAATACTTTTTTTCGTCTACTTAAAAACATGGTAAATTGTTAAATTTTATTATTACCTTCGGTTCTGTCTTGTAATCAGTAATGACTGGGTTAACAATCATGTACTCAATTTGCAAACCAATAGATAAAAAGCAAAATTTCTTAATTTTTATTTTGGTTCTTTTATTTAAATACATATATTATGAATATTGTCTAGAACTTTACTCGTACGAGTGTTAAATAAACACTAATGAGAGTTAAATAAACACTTAATAATTATAGCATGCTAAATAAATTCTCGTTTCCTATAACAATATTTCCAGACTAATATACACATTTTACGTGTCAGTTGTAAGTATTTATAATTAATTTTACATATGATCATGATGATTGATTTAATTAAATTATGAATAATAAGACTATAAGGATGGAATAGCTGTATATTTATGATGGTATAATAATTATAATGTTAAAAATTACTTAACTATAATTTACGTAGTCTCTTAATAAAACTTTTCGATTAGTTCATTTCTATCTTACGACTAGAAATATTTACCAGATTCTTCCAAAATACTCAAGAATCTTGTACGTACATTTTTAAGGAATTCCATAAAGTAAACTAACTACAATTGTAATTTTAATAAAGCATTATTCTTCGACCTACCAAGAAGGAGAAAAAATAAGGTATTTTATTCTCCAAGGACAGGCTAATTTTCAAATTGTCATTGGAGGCTGCAATTTGAAAAAAAGCAAGTAAAACTGATACATTTCCATTGCAGCCGCGGTTTAGCTCGTAAGCCAACGTAGCCATATCCTTCGATTATAATTTATAAAGACCGTTCAAGGGAAGTGATAAAACCTTAATTTTAATTTGCTCTCTTCTGCTCAGTCATTGCACTCTTGGCAAAGTAATCGCGGTCATGATAAATACGACCAAGACCACTATATGCACCGTAGGCAATCTCCTTTGTATCAGCTGCTCTCCGGGTGTACTCGTGTAACGAAACGTACATGTAAACCATTATATAAAAGCCAAAACATATTTTGCACTGTCTTATTTAAAAGGTGTAATTTCTATTCACAAGAATATCAACAACATGTTAGATTTCTTATACCTTTAGATATGATAAGCAACTTTGCATTAGAATACGAAAAAATAAAGCTTGGAAATATTGAATTAAGGTATAAATGATATTTTGAGAAAAGTCACGTAAATTTATACTTATAGGTTTTTAATAGTCGTGTCAAAATTCAGAAATTATGGGGATGAGATTAAAATCTGGAGACAATAATTTATTTGAATAGGTAAGCAGCTTGTAATTTTTTTATCAAATCATCTTTACAGAATGGTGGTAAATGATTTTCAAGCTTTAAATCTTCATTCTACAGTTTACTAATTTCAGCCTTGTGGGAAGTGTTGAAGACGTTTGAATATAGAATACCGATATATCTCTATTAAGATATTTATTTAAAATAACTTATATAAAATATGTCTAAATGCTCTTTAGACAGGCAACCAATTTAACTTTATTAGATCAAAAATAGCAACTGCGCTATACTAGACAACTAGAGTATGCCAGTATCAACCAGAACATAATTACATAAATACCTTGACATTATTTGTTATCTCTAGCCAAGTATCCTTGGTTAACAAATTATTAAAGCGATTCCTCATTAACAGCATCGATTGAAGTGTTGGATTATAACAAAATTGTTATATAGATAAAAGACAGAACTCCTACCTTAATTATTTTCCATTAAACATGCGAGAGGTATATGCTCCTATAAAATCTGAATAATTACACTCAGATTTTATAAAACATCTTTCAAAGAAAGGTGATAGACGGAGTTTTAAGAAATAATTAATAGTAAATAATTTATTCAAAATATTCTTTCTAGTCATAACTGAAACTAAAATAAGCCAATGACCAATTACAAGAGCAAAGTTATTTGTAAGTGTTTGATTACAATTGCTCAATCAAGACTTAAAATTAAATCGTGAATAACTCTATGTTTTCCCACTCTTCATGTATAAATCCAGTAGAAGAGGATGAGAGAAATCGAAAGAAGGTGCGCACACAGTTACATGATCATAATTGAAATCAGTGACTTGACAGGAAATATTCCTCGATCTAAGTTTAAAGGTGATATGAAGCATACACACAAAATTTGAGTCATTTATAATGCATCGTTAAAAGAAAAAATCGCTAAGTAAAAATAAGACAATAAAACAATTAATGCGACGTATTAATGACAATTATGTTACCTTATCAATAATTTTTCTTTTGTGAACGTTTCTGTGAAAAAGTCCTAATGTACGTTAAAACGTATATTTTACATCAGAGCTAAGTGGAATAGGCGTAGGTAATACCTAGTCATAAATAAAAAAAGATATATATGTGTATATATATATATATATATATATATATATATATATATGTATATATATTTGCATGTATGTGCTATACGTATATATACACACAGACATATAGTATTTATTTATAACGTCCGTTTTCAACAAAAGAATTTATTTACTAAATGTAAATCTGTCCCTAAATAAAGTCCTGATTCGATTTCTTTTTAATAGCGTTGATTGAACGTTTTTTCTCTTCCAATGTAGGGAATCGAAAGCTATTTTCAACGTTCATTTAAATTCAGCCCAATATTAAGCAGCGAATTGAGAGAGACGTAATTGAAGGCGTGAAAGACAGGAGATTGACGTAGGATTATTTATGTGAAATAAAATCGACAATGGCATTAACCCAAAATATTTGATTCAGGTATATAAAACTAACCCAAAGGAAGATGGCAATGTTTATCTAGTATATTTTTAACTTTTATTGTCAATTTGATATCAAGTAAGTATGTGCAAAACACGATCCTGAATATAATAATATATTGAAATATATTGCAACCAAATATCAGTTATCTAACAGATTTTTTTGACAATGACGTATGAGGTGGAAGCAATATAATCGTCTAAAAGTTCTAACTCGAGTTTTTAATAGATATGTCTGACCATGCGGAACGTACGTTGTTGTTTCCGATGGAATAGTTCTAAACCAGGGGCTAAACTGGATTTTTATTGACTATTGATTTCATTGTTAATAAAAATATACTAAAGAGAAACATTTGATGTGTTTTCACTAATTGATAATTGGAATTAATTTTTTTATTTCCACGAAATAATGGTGTGCCTTCTTCTTTTTTCTTTTTTTTTATTTGACGTGTACAGGAAAGTTATTTGCTTTTTTTATTAAACATTTGTATTTAATTTTTTACACGAATGACACCGCGCTATACTGTAGAATTAATCTTAGAAGTACTTATAAAATACTTGATTGGCGGTTAATTTTCTTCTGAGAATCCTCAATAGTCCATATTTTGATGTTGAGAGTTTTGATTATAGAGGTTTCAGCCGTACTCTAATAATTTAAAACCTCATTGTCGCGGGCAGTTAAATAAATTTCCCCAGGATGGTTTGAACCTTGCATAAACAAGTTTTGTGTAACAGTATTTTAATCACTATTGACGAAGAATACTCCAAGCGCACTAATGGAGACTGTAAACTAGTTTGTCTGTGTGTGGATATATTTTTACTCGTCAAAATTTAGTGTTTCATATGTTTACTTGTGGTATTAATATTATATATATATATATATATATATATTTATATATATATATATATATATAATTCTCTACGCTTTGACTGTGCAAAGATATTCATTGACCAAAATAAACATTTAAGTTTACATTAGTAGATGAAGTTATTTGATAAAATCAGGAGATTGTACTTTAAAAGAATTACTTAACTTCTAAATATTATTATTTACGTAATTCTAAAACAATTTTTTAATAACAAACAAGCGAAAACAGAGTTATCTCACCGGGACAACTCTGTTTTCTGTTTTGAAACAAATAAGTTTGTCCCCTTAAATCCCATTTGACAGTTGCTTATTAATTTAACATTTTGTCTTATTTTCATACGGATTTTAATATATATATATATATATATATATATATATATATATATATATATATATATATATATATATATCTCCTTACAATTGTGTAGGTAGTTCTTTCTTCAAAATTTGTCGAAGAGGACATTCACTTTAACACATAAGACTTCTAAAGAGTGAGTATACGTTCATTACATATAATAATTTATTGCTTTGCCATCTTGCGAAATATTGTGGTGTGTAGTTCAATTCCCATTGTCATCAGAACCCATGGTTCTTATAAGTTTGATACTTTTATTATGAATTCAGTTGTCCTAAACATTCTGTAACTCATACTGGATCCTTGTTGGTAATATACTTTAATATACTTTTTATTACCATAATTTTCAATTTCGCTTACTAACTTAGTATGAAATGGAGGACGCATTGTATGTATTAAGTCAAAGTTATGATCAATACTTGTTATTAATTAACGCGTTTCAATTACTTACTATAAGGAATGAATTGTAATATTTTGCACACAACATTTTAAATTAGTGATTTAGTTGAATTTGATTTGGCGCCAAGCCAATCTTGCTTTTGGTCTCTATTTTACCAAAGCAAAAATTAGCATAAACTATTATATCATTTTATTCTGCATATAATTATGAACAAATAATCTATACAGAAGTTCTATATTTATGCATATAAATGAGGTAACAATCAATAAATTTCAATGAAATATGAATAAATTTTCAACAAATTTCTCAACAAATTATCTATGTAAAAAGTACTCGTAAACAACGTTTAATATTCACAGGTCGGCAAGTAAATTAAAACTGATGTTGTTGCTAGAGACAACTTCAACTTTACATCCTTTGTGTTGGTTAAGCTGACTCTGTATCGTCCACTAGGTACCATGAGTAGGTTTTCGTCGAATGGGATAATGTCGTGGTCTTTATCATACACGAGAGCTTTGGTAACTTATTACCTACAACAAGACTTATAATCTTAGATGTACATCAAGTTGAGTAGATCTACGATCATAGCTTAATAAGGTTAATCGGATGTAATAGGAAAGTATTAAGGGTAATAATGTTTTATATATTTTTGTTAAACCTGCCTACAATGTTGCGATCATTTTTTATAAACCCGAAAGAGCCATATTGAATTGTAAAATGTTAACATTCTTGGTTCATGTTTCATGTATTATTAATATTAAAACATAAAACCCAATTCTTTATCCAAGACTCCAGACATGAAATACGTGACTGTACCACATCACTCATGACACGTGCATTAAAACATTAAATTGAGAGATGCATCGTTTAGGTTAACCATGACATCTATTGGCGTGATATGTAATCATGATTCTCATATAATAGTGATAATGAATGGGTTTTTCTATTGGTATACCTATATATGTAGTGATTTCCATAAGAACAAGAGTCTGTATTTTCATTAATATTTCAGACATTTTCAGGTTTTCCATACTATATATTTCGACGTTATATCTTAAATGAAAGACTTTCAGAATTCGGACTATTTAAACTTGTTTACAAATTAGAGCATGTAGAAAAATATCATATGAAAATAATGGAATTTTTTAGCTAATTTATTCGTTATTGCTTAATGCAAAATTGAGATTTCAGTATTAGGAGAATTCATAATATATTTTATAATATGTACGAAATATTAATAGCAAAGGCTTCAATTTTCATTGTGAGTTAAGCAGCGTAATTTAAGATAAGGAAGAAGCTTTTTAACTTGGATCAGTGTGTTGATTTATTTTGCGAATTAATTTAAAACACCTTTTACAAATGTGACTTTAAATAATATGCGAAGGTTTTAAATGAACTATGCAATTGTTTTCATTATCAAGTATCTGACCCAGGTTTATTTATAACCAATAGGCACTAATAATATAAATAACAAATATTCAAATCATTACTTTATAACAGCAGATAAACAGGAATAAGTTAACCATATTTTTTCATTATACCTTCCCGTCGGTAGTACTAATCTTGGTCCTAGTAGGAGAAGTCATGAATGAGTCTCAATATACCAGAAACTACGTAGATACAGGTTATTCAGAATGGTATTTTAACTAAAACTATGTACTAAATATAAGTTTCCCCTTAATATCAATAATTTAAGTCACTAAAGAGAAATAACGGATCATTTTTGTTTTATAAAGAGCTCCGTGAATGATATATGATTATCTTAGAGTTAATTTAGATATATTTAATTTAGACTTATTCGTTATATCTCAAGCAAAATGAGAAACAAATTTGAGCAGGTTGATTAAATAGTTCTACGGAAAATCTGTTAATTTTGCCATCTAATCCAATCTACCAGGCTTAATTGGTGTTCTGGTTGGTTAGAAATTATTGCCCTCGTAGCAATAAGTCCGTCATATAAATCAAATGTATACATTACAATAAATAAATAAATAAATCTGTATTGACCCATGGAACAATTTTGGTATATTTGCGACACCTTGGAAAAGAATACGTCGATATCTCTTTAAACGAATAACGAGTAGGAAGCTATGAATGAGGATTCAATTAATATTTTAAATTATATTTAAATATTTGTTCTTGTTTTCTTTTTAATTATTCATATTAGTTATACACATTTTATTATACCTTACTTCCGCTAATAATATAATTGAAGTATTACTATTTTATTGTCGGAAAAAATGGCTTCAATCTATGTATTTAAAGATAGATATCATTGTACAATGGAAAAATGATGACAATTTTTTTATTTGTATATTATTATTAGTAAATATCTTATAAATGATGTGCAGTTTTATCAAAAAAAAACTTTGAAGAGCTTTAGCAAATTAGGCTTTAACAAGCTTTATGTAAAAATTACTCAAGGACTGCATGATGTGGCATTCCTTTTTCATTGCATTTTCCTCATCTCTTCTGAAAAGCCAAATTTGTGTATTAGAAAGCTACTTTTGACTTTTTTTTACTTAGAAAGCTTTCAACCACAAAGGTTGTGAAAATATGTGCAAAACTTTACGTTCGCGTATAACGCATACTTTGAAGAAATTCTTAATCTCATTTAGAAGCGGTCGCCTTAGTGTGCAAATATTCAGTTAGCGAAAAGGATGTGAAGCGAATGGGGTAAAAATAATTCTTACACATCTAAAGGTGATTAAAGAAAGAAAATTTAAAGTGTTTTTATAAGTTTTCAGTATCACTGTCCACTCCATGTTTTAGAAGTTTTTTAATGATAAAAACACAGCTTAAATTTCTGTTTTCATATATTAGGTAATTAATAACGTCTTCGAATCAAATGACAATCCTCATAATTTAACTTATAATAATAAATACAATAAAACCTCATAAAGAAACTTTTAAAATATTTGAAACGATCGTCTAAAATGTTCTCAGATTTAGTTAACTAATGCTATTTTCGTCAAAACCTAAATTCTTTATTTTAGTCAAAATGTTACGAAAACAGAATTTTCTTATTTTAATTAGTTGCCTCTAATGAGACAATCTTCTTTGCGGCTACGCTGATATAGGAAATAGTCAAAAATGTCACTACATCAATTATATGGGAACAGAAATTATGGATCATTCAATATATAAAAGTGTCACAAAAAATTAAGAGAAACACATATTCTAAACATCGATTTTTACTCAAAGTTTGACGTCAGTTAAAAAAAAAATGTCTGTATGACTTTGTTTCCAGAACTTCTTTCAAAAACGTTCTTATTTCATTAGCTTTTTTGATTATGACATTTGATAATACCACATTTACAGAGTGGCCCTAAAAATGGATAGTATAGTAAGCGGAAAATTATAATCGTTTTGAGTAATTAAGGATGTAAAATTTGAAGCAAAATGTTACCAAATTTGAGCTGTCTTTATCATAAAGAATAATAATATGACGTATTTGTGACTCCTTTTTAGATTATTACTACTTCTATCGGTGAAACTAATAAAAGTACTAATTCACTCTTCTTACGTTTACACTACACTTATTTTGTGGTTTAATTTTTAAACGATTTTGAAATTTTTCGGTACTTTCAATTGTATGACTTATCTGGATTAGTGTTATTACAAATATATTGGTAAGATTAAAATAAAGGAGTATTGAACTGCTTAATATTTTATCATTTTGATTGAACTGAAATTCGTCACATTTTTATCCGAGTGACAAATCGTAATTGTTTTTACCAAGCGTCTATGAAGACATGCAATAATATTACGATTACGTTAGATGGAACAACTCAGAATTGACAAAATTTAACAGGTAATTGAACATTGAAAGTTGAGATGAGCTTAAACCCGATCAGTTTCCTGACCACTGTATGACCTTAGGAGTTCAAAATGAAAGAGACTCATTAACAAGCGTCAAAGCAGTAAAACGCCGAACCGAAGTCCTAAAATCTGACATAGGTCACATACTCTGAAGAGAGGGATTTCACTCACACTACATTACCATATTTCAATAATTAAATCCTGATAAAATGATGACGGATAAGTGCGATTTTGCCAGAAAATGCCAAGAAGCCAAGAGGCAAATGAAAAATTTCAATTTTCATAAAAAAAGTTCAGTTTAATAATATAGACCCAATTTCCATGAACCATACAATGTTAATCTTTGGTTTGAGCTACTAATTGATCGGACTCATTGATTTCTTTCATATCTTAGATTTTTTTAAAGGTTAGTCTTACACATTTTTAAGAATCAAAATAATCGAGTTTCTAGAAATATTAATTCTAGATGTGCAGGAATATGCTGTTACAAAACGATGGCGAATTTTGTCACTATACCTTGAACGTACGAAATGATTAACCGGTAAACTTTTCTTTCTAAACTGATTTTATTCATAAACTAAGGTTTAAAAATAGTCACGAGCTCTTGGAGATAATAAGCTTTATTAAATAAATATGTTATAGCGGTCTGCTATAGGAACTTAACTTATTTATCTACACAAAAATAAACTTATACACTTTCTTGTAATATATATAGTTACAAAAATATGGTTAACGCCAAACAATCTAAGCGTTTCCCGTACTTAGAACTTCATATATTAAAGTTTATCAATTTACCAGGTGTTATTGGTCGACAAATACCTCTTAAATTAGACAAGTAGATTATTTAAAAAAATCGCGCTTAGGAGTAGCAAAAATGATTAAATATTTGAATTCTATGTATCGCTACACAAGTATTTGTGAAGTGAATTTATTAAGAATATACTGTATATATGGAAAAAAATTATTATTAAAAAAAATATGTGTTACTAACATTTGAAATATAGTTTTTTTTCTTTAATTTGAATATAACAATTGGAATATATAAAATATCGTTATTAAATCATTCTCATCGATGATAGTAACACAACTTGCATATAAATACTTGTAACTAATAAAAAATGAAAACGTGTCTTGGTTGATAGTTTAATCAGTTGGGTATGTTAAATATTAATTATTCTTGCATTAGTTTCTTATAAAATGATCGAATAATTTAATATCAGCTATTAAAGTGAATTTATATAAAAATGTATTTGTATTTAGTTAGTATTATTTATAAAGTTAATCTCAAGGAGTGCATTCATGTGTCCTGAATCCGTTATATCATCTTCCCAAATCCAAATATAGCAAAAATTAGATAAATGGGAGACACCAAGACAGATATCAAACTATTTCTTTTTTTCTTCAATAAGAACTTATTTGAGCAACAATTTTAGTTTAATAAAAAAGTTTAAGATATGAAAACCTCTCAAATGAAAAAGAAACCAAATATCAAAAATTGTTTCGAATTCAGAAAGCGTACCTTTATTATATTTCTCTTACGAAGAAATTAAAATTTTCATGATAAATTGAAAAATAAGACATTTAATTTAAATACAAAAAAATTATATATTTTAATTATCATATAAACTACTTAGATAAACTATTCGGTAGTAATTTAGGAATATTTAAATTGATATTCCATATTATAAAATAAGTGAATTATTGAAATTTTTTATTTCAATAATTCACTTATTGGTTATCACAATTGTATGATACTTGTTTTTTACAAAGACAACAAACAAGAAATGGAAAAATGGCAACAGAAAGGCACCTTTGTATTACGCGAAATTTACTAAATTGTCATCTTATGGTGTAGCAACTGACAGCATCTTCCATTACATTTCGATCTTATGTCCTCAAATGGAAATTTCGGTAGAATGTCCGAATATTCTTGAATAGTCATTTATCGCAAACTGGATACTTTCTCGTGCATTCTTACATGAATTAATGCACAATTTAGTACAATTCCTTAACCTTTTTTATAGTATTATACTTGGAAAATTTAGTGTCAATTTTTATATTTTAAAAAATTTAGAATATTCATTAACCATATCTTTAGATAAAGGCAAAGCTTGTAGCTTGCACAGGATTGTATGATGCTAGAGATATTATATAGTATGTGCTGATAATATTACTGAATGGCATTTCATAAATGTACATGAAATATAAAGTAAACGGAAATTACCTTCTAATATTTTATAAATTTGGGTTAAAAAAATATCAAGTGCATAATTGTATTTAATTTTGTACTTAGTATTTCTATCACTAAATACATCCATCCGAATTTATTTAAATTTAATTTTCTGTACACAATAAGAACAGGTATATATACATATATATATATATGTATATATATATATATATATATATATATATATATATATATATATATATATATATATTGTGTGATTATGGATGAAATTTTAATCAAAATATATATATATATATATATATATATATATATACATACATATATATTTTTTTTATTACGATTTCACCCATAATCACGACCATGATAATGTTGTGCTTCATTAGTGATATTTCTCGGTACTTTAAATGAACCATAATTTATTGAAGTACCTTTTTGTAGGTCACTAACCTTTAAAGGTTTCCTTTAGAGAAACTAAGGGGAAACTAAAAAAAACAACTATTTCACAACGTAAAAATAACAATAAATAATTGTTACAAAATATACACCTATAAATTTACTTTGAAAAAAATTCAGAAATGATTAGTGACAAAACTAAAACTGCAGTTTTATATTCAACAGTTCTGAGGCCAGCACTTTTCAAAAGAATTGATGGATTCAGCACGATAAACTTTACAAAAAACATATAATTGAAAAGTTTACTACCATGGTTAATTTTTATTTGTGTTGTCTTGATTTTTAATCCTTTATCAAAATGCTAAAAACCTTACATTTACATTCGTGTGGAATTGATTGAAAAAGAAATAAACAGCTAATATATTGAAATCAGTTACATTGGTTTTAAGAAAAACGCGATAGAAACTAAAAGAAGGGACGTTATGAAATTAGAATTATTATTTTTATAATAGTCCAAAAATATATCTTAAAAATAAAATTTTTCACACGATTTTTTAATTATTTTCACACAGATGTGTATATTTAATGCAGATAATGAGTGTTTCTTGATCTTCGGGAAAATATTACAACGTTGACATTTCTAGTAAATACTCTGAATAAGACATTTAGAGGCATTTAAAGACATAGATGTTTTTTCAACGATCTTCGCAAGTTCAATATTTTTGCTCGCATCTGGTAAAAGAATTTTGTGAAAGCAAATGCTAACTTCTTCAAATGCACTTTGCGTACTATTTTTGACTGTTTCTTGCTTGCAAAGGAATAGAAAATGTACTGCTGTCACACCGACGAAAAGGATACTAGTAAATGCCTATTTACTTATGATATACTTTGCGCCCATTTTCCTGTTATTCCTACTTAATTACTAAGGTCATATTAAGTAACTTAGGCATTAAATTTCGACTTGCTGATGAGTATTAGCATTTATGTACATTTTATGATCTGATAATAATTATATTTATACGACAAGCACTATACAGAACTACAATACTAGACATTATTCACAAGAGATCGATATTAATGGCACAAAATTTAACCGATATTGTTGGTAAAATAACATTATTAAAAACATAGTTACCAAAAATTTGCTAATCCGACTTCATCATATTTTTATATTTTCATAAGTGTAATATCACATATACATATATAATTTATATAATATGTCACATATAATACAGCAATAAGCTCGTATTTCAAATTTTGGCTAAAGGACATTTTCTCCATCATGAATTTGAACGGAATACATAAAGTTTAATTCATCTTTTCAGCGGACGGTAAATCATAACGCTACATACACAAATATTATGACGGATTTAATGGGAAGCTTTGGCGATTTAGGTTTCAAAAACGTACGATTTAAATATAATTTATATCTCCCACCCCTAACTGTGATACACTGATAGATATACCTGTGAATTTTGGTTGTATTATATAATTAAATTGATGTAATCGAACAGTTTTATTGGTGTTGGAAATAAGATGGTGGGCCTAATATTTTAGTAGTTAAACGTTCATAAATTTCTTCGGTGACTTTTGTTATTCCCGAATTGATACCCTGATTACAAAAAATTTTAATTTTAGCCCATTATTTCCCTTATTTGATTATTGCAATAATATTAAAGGGTAACATATATTTAATTGATCCTGAATGAAAAGTTCTGGTATGCGGAATAATTTTTTATTCGATCTGATTTATGTTTCAAGTGTAGAACAAATCTCTACCATAGAAATTCATTAGGTTGGAAATTCATCAACAATATCGTAATATCCTGCAATATGTTTTACCTCCTAAGAATGTCTAAAATTCATTTTTATACTGACTTACTCTAGTTAAACAATTATTTCTACAATGCCAGTACACATTTATTTAAAAACAAAAGCTAATTAGTAATTCTCGCTACTTTAAATAACAATTTTCCTCTACTTTTAGAAAACAAATGAAATTTAAAGCTTAGGTATAACATAACAAAATGTAATATTTTACGTCTCAAATTTGTTTAAATATAACGATAAAATAGAATAAGTAATAGTGGTCTCATTCATTATAATAGTATAATAGACAGCTTTAAAATACACTTTCATTGTGGATTGCTTTATTAAGTAACAATATTATGTCGTTATTTAAAATCTTTCAATATTTTATTAAACAAATTAAACTAAAAACTTAAATATTACATGATACAATATCCTTTCACTTCAAGAACCCGTATAAATATAAATTCTCAACCATTAAGAAAAGATCTCAGCCATTAAGAGTGAATTACAAATATTAATACGCCATCTTAAAGGTCGCAACGAAAATAAAATGACCAAATTTTAGAAAATTATTAAAAAATTCCAATAGTAACACATTTACAAAAACGTTGTTAGAATTGAAACTTTTGTTTCACCCTAGGTAAGAAAAGATATACATCTGAAATCGTAAAAGAAAATTTTGTTGCATTAATTTCAATAATCCACCATATAATTGAGTCTGTTAAAGAAAAGTTACGGATATATGAACATGTGGCGAGGAAACATATCACCCTCATTACTGTAGGAAAGTCAGTTATATAGTCACATGACGTAAATTACTAAAACAAACGCATAAATCTTATTGTAAACAAAATAGATCGAGTCGATTAATTGAAGTTTGATGAGATTTTAGTCTTTGTCTTAGTCTGCTTGCTAAATAACATTTCTAGTAATTATTATACCATATATACATAATCACATACACAAACATACGGGAGCGGGTACACATACATGCATATGTATTTAAACAAGTTAAAAAGCCAGGTAATTTCAATTCAGTTATATGGAGATATCGGACGCTAAATTATGTTCTTCCGACGGTAGGAATGTAGCCCATTTATTGGCAAAAAGGTTTTTAAGTCGGATTGATTTCTACTATAATACTCAGTTTTATTTCCAATAAAATTAAAATATATGTGTAAATACTAATATGCTGAGAATACAAATGTTTAATATCAAGGAATAAATATAGAGCAATAACATTATTATATTTCGTTTTCACAAATGGAACGTTGTATTTTTCTTAGGTAATTGTGCCATAGATCCTTTTTTAAGGATCAGACTAGTTACAGGTTATAAACCTTCGTTTAAATTACGTAAAACCTGAACTTATTTAATTTATTAATTTATGAATATATTACAGTTTTATTTTAAGGGAAGTTGGTACCCTGAATAAAACGACCATATGTGTGACCCACAGAGAAAAAAACATTTATACTTAAAGTGAAGTTGAGAACGATTATTAAAATATTTTTTTCATGAAATATATTTATGGGTTACTGGTAGTACACTTCACGGAAAAAAATGCTGTCCATTTTATAAATTTGTTGTCCTATCGTAAGATCGACACGTGTAAAATGGTGAATAGGTTGATAAACCGTAACTGCTCTCTAATGAAGTTACGGTTTTTCAACAGGTGACCAAATTAAAATGTCTGTTACTGAATATAACATGAGTACATTAAATTAATTAAATTACAAAGAAAGAGCAAAGCGCTTCGTTTTGTTTTATTTAACGAGTGTTTTCATTAATAACAAGAGGCATGTTAACGTATTAGGTTTGTTTACCTGAAGCCTGCAGTTTTTTTTTCACTTCATGTGACTACATTTTATTACCAGTGTCAAGAGGCTTTCGATGCAATATCGCATATAAAATAAAACATAATTCATACTAAATATTATATCTGTCTATATTTGTTCGTTAAAAAGCAATTTGCCGTAAAATACTACATTCAATAAAATATAAAAACGTCTGATTTCCTTAATCTTTCCCATCTACTGAGTGATATCTACATATATATTATTTTATGCGCCCAGTAATATAATAAATAAGCAATATAATAAAAAAAAACAAAAAAAATATTTACAGTTTTTCATTCGTACCACCAAGTTAATGCCATTTATGGTTTTGCTATTTTGTGAAATATTAACCTTCAACGTCACTTGTAATTTAGAAATAGGTTTTAATGAGAGTTTTTAAACGAAATTACTTCAGATAATACAAATAACGCGCTTGTTAGTATAAATGTATGTAAAATATTAATATATATTTTGAAATCATTAATATAAAATAAAATACAAAAGGTGAATCGCAATTGTAAGCCCATCTGTTGGGTTACTGGAATCATTGTTAAGCTACTGTTCAGAGCGTATGGGCAAGACATAAGAATTTATAAAATATATACAGTTTTAATATTTGGTGAAAAGTCTATGAAATCCTAATTTATGCGTGGTCCGACACGCACTTGACCAGTTTTTACATTTATTATATCAGAATAAAAATTTTTATTTACTTATTATAATGTTGAAAAATAAATATATACGCATGATTTTGAAAAGATTCAAAATTATTTGCCATATCACCATTATATTCAATTTGTACTTTATGCTTTACCTAGACGATTGCTGGTGTAAAATTACAAAATAGAGAGAAATTTAATAAATAACCGCAAACACTTACAATCGAAGAAAATATATTGAGGTTTCTGTAAAGTTATTAAAATGAAAACGTTAACTTTAAGGAATTATTTGTTAATCCATAGAACACAGGGATAGTGAACACAATATTTGTCTAAAATGGGGCTAACAAACTGTGCCATTGCCGACCACAGAATTGTTATAAGAATTGATAAATCCATCCACACCAGGTGAATATTTATTCATGTTCGTTTTCTCTGTTAAGTATTACATATTGTGATGTGGTTTAGTGTCACATTTTAAAATAAATTAAGTTAAGTTGAGCTTAAATAATTGAAAGAATAATAATCCTATCTATGGTCCTACAGCTCAAGAAATTAAGTTTACAATTTATAATTATTTGCCAATTACGTAACAAATAAACAAATTAAATTATATTTTATTATTTGTACGACAGTGGCATTATTTTTTAAAGTATAACTTCTAATTTGATTTTTTTCACTCATTTTTTAAACTGCGGGACAGCACATGACTTGAAACAAAACTATTGATTTTTTTGTAATATTTATATTTTATTGTCTAACTAATTTTTAAAAAAAATGGATTTCAATTTATGATATTTGATTAATGGATTTTTACTGAAAGTATGAGTTCAAATTGATAAAAATAATAAAATTGAAGAACGACTAAATGTTATCATTATTTACAAAAACTTCAAATCAAATAATACTTCAAATGTAAATAATACTTCTTCGCGATTCTAGAAAATGAACGTTTTAAATATAATGGGAATGGCGGAGGTCCAACAGACGAGGTCAGTTTGCTTACGTAACCGGATTCTGGTTAATAATAATACAATTCCCTCGTTGAGAGCAATAACTCTAAAGTTAATTGGCAATTTTCTTCTCAATTTATTGAAACATTTTTAATTAGCGCCCGCATTAAATGCTTTCAAAAATTTCTTACGGTTATTTTTGTCATTTGTTTTCAAACATTTCTTACGGTTATGTTTGACATTTATATATTTTATTTTCTTGTGTCGGCCTCATTTACTTAATTTGCTTTCGTTGTTATTTTTTTTTATTTTAAAATACGGCTTTATTACAATATCTAAGAGATGTTTAATAAAATATAATTAGGGAACATTATCATCCTCAAATAAATATTTGCTTATTGCTGTTGACAAATTTTCCTTTACCCAATTGATCCCAATAATTTTCTCGCTATATGAGCGTAGTATAACTTTACATAATAAAATTAAAGTTTAAAAGAACTAAAAAACACGCTTTTGTATTAATATAAATTAAAAGCAAAAGATAATTTTCAAATTCAAAGATTGTTGTCAAGAGTGGAAAGATGCCTGTGACGACAAAAAAACAACAGTTTAAAAAAAAAGCGTGATGTACTCTGGGCTTATATTTTCATAATTAAACTAGCCATACAAATAGCAATAAAATAATTTACTACAACTAATTACTTTTTTCCATTATAGTTAATTCTTTTGTTATCAGACATCCTTTCACTCTTGTACACAATTTCCTATTTGAAGATTATTTTTTACTTTTTTAGTTCACATTTTACAAAACTATTATGGCTTACTAAGATTCATTAAGTAATTTACTGATACATGGGAGTAAATGACATAATAGGCATAAGCGTCAGTTGGTCTTTTATTATAAATGAACATTAAATAAGTTGAAAACTCGAAGAATCAACGGATAACTCTGTGGTAAGCCTCGTGCATACATATGGTTTATGGTGGAACGTAGAATATTTTTCATCAATAAGATAGACCATTTAAGTTTTCTTAAAATTGTGTTTGTATGTTGCGAATGGGATGAAAATGTGTTTTAAACAATCTCACCTAATTTTTATACCTATAAATATTATCAGAGCAAATTGTAATTTTAAAAAAATTCAATAAGATGTATCATGAAATATAAGGAATCCATTTGTAAAAAAATGTGCATTTCATATTTGTGTTTCTCAGATATTCGAAATAAAAAAAAAATCTCTAAACATTATACAGTATTACAATATCCAAGAGAAAATTAACACTAGGTCAGTTAATTAAGAATTAATTTTCTATTTTGTTTTATCACAATATTTATATTTAGAAATAATCCTTTTAATTGATATTATTTCTTAAATTTTGGAATCTTACGCATATCTGCATAACGACACTTAATGCAAATATAAATATTAACAAAGTGTATCCTAGCTTCAGTAAAAACTTTTAATTGTTTTATACTATTGTATCGCCTGTATATATTTCAAAATTTTTGACGTATTCGAATATTTTACAAAATTGAAACATCCTTTCACTAATATGTGATATTTTTAAGATTCGTAATTATTCTTGTTAATTTAACAATAGTTTGTTAGTTTCATATAATATGTTAAACTAATTTATAATGGAATTATGAAATGAATATGGAGAGTTTTCCAGTACTGGATGGAGCTAAGCGCCAGACATAACCGGTATCTATGGAAGTCAAAACATGAATATGCTTCTTCTTTTCCTTCTTTTTCTAATATCAACATAAAAAAATGTTTTGAATTGAACTGCTTTTGGTAAAACCCATATGGTAAAAGCTATACACCAATTAACTTGAAAAGGAAATTCTGAGAATCCTGCAATTTGCCGCATGGAATTGAGGTGATTACTCTAAATAAAAACATCGCTAATAAAGCGTAAGTTAGGGAATTATGGAAGGAAACATTCTAGGTATTAATATAAGGGATTAAATGGAAAGCAAAGAAACACAAAACTTTATGATATTATTGAAAGAGTTTCATAATTGAAGTGGCTTTCTGCGGTATATATTGTATAAATATATATGCTTCATTTATCTCTATCACGAGAGTAAATGAAGGAAAACTGCTTTTATTTACAATTATTAGTCAAAAATTTAACACTCAACATTGATTAGTTAACAAATTAACATTTATTAAATGAAAATTAAAAACTCATTTGCCAAAAATCGATATGTTGGACAAATATCCTTATAGACCAGAATATTATTACACGACTAAATCGATTTCTGTTGTAATAGTGTTATAGTTCATATTATAATCGAAGTTTGAGTGCTTTATAAGAAAAAGAAGGATTCTGTAACGCATAAGTAAAAATGTAGTAACATTAAGACTATTATGATCTCATTTTTTTCCTGAACATCATAGCATTTTTATAGAAATATTTTTTTCGACGAATGTATTCATGTAGCCAAATATCGTTATGTTATAAATTATTAAGAGCGCTCCCTTGATGTCAACATTGATTGAAGATGTACTTGACATTTAGGCATATATGGCAACAAAATACTAGTTTACTAAAAATAACTGAAAATAACAATTAACATTTTTTCCATTAAATTTCAAGTTTCCTAACCTCATTATTTTTCATTTAAATGAGAAAGCCGAAATAATATTACATTTATGTTCCAATAATACCTGAGTGGGTAAGTACAAAACTAAAAGTCATATTTTAAGTAATCGATGATAGACAGTTTCATAAGGTTTAGTTTATGAAAATTACGAAAAATGGTTATATTTTATTTATTAAATAATTTACTTACAACATTCGTCCGAGTGCGTTAGTCAAAACATTAATAACAATTAATAACAAATTATAAGTGTAGAAATATTTAAAATATTTATAAGTAATGAGTCACAATTGCCCTGTCAAGATTTGTAATTAAATCGCGGATAAATCTATAATTTTCCTATAGTAATAGCATAAATCAAGCAAAAGACAATGAGAAAAATTGTAAATAACCAGAGTCGGAATGAAAACGGAAGTGATTTGATCATATAATTGCAAATATTCTTTGATATGAATTTTAAAGACCACACATACATAATGATACCGTACATGACTTATTTATAATGCATGACCAAGAATTTAAATTGATAATTTGAATTCATTTGGTTAATTTAAATTTATAAATAGTTTTTGTTTCTTTGCTTTTTTTTTGAAAACGAAAACCTTAGAATGTTAATCTATAATATAAAGGACACATAATACGGATGGTTTTATTGATAACAATTCTATGCATCTTGGAAGGATGCCGAATGGTAAATACTTGTATTTACTATTCGGCATTATTTTGAGGTTCTAAAGATTATATGTCCTTCGGGAAATATATTTACAATAAATGTTCACACATCTACAAGCACCACGAAATCTCGGGAAAAATATTTTCATCGCTTGTTTTTTAAACTGATAACGCTTAGTCAAAATAAGACCATAAATAATTTACTGAAATTTGATAATTACAATTATCTTAAATTGCTGAGAATTTTCCACGTTAAACTAATTAGGGACGAAAATTTTAATTGTTTGGCGATTTTAGTTATGACTGAAAAATTTACATTATAAAATCATTAAGCGTTTACAAATGGAGACTAATGAAATAAATTAGTAACGAAATCTTTTGCAATCTTATATATAATTAGTGCAGAATATTTTTTTTTCTTCACATCAAAAATTTATTTGTACAATTCTCCATTTCCTACATAACGTAAGGAACTGTCTCTTTACGCCACGTAATTTCCATTCAAACTTAGAATTAAATTAACAATTTGTCAATGTTTTCAATATTCAATGACTCAACGTACAATTGACCATGGAAATAGTACTTTGACCATAATTCAAGCTCCGTTTAAGGCGTATAGGCGGCATTGTTGACGCTTAATAAAAATAGTTAAGAAAACTATTCTGAAAAATATTTCTGAAATTCATCAGCGAAAAGTGATTTCAAATAGCGTAGAATTAAGTTAGACAAAGTGCACATTGTGAAACGTTGTGATTTTGATGATATTCACTTTGTGAGGTTATGTACATTTGTAATTGTGCGCCCTTCTTGCTTCATTACGTAATTTTGAATTGTGTGATTAATTTTGAAGTGTCATTTACAACGCCGAGAGCTAGAAGATCTAATCTTTCACAACAAAGCCGTAATACAATTCTACTTGTGAATAAAATTTTAATAAAGAGAATGGACCCGAGTGCAACTCAGTCAGAAAATAGTTTGACAGAAAGTAGTGTAACAATGCTACGCGA
Organism: Druceiella hillmani; assembly: GCA_039881145.1. Classification (NCBI taxonomy): domain Eukaryota; kingdom Metazoa; phylum Arthropoda; class Insecta; order Lepidoptera; family Hepialidae; genus Druceiella; species Druceiella hillmani. The sequence continues at coordinate 4,522,465 of JAYKKI010000018.1, read as the reverse complement.
ATAATTTTGATTCTCTTCTATAAAGTAAATCCCTTGCTGCCACGTGAATTACATTTATTTAAATGTAATTAAACTACTTTTCAGTTTGATTTTTATACATTTATTGAACCTAACTTATTCTGAGTATTCATTTTAGCTTGATAAAAAACTGAATTCAATTCAGCTAATGAATTAAAACAACATTTATTGATTCTAAGGCGGTACGAACTTCGCCGGGTTAGCTAATTACTTATAAATAAATAATTCACAATAAAGAAATTTGGATTTGTTAAACGCACGTATTGCTAAAAGTGTAATGTCGGATTTAAAATATAACATATTTTTAAATACCAATAACTACAAATATGAAAGTAAAAAATCTCCTCAATTTGACAATTTAGCGTTGTTTTTTTTTGTTTTCAACCTCATCACGTGGTTTTATTCCTTTATCTGTCTATTTTGCAAAAAAATCTACGAGAGTCTGAAAGATACGGGATATAGTCTAAATTTAATGAAAATTATCCATAACACATGTATCTAAATATTTTCAGTTCGGATTAGGAAAATTTGTCACGCATTTCGTGTTCTGTATTCAAGCAAAGAACTCTTGTAATTCTGTTATAACCATACTCCCATGGCGGAAAGTAGTATGTATAACTTTATATCATCGCTTTTTTTAGCAAATCATTGGTGCAGCGGAAAAATACTGAAGTCTGAATGAAGTTGATAATGGATTTCAATCCTTATGCCACGTAATTTCCATTAAACCTATAAAATAAATCCTGGTCGAATTTTGAAAGTTATAAATCAATGTAAACGTTTCAAATTTCCACTCGATCTTGGACACTCGATTGTAGGACACAGATTCACTTCATCTACACAGTTTTGAAAAAAAAGCTTTTTGCCGAGATTGATCATTTTATCTAGCTGAAAAAACTCTCGTTTAAGGGAATGTAGGGTAATTTACTTCGTTGATTCATATCCTACGTCAGCAACAGGCAACAAGCAGTAAAAGTGAATAGTTTTAAATCACCGCGTGTTCTTGTGATTTCAGGAGTACGTCAAGGTTCTATATGGCTTTTTTATTATATTTCTAAATGATATAAGAATTTCCTTCAAACTCAGCAAGCTGGTGTTATATCCTAATGACCTCAAGATTTTCTCTCAAAGAAGGGATTCTATTGATCAGTCAAAGCTAGAAGAAGATCTTAATAGACTAGATGTACATTGTAGACTAAACAAGATAAAATTTAGTCAAACAAGTAAGGACGTATCGAATGCTCTACATATCTCTTATGCGGTCTCAACTTTACATAGCATTGGTACGTGACATATATATATATATATATATATATATATATATATATATATATATATATATATATATATATGTATATATATATATATAATTTTTATATATATATATATATATATATATATATATATATATATATATATATTATGTCACATATTTTGATATGATCGAACGAGTGCAAAAACAATTTCCATGTACATTGTAAGATAGTTTCAATACGCCAAAAAATACTACTGTAATATGCTGTATGCATTTAAATATCATACTCTCCATGAAAGGCGTATTGAATTCGAAGAAATTATACTTTATAATATTTGTCATATTCGTTACGTCCGTACCGATATAGTGAGTCAGTTGTGGTTTCGTGTGATAGGGAGAGTGACCCGTAGCTGGGCGTTTTTTTCCTACCTACCGCTCGCACTAATACCGGTGCTCGCGCACCAGGGCACAGGCTTTGTGATGATCACGACAGAATATTTCATTCTCTAAATATTTTTGCTAGATAGTTATTCCAGCATAAGCATCAATTACACGGATTTGTACAGCTATTGGTAGTTCGAAACCATTAGTATTACGTATTCTTTTTTAAATCTCTATGAAATTTGTAGTGCTTTAAATTTTTCTCAAAAATTATTTTTGGGCTGCTGTTACGAATTTGTAATCTTTGTTATTTTTAAATTATTATATTTATTTTTTCTATTACTGTTGATTATTTTGGTAAATTTTGATTAGATATTTGAATTGTATAATTTGAAATATTTATTGCTTGTTTTACCATGTGTTTTACAATTTAATTTCATTTATCAAAAAATTTCTGAGAATTCAATATATTATACACAAATTTATATAAAATTAAGTACGTATCTACGTAGAATGTTGTGATATGTGAACGTTGGGATACAAGTTTATCTTATGATTTGTATCTGTTTTTCCTCATAGGTTATAAATATGTAAATAAATAAACTCGTCTCCTGGTGAAATTAAATAAATTTAATTAAACGATTTCAAAGCAACGCGATTATGTATATGAGCGTGTGTTGGTGCCTGCGTGAGGGCGTTTGTATACGCTGTTGTGTTCAAATTGAACAGTGCCAAAACCAGTTGGTTAATTGGACGAAGTTTTGGTTTTTTACAATTATAATGAATATCTTTAGTTTATTATACTCTTTATCTTACCTCAAAATTTAGAATATTTACGCAACAGGTACTTGGAACATTTCCTTCAAACTTTTCAAGTTGTCGGTATTTTATAATAAAAAATAATTCACAGAATTAAAAAAAAAATTAGTTTATATAGGTGACGAATGACGAGGGGTGAGCAGCTTTTGCCCTAATTAGAGTTTTTAAAACTCCTTAATAAAAACATTTAAAAATATAATTTCAAAATAAAGGAATAACCATTTATTCCGATAATTCAAAAAAATATTGTGTTGTTCCGTTTCAAAAGAAAAAATATTTAGCATAGATGTGTTTTTTTGATATTTTTAAAACGATGGATTACTATGAAGAGCGATTTTTTCATCATAAAAATATCGTAGGAAAGTATTTACGAAAATACTAAGCGTACTCAAAAATTAACACTAACCTACTAAATTTTTTAAACAAAACATAGTACAATTTATCAAAATGATTTAAATATATATCAATTGAAAATTGATTTAAATCTATATCAAATACGGATTCTATTAATTTATGAATTTCATCTTGGTCATGACGCAAAGACTGCCACAAACAATATATGTCATGCGATGGGTGCGTCCACGGTATATTACGCGACGGCAAACATTTGGTTCATAAAGTTCAGGAATAAGGATTACGATCTTGAGGACGAACCCCGTACCGGACGTTCTGTTGAATTGGACGTTTAACAATTATGACGCCTAATTGAGGAGGATCCTCGACTGTCGACTGACGACTAATTCTATAGACAGCGCATTTGAAATGAAATGCGCACATACATGATATGAAATAACGTTATTATTTTGCAATAGACTGGATTATGCGGAAATGGTGCAAGAAACCTAAGACGTTTATTCTGTTCCCGAGTGATGGCTAAACTACAAGTCTTGAGTTTCACATTTACTGCTAAACATATAAAAACTCGAGAACTGGTTACGTTATTAAAAATATCAAGTAAAATATTCATTTCCATTTAACTGTGATAAACCTTTGAAGAAAAACCTGAAACAGACGTGTGAGAACAAACTGACTCAGGAGCATCTTTACGAGTATTGTTACATTTACTTAGACACGAAATAACCGTTTTGGATAATTTCTGTTTTGCTGATCATATCCCCTTTACCTGCAAGCAGAGGTGAACAGCGGTCACATTTCTGTGCAGTGTTCTCAAGTGTCTTCACGAGAGCGAAAAATTTATTTTTAAATTTTGCACTTTTGTTTTGATGTAATTAAAGGTTTTTTTTGTAAAAAAAAATAATATAATAATGAATATTGATATGCAGTAGTGTACATTTATTAATTTATTTAAATCGTTTTCTGGTAACTTTTTCTCTTGTTTTTTGAACATGAATTTAAGCGATTTATTTTTGCAGAATCCCTACAATTATATGGTGATAACCAAAAAAAATTCAACGAGGAAAAATGAAAAAGAAGAGCGTTATTAAGCACTTTAGTTTTTTTTTATATTTTATAATAGTTGATGTTACCATATTTAACTCATTTGAATTATTAAAATCTTTGTGTACAGGGTCCTACTATTTCAATTTTGCGATATGAACACTAATTGCATTGCACCCAGAAGCGGATAATGTAAAGTAAAATTAATGTATATATGTTTTGAAATGAGAAATATTATGTAAATATAAGATGATTAATTCGCTTGGGGTATGAATACAGAAGAAAGATAATAAAGATTGATTTTGAGATTAATTACGAAAGGCTTAAAGAGGATTTGTGATGGCAAAAAATTTACAGCGGAATAAATAGTACTGATCTTAAAAGGACTTGCTGTGTACATTGTTTTTTTTCTGTATGCGAAAACTTGAACATGAGACGGGATTTTCATTTATATTTACTTTTTCATATATGCCGAAATATATGCATTGCCTACATTCATTTCAGTTAAAGAAAGGCAAATATTTAATAATATTTTTTTAATTTAATATTTTTATGAAACAACGATATGCATCCATTTCTGAACTTATTAATTGAATTTGGCAGTACGTATCTAGTTCAAATATTGGAGTTAAATATATCGTTTAAAAAAAATAATGTTAAATCTGCGGGTCTAAAATAAAAAATAATTATATAATAATTTATTTATTATGGCATTAAAATCGTTAAAATAATTTGTATGGAACTATTGGACAGTAATATTTATTCATTGTCCTTTCTTAAAGAAAGAGTTTTTGACTTTTTTAAAGAAAAGTCTTTAATCTGCGCAACAAATTAAGAAATTGCGATACGGAACACTAAGAAAAGATAAAATTGATTTACAAATATTTTTCTAGAAAAAATTTAGATATTTTGCCACTTTCATTAAGTTCGATTGTAGGCATAGTTTATATTTTGATTGCTGTTTTGGTTATATGCACTTACTTACATTAAAAAAAGTAGCTGAAATTTGTATTATTAAAGATCCAAAATATAGATTTATTTTACTTGTAAAGTAGATTGTTTAATAGACTACTAAGAAAAATACAAAAAAAATTTGACATACCGTTATTATCTGGTAGAAAAAAAACAGGCTTGATTTAAAAAAAAACAAGCATTGCATTCTCTCCTTCGCGTATATTGCAGATAGTGGAGTATGGTATGTGGAGTATGTTATCAGCTGTGACTGCAAAGGTCTGTTTACATGATCTACTTAATAATTATTAACTAGATTATAATACATATCAATAAATGGCACAATGTGTTTATTAAATTGGTAAAACTTTAACTATTTTTACAGGGAAATATTGCAATAATTTCATTGTGTGAGAAACCTGTTCCTGAAGTCAAGATCCAAAGGACATGCCGGTGATTGCTATTGTTACACATCCAATTAAGCTATTATTGTTACTATAACGTCATTTTCCCTAAAATTCCATTCCACCTTATTACGTCAATCGTTTTTTTCTCAATATCTAATCACTTTGTTGCAATTATCCTCAATGTAGAGGATTTATGCAAAATGTGATTGAAATTAATACACAAGTCACCGTTATATTTGGCTCGATTTTTTTCTTAGTTCTGGTTAACGAGTATTCCAAGCACGTTGAAAGTATTACTGATTGCAGCTGCATTTAAGCAAGCTATTATAATCAGACCTAGGACAATAGACATGGGAATAAGTTTCTTCTAACTTACTTTCCACGGCCCTAGAACTGATAATCTTCAAAATGCGATAGAAATTTTTAGAAATATTTACCAGCATTGATTGAAATGAAAGAAGTGAAAACTAGATATCAAATTATACTCGATAATTATTAATGAGGAAAATTGTATTATTCAAATATAAATTGTAATACAAGGTCTTTTAGTCGTATATTTGAAAAAAAAATCAATATAGATATAAATCGAATACAAAAGTTGTTTTAAGTCTCTATACAATATAAAAAGAGTCCGCAATTAAATATTAACAATACATACATATGTATTTGAACATAATACAAAATATATAAACAAATATTCCCAGATACGAGAATGTATTTATTCAACATCATCCTTGACATCATTGCTAAAACCCTCAAGTCACATATAAATCCTTTAAAGCCTCCTTACCGTAGACCTTATAGTGGAAATATTTAAAGATTACGGGGGTTACACTTTCCAGCCAAAATGATTTACCAATATAAGTGACAGTGGCTCTAGTTAATAATGATAAGGATTATTCGCTTAGCAAAACGCATTGTAACAGATAAGGTTAAGCTTCTAATATCGTGAACGTGAGGTACTCACTTAATTATGTCTGTTGAAGATTTCCTATTTATGAAATCATACGATCGTGTTTCAATAATTGAAATTAATTATTTTCGTCTAATAAACTAAAAAGAACGTGAAAAAAGAGATGGAACATATTAAAAACTAATAAATGATGTAACAGTATATAAATTTTTCAATCTATATTTATTTGTTTAAGATATTATTGAAAGTGGTTTAAATGATGGACCTTTTCCTGTAATAAGGTTATAGTTTTTTAAATGATCTACTACATAGAAAGATAAGTATTGCCTAATTTTTTCAAAAGTATTAATAAACATTTAGAGAAAATATATATTTTCATATTTGATTGTAAAATTAAATAGTCAATGCAATTATATTACGGTTACTATCATTATACAAAAAAAATTATTTTGCTGCATATCAGTAATAGCAAAGCTCCCTAGAAGAAAAGTTAGCATTATATTTTCTAATTGATTTGGAATGAGATTATTGCGTTAATAATACAGAACAAAATTTCATTAAGAGCAAATTAATTTAACAAATTACGATCAGTTTACTATAATTACGGAATTTCAACATGATAATTTATAAAGAATTTACAAATAAAAACTTCATAAATCGGACAAATTGTTCAAAGAAATATTAAAAGTTTTAATAAGGCAGCATAATAATACAAAATTTGTAAACAAAAGCAGAATTGGTAAAAATTACAACCATTGCATATATTAGGAAATTGGTGTTAAATGAAGTAATTTTCTTTTAAAAATTTAGCACCCTTTAGTAATGATAACATCAGAGCTCTTTTTCTGCCTTTAATATAGTTAGTATCTTCTAAGAGCTCTTTGGTTTCTTCAGAAATTAGTTTATATAGTTAAGAGGGATAGTTTGTATTGACAGCTTGTATACTCTTATTATTTATAACCGAAAAAAAGTTATAGCCTCGTAATGTAACAAAATTATTTAATCAATAATATATCTCAATAAATGGCATAATGTGTTTCTTAAATCGGTAAAATGTTAGTTACTTTTATGGGGAGATAGTGCAATATTTTCAATGTGTAAGAAACAAGTTCTCGGCGTCTTGATCCAAAAACCACGCGGGCGAAAGTTAGTATTTAATATAAAGTTAACCTATTAATGTTATTATAAGGCCATGTCACGTTTTCCCAAAAGTCTATCCTATCCTAATAAGTCATTCGCATTTCCCTTTCACTTATCACCTTGCTACAATTATCTTCAATATAGACAAACGACGGAAAATTTTGATTGAAATTAATAGACTATATACCATTATATTTGAGTATAATTTTACTCTTATTTCTGGTTAGTGGTAATTTAAAGAACTTAAGAAATGTTATTGATTGCAGTTTAAATTAACTACAACAGTCAGAACTAAGAGAACACTAAATAATTGTACACAATTAAGTACTTATAATATATAACTCAAGTGAATGTTGCGTGCACTACATTGTTAAATGTGTGTTAAAATACAAATATATTATGTTTTAATTTTTCTTAACTTAGTATAGAGACATGGTAGTATTAAAATGATTTGACATCTAAGTAACGATAAAGGTTTTATTTTTTTTTATAACTTAGCGTACATAAATATTAAAATTAACACGAAGTAACGAAGTAAAGATCTTTATACGAAGTTAGTCTTTATTTTAAACATTGGAAAATTCGCAAAGAAAAATATCAAGTAATAATTTTCCAATAAAAATATTTTAGTCTTCTATTGCCACAAGGTTCTTAGCCTTAAAGAAATTGAATGTTTAAAAATATTTCGATAAAAGTAACTAATTTTTAACATCAGTAAATTGTTTATATAATAAAAGAAATAATGGTCAGTGTTGGTTTAAATTCCCCTAGTTTTGTTTCGAAAGATATTTATTTAAATTGTAACTTTCTGCATATACAAATAGCCTATTTTTAATAGATTATAAATAATAAATAATTTAAACTCTTGTGTTAAATATGAATGTGTATAAGAATATATTACATTTATTATTTTTAACAAATATCTTTTATTTACTATAATAATACTTTAACTATTAAAAAACTATGGAAAGACAAAACATTACGTAAAACTTTTCGTTATGCCAAAAACTAAAAGCATAAAAAGAAAAGCAAAAGAACGGGGAAGGATATTTACTTCTAATTCCTTTCGATAGTTATTACTTTCCATCAACTTTTCGGTTTTTCCAAAGACGAGTTGATCATTAAACCCCAATGCTTGCTCAAATTGCGGTACATAACGATCATATAATGGAATATGAACCAACTGTAGTATTTAAGTTCAATGAATTCTTCAAACGGTACAATATGTTTACCCTGTTTTCAAAACAATTTGTAGAAAAATGCTTCTTTCATCAACAAAGAGGTGGGTATGTATATTATTGAACCTTCTTGACAAGTTTAAAGCGGATGTCGATGTATCGAGCCAACTCGGTGGAATGGTGGCCGACACGTTGTCGTTATAGTAAGTTTACTACTTGGGATCGGTGTCGACAAGTTTTGAATTTATATTTTGAATTTATGCGGGAGGATCACATTCATATGGAGGATTCTATTAAAACTCGTTTTGACTTCAGAAAGATTCAAAGAAATAATACTGGAGTAGGAATAACGCGCTATTTCCTGAATACATATTCCTATTTCAATTGTAATCCAATTAATTTATAAAACATAAAATATAATGTATAATAATTCACAAGTGTGTTTAATGAGATATTTAAAAAACGTTGCCGGAAAAAATAAAACAAAAACAATATCTAACAAAATTGCTATAGCAAGTGTTAGTCTTACCAGCTTTCTTATAACCGGCACTTCATTTTGACAAATCCTCTTATTCAGCATGAGGCATTCAATTCGGAATAATTTATTGTTTTTTTTTACTTTGAACTATCAATTGAATTTTCAACACTAATTTAGTAATTTTAGTAAAACTAAATGAGGAGACAGTTTTAGCATATTTTTCAGGCGATATTTTAATGCTATGTCGTGCAGTACCACATAATCAGATTTACTTTATGTGACTGACTTTAACATGTTGTCATTATCAAATTGCATTAACTTACCGGATTGAAAGTGGTAAATATATTCATTTCTTTTATACCCCAAAATAACAATTAATGCAACTAAGATAATAATTACGAAGTGAGAAATATAAATAAAATTGTGACTGTGTAGTCTTTTAATAAGGATCTTTATCCTTTAACATTTTGAAGGATGCACGAGGGAAATTTCTCTACTTAAAATCCACCACAAAGTTGCGTCGAAAGATTAATCAACTTAATTGTAGGCCGTAGGCACTGATTGTAGGCTGAGAATTAAAACTGTAAAAAGTTTTTGAAAAAGTAATTGAAAATAATGTAGTATCAACGTATTATATTCAAAATCGTCGTACGTATTCAAACACATTTACTAACATACAGTTCATTTGTTTTGTCATTTATTTATATTTTGACCTAATTTATATAAATAAGGAATTTTTTTTCCCACCTACATTTTAGTTTTTCTTATGCTTATGGAACGACATCGTCTTTTAAGGAATTGAATATTATTTTTTCTCAATTTTCAGTTTATTCTTCGATTACAATGAATGCGCCGAGTAATATATCTTTGAATCCATATCAGAAAATGTCAAATTTCCAAATTTCTTCAGTTTAAAGTTTTTCTCGAGTTCCACACATTTTGTTCCAATACTTATTAAATACAAAAATTATATAATAATAAAAACGGCCAAGTGCGAGTAGAACTTGCGCACGAAAGGTTGCTTGGAAGCAAACAACATAAAACCTATAAGTTCATCTTTCTCAAAGACGCTGTGAAAAACAAATTTATGGTTGCGGTCGGTATCGAAAATAGCTCATATCTCAAAACAACACAACATTAAATCTTCAAACCAATTTCTGTTGAAAGTTTCTTTTAACTTCTACTATCCTAATTTTGTTTAGAATTTTACACACCTTATTTAAAATTTTTCCGCGAATTGTTAATCTGTATTAAAGTAACAGCACAAAGAAATATTTATCATTGGATGACCAAGACACAATTTTCGTCACACAATAATTTTCCATACGAGTTGGGAAAAAATAAATTGAATTGATAGTTATAAAATAAGATTCATCGTATGCTTTAGTTAAACAGGAAATACGTAGATTTATAATATGCTGTTTGTGGCAGAAATTAAGAAAAGCTACATACTGATTACCTCAATTAAAACTCATTTTAAAATTCCACATAACCACGCATTGAATGATGGCTTGTGGTCCTGGCATATCCAATAAGGAATATTTATGCTATAAATATAAATTTTAAATATATTAATATCCACCATTCTTTATAGATTTTATTAAAATTGTGTGTGCTCAGTTGGTTTTTATAAATTGTTGCTTATAAAGCGCTGTTTCCCATACTTTCAAAATTTAATGATTTACCTTAAACCAGCGTAATTACAGTAATATATGTGTGTAATATATGTGTAATTACAATAAAATGTATTTTCTTTTATTTTTTTACTCACAAAACTTACACTTATTTTGTTTTGTAATTTCATCAAATTACCCCCATTTAACTGGCTTTACATGCTAAATCCTGTTAAATCAGTGATTTTAATGGCTGAATTATTTGCTGTTTTAAATGGGATATTTTTTTGATAAATAATATTACCGTGTACATAAAAATTTGCGTGATCGAAAATCAATTTCCCCTTTACTTGTTGTGTACAGTTTCCAACATTTACATTAATATAAATTGGAAAATAACTGGTTTTCAAATGGAAATGCATTTGGCGTGAAACCTGTAACTCATTTTTAATTTTTTTTGGAAAATAAATTGTTTTCGTATGTTTTTCTTGTGCTATATGTATTTTAGGAATATAATTTTTGACGAAGTCTTCGAAAAAATCTAATTTTTAACGCATTTCATTTTAAGCGGAGTTGGCATCTTATTATGATCACATTGAAAATTCAGTGCAATAAAACATTTAAGCGTTTTTCGAAAAATACATGTGTGCGTAACTACGTACCAATTAACTACGTATTAATGTAGTAACTACGTACCAATTATTCAAGTTTAATTTATAGATATAATAAAATGATAAAAAAATGAGTATACATTAAATATTTTTAATTAAAACTAAGTGCTACCTGCTAAAGATACGCTACTAAGACCAAAATAACAGTTTGAAGAATTGTTGTCTTCTTGTCTATAATAAAGAGTGAGTTTTTATATCGAAGTAAAGTGTGTAGCGTTATGTAGTAAATGTTATAATCGTGTTTATTGTAAGTGAACTACTGTAATTCTTAAATATGCATATCTAGTAGTTTTACATCGGTTTTTGTTACTTCGTGTAAATCAGTTTCATCGAGTACACACATAACAAACGTAAAAAAAACAGAGTCTGTACATTGAATATTTTTAAGTAACACAAAGTGCTACCTACTAAAGACACACTTCTAAACCTAAAATAGAAGTTTTTAGAATTGCCGATTTGTCTGTTTGTCGGTTTGTCTCTATCTGTCAGTATGCATCTTTGTTACGAAAGTTAATCTCAGCAACTGCTAAACCGATTTGGATGTGGTTTTTAGTGATTTCTTTACATTCGTTTTTGCTAACATTTAGGTTTAGTTTCACTTTAATCAGTTCACAAATAAAAAAGTCTATATTAAATATAAGTTCGTTGCACACGCTAACATCTTGACCGGTTGAAACCATTTGGCTCCTATCGCCATCTATTAGCGTTTTTAGTAAAATTTATGCTCATAGAGTTCTGAGAGAAAGCAGAACAAAAAAAATCAAATAACTTTTCTTACTGAGAATTCCACGAGAACGGAGTCGCAGTGACAGCTAGTTAGTAAATATAAATTAAAAATTTGCGTCCGGGTAAATAAATATACATTATTATTTTTTTTAAAATTTGTCTCAATTTCTGTAATATTTATGTCATTAACTCTAAAATAAATGTATGATGAATTTATATGATGAATTATGACAATAATCAAGTTTGAACTCTCATTTAAAAAAAAACAATATTTGACCGAAATTTTCAGAAAATATCAAGGAAAATTCACAACGCTTTATTTATTATTGGTCTTATTTCATTTTCATTCTTCAATCGAATTTAATAACCAAGAATGTACTGTAAACGCCTCAACAAGATTACAGGAACTATATAATTTTAAAGTAAAGTACTAAATGTAAATTTCAAAAGTTATTACACCATGTAAATTAAAACTTTATGATAAAATTTTTATTTAGTGGCACTCCCTTGCTTCTAGGTGTCTAAGGTTACTCAGTAACACTGTAAGTATTGAATTTATACATGCCAAAAAAGTCACTCGCAAAGCCAGTTTACTTAAAGTTATCAATCGATTTCTGTATTATAAAATATGTCATATAAAATATAATTATGTAAGTCACAATAGTATCAAAGACTTTATCACTAAGGTAAAGACGTGTTAAAAATTATTTACACTGTACCACGTTCATCGATTCACTTATATTTACTTTCACGTCATTTTCAATAGTGATAAATAAAATAATTTTATCATAGAAAGGAAGTAAGCTATGAAATTGTTGCAGTTAAATGAATGACTGTGGTCAAAATTGTGAAAACAGATGGTAAATAAGTTTTTTTCTAACTTCATCCCAAAATCAATAGAACTAGTATACTTTTAGATCTAGATTAAATATTCAAATATATTTTCCAATATTTAAAACCAAAGTAATGACAATAAAAATGAGAATTGTATTCGTATGTCTATTTTTATTCCACATCCTCCACACCGTCGCTGCTCATACTATTAAGTCACATATAAATTCTGCAAAGTTCCCTTCTTTCTAGCTACAATTCCAGCTGAAGCACTTAAACAATACAAGTTAAAATAGCTCCATTTAATATGATGCATGCTCGTTTCATATTATGGCATATCGCACTCAGGCTTGACTTTTAATATCGTGAATTTAATGTATACACGTAATTAAGTCTGCCGAATATCAGCAATCTATTTTTAAATTTATTCAAAAATTTTCATTTTAAGATGTAAAAAAAGAACGAAAAGAAGGCTTTGAACATATTTATACAAATTAATAGTTTATTTATCTAATTAAACTATTTCTGCTGTAGTGTATCTGTGCACTTTTTTGAACTGTTTTAAAATTGATGTAGTTCAACTATTGTGAATCCAATAGGCATATTTTTCGTACATATTCATTTTAGTTCCAAGCTAATTAATTTTAAATAGAGAGGTAAATATTACTTTAAGTTACCACTAAAGTTTATATGAATATCTATATAAACATATATGTATATATATATATATATATATATATATATATATATATATATATATACATGTATATATATTTTTTTCTTTTTTTAATGCGTTTATCATCACAAAGAGTGACTATTTTGGACAAAATAATTATTTACCGCATAATATTATTACCTAATAATAATTTATTTTCGAAAGGATTACCACTCACCTAAATTATTAAATGAGCGAATAACGTAAAATCAATGAAAAATTTTATTGGATTATATTCTTATTCAAAATATAATATTACAAGATTATTTTTGTACTTCTGTAACTGCTATTTTAATAAACATTTTATTTATGTCAATTATTTATTTGCTACAACGAAATTTTTTTTTCTGTCCACTCGTTCGTTCGCTAACAAGCTAATCTGCTCATATTTTTTATAAATTTGTTTAAACACTTCAGGGAAAATGCTTAAAAATATATGGAATATTATGTTTACCAGAAGAATGCTCAATGCGGTCAAAAAAAACTTATGGAAATTGGAAAGTGGACATTGACTGAACGACAATTTTCAGAATTGAAAAATTTAAGCGTGATTCATTTTTATAAACAATTTAGTCGATTGACTTTCTTATGACTATGGTTCAGATCGTCTTTAGAGAAAGAATTCCACGAAAAATATTTGTCACGATGTAAGGATCATTTTTTTACTTTGACGTTTTTAAATATTTTCAATTTGGCTCAGTCGGAATGCTTCCCACTCACCTTTGCGCACATGCGATACGCGATGTGTTACGGCTGTCGACGGCAGGTAGTGCGACAGACGAGCACCTTTTAAGGACAAAGTCGTAATGTATTACTATTAATACTGAAGTTGAAGGTTGATAGCAGGGAGCTCTAATTGTGCAAGTATAGCTTGCACTTGGCCGATTTTTTCATGGATGGTCCGTCTGGTATTTATAACACGTTAATCTTTGCAAATGGGTTCGTATAGAAATTGGATTCGATTGTGTTTTGCTACCTTATTTTCTGCAGAACAGACACATAGCACTATTATTATCATTAGGTTTATTAATAGTAAATTTGATCTGTAGCACTGTAACAAACAACTGCGCTTACTTTGTCGCCCTGCTAGTCGGTCACGAAATTAATGTTCCTAGGGATAATGATGTAAACATACGGCTAGAAAATAAGGTCGATCTATGTATGTGACAGGATTCCGGTCTGTAGGAATTTTGTCCGCCTGCTAAGAACAATATCATCTTGCGTTAGATTAGATTAAATCAACTATGTTTATACTCTTTAGAGTAAATATATCACTTCATTGTTTTTTTTGGATGGCACTCCAATTATTTATGCTATTCTCTTGAAATATTTCAACACTAATAAGCAACGGTCATATCAATACCGATTTTATTTCATACTATTTGTGACAATGCGACTTCGTCTCCAGGGAATTTTATGGTAGAAAAGTTATTTTACTTTAAATTTTTTTATCATAACTTTATGAACATAAAGTTTACTGAAAATGCTAATAGGTGGCTTTGCAGTACCATATTTTTATATATATGCAAGGATAACATTTAACAAAAACGCTTATAAATGGCATTAGAAGTGTCAATATATTAATATTCAACGAGTAAGGATGTTTTGCTATATCTCTTAGACTCCGACGAAAAGTTCAATGTCTATACTAGGTCCTGCTTGTGGAAATAAACTATTACTACACCTAACTGAATCTATAGCCGTTCAGTATATTCTGCGTAATAGAAGAATAAATTTACACACACAGAGACAAACAAAAACTCTAAAAACGAGTTTTCTAATTTCTACTATCATCTTTTACGCTAAATCAATCACTGCATTTAAAATATTTTCCATGGTATAGAGTTCAATCTTTTGCAATTTTATTATATGTATAGATTTACAATTTTATAATCGATGACTTCTAATAATCTAATCGATGTTGACATATTGATGAACCATAATAATAACAATAATTTATTTATAATTCTAGATCAAGACATCTATCAAACTTGAGTAAAATGAAAAATCTATTGAAATTAAATTCATAATAAATATCCTCTAATTTTACGAAAACCATCACTCGCTAGATTTGTGTAACGAGTATATTTATTCGTTTTTGATTAAATTAGTAATTATTGATAATTGTAAGACTTTAAGTTACTTATATTTTTATGCGGAACTTCCAAAATTTTCATAACATCTATTTCATAAAGGCCTTGTATAATACACTCATTTGTGACAAACTGGAAACGAACTCAGTTATTCGGACTTCATATGTGGTAACTATGTATGGACAGAAATTGTCGAAGGTAATATGGAAAAGATGCAAATTATTTTAAAAATTATTAGGAATGGAAATAATATTTCCATATACATCTCTCGCTTTTCATTTTAAATATAACTCTCAATAAGTAAAACGAGAGTTGCAACTAGACGAACATTTATTAACATTTTTGGAAAGTTAAATTGACCACCTATTAAAGTATTTTCTTTGTGCAACAGAATTATGTTGTAAAAGAAGACACAAACTATTTTTTAACTCGCATGCACTTACCAATATCCGTTTGCAATACCCGACTACTTGAAGTGATATCGGAGAAATTGCCTTATTTCGACAGCTTAGGTTGAATCGCGGGTTTAATCAAGATCGTGGGGTTTAATCAAGATCGTTATTAGTTCATTGTTAGCTTAGTCTTTTTAATATTTTTAATTTATATTTGCATACACTATATTTTAATTTAGTTTCTGTGTGTTTGCCTGATATATAACTTCTTTGTTAATTCTTAGCATACTTAGCGTATTGGCCGTAAGCTGTAAATTAAGTTAATATTACACTAAATAAATAATATTATTAAATAGTTTCATAGAAATACTATATAGGTATCATTATTAAATGTTGATACGCATATACTTAAGTATAGAAATAACTGTGTACCTATAACGAAACGAAGGAAAGAAAAAGTGAAGATAGAATTTTTTAAATAATAAAACAATACTATTTAAATATTAACGATGCTCCACAGTGCCTTGTAGCCGGAAAGACTATTATTTTTAACGGGGCATTAACCACGGTAATAAGTCTAGGGAAGACTTTTTTAAATGGGCTTTAGCGTAATTTTGAGGTAAAATACAATCTGAGATTATGAAAAAACTCAATGATAAAACTTTGTCAGTTACACAGGGTAGAGTTTTGTGATTTGTGTATTGGGAAAGATATTTCATTTTAGTTTCATTGGAGTTTTTTTCCAGGATTAAACAATTTTCTTTTGAGTTATCCTTTATTGTTAATACAACTGTATTGATTTAAAATTAACCAGTAAAGTTTTAGCAGTAAAGACAATAAAAATTATGTCCTCGTAAAAGGAGTTCCCTTGGTTTCGACTATGCTCATCGTTAAATAGTTAAAGAAAATACCTTTTCTTATTCTGAAACAATAATATTGATTTAACAAATAATAAAACCAATCAAAATTCTATATAGAGATATATATCTATAATGATATTTGTTTAATAAATTTACTGTTAATTATAGTACTATATTTATATTTTCCAAACCTTCTTGAAAAAAATTATTCGTTAAGAAAAATGCATATATGTATTTTAGATAATTACTAATTCACCAATAACTTCATTTCTTACACAAAAATGGGAACAGAAAATTAGTTTATTAAAGTAAGTACCCTCTTGATTTTATTAAGAATCGAATAATATGAGCTCGTAGTGTGGAGTGAAACATTGTCAAGAATTTTATTTAAACACCGTGGTGTCAAGAAATAGTCGACTCAAGTATAGTGGCGAAAATTAGTTGAAATTTTAATTATTCAAAAAGTACACGAAAATAGTATAAATCATTCACATAATTCGTTAGCAGCTCGTCATAATAAAGAGTTAATTATTATTGGGAGTGATGTGTAGCAGGTTTATTTTTTAGCAATGATGATAATATTTACTATATGGAAAAAAAGGAAAAAAGTTAATATTTGTATGTAATTTTTGTATATTTACTGAAACATTACAACATTTAGTAGAAATAGAGAGACATGCCTAGTAACTATACGTTTTATGAAACGTATTTTAACTAATTATGAACAAGTTATACGACACCTACAATCATAAAATTAATTAATGTAACACCGTGGTCTAAAGAACATTTCCGAAAAAATGTGATTATTTTTGTTATAGTTCATACTCTATTCATAGTTAACTAATTTTGCGGTATGTATCGTCTACATGTAGCTAAAAATAATATTTAATAAAAATTATAAAACTTAAGAACCGAAAAAAATTTGTGAGATAAACGTCTCCCTCTTGAGTTGTTAAGAATGGGAATTTGAAATGTTCAGAAGAAATGGCAAACCAGAAGCAATCACTCAGACTCATTGGCAAATATCAAATTCTTCCTTACTTTTACAAATTTTCAATTACAGATTGTGATTAATAGGTGGTACCATATACCTAACTGTTATGCACCCCGAAACATTCCTTTGCATACTACGGGGACATCGACCATTCAAAACGCTTCAATTGATTCGTAGCCTCCGTTTAGAAACATATGCAGGTACCAGTAATTGTTTAAATATTTATTTAAGACCACCATCGTGACGAGTTAATGATAACAGCAATGAGAAAAAAATACATTTGAAAAAAGATAATTTATATTTTTTAAGGCATAAATAGTGAAATATGGGGAAAATGATCAAAAGAGGTTTTCAAATTAAATTTTTGTATAACTGAAAGTCATTCAAGAAATGTTTATTTTTAATTTTATGTAAACTTAATCTTTTATTTGTATATTAACATGTATAGAGTATAAAACAAATGCAATCCGCAGATAAAACATTAATGGTACCCGCGAATAGCAGGGCTATTTGCGGGTAACATGAATGGCATGCGCATGGCATGTGCAATTTTCGCCTCACTGCTGACGCAATTTTCCAGGACCGTGAACATAAAGGCACAAAGAATTTAAACTTTGACTCTCCATAGCGTAGGCAAATAGAAAATTCATCCTACATGTTGTTATTTTGAAATTTATGAAAAAGAAATGTGGGAATGAACGAAAAGATTAAGTTAAAGGTTGCGGTATAATCATAGGCGGTTCAATAACATATAATTTTTCAAATCACTACATTTACCAGTAACTGGTTTATTTGTAACACCAACTTGAAACTTAAATCAATTTTATAAGTTATATAGTTAATTAGGTATACAACACTCATTATTCTTACCTATTCAACTCAAAATTGGACCATCGTTAGATATCGGAAGAGATTTTATAATCTGCTAATGAGCAGAAAATATTTCGAGGATGTATTTCTTTCTAGTATTAAGGAGTTCGTCTACTAAACAATTCCAAATAAAATACAAGAAAAAGGAAATCCTACTACTTGCAAATGACTATAGCAAACGTAAATATTTTGCTGCAGCCATATACAACAGCGTAATGTAGAAGCGATAAATGTTCGATACATTTCCTAACCAGAAATATTCAGTTACCAAAGCAACTCATAATGTCTTGACTTCCGCAACGAGCTCTCTAAATTTTAGGGCATGATAACGAAGATAGAGAATTTTGTTTCAAATTTGTTCTCGATTCGACCCGAAACATGTACCTCTTTTTTTGACGAGTCTTGATTTTTTTCAAACAAAAGAAACAATATATATCAAGGTGGTGTAAACGGCAACGTCATCTGCCATTATTTATATATATATATATATATATACATAGACGGTCATAGTATGTGCATAAGCAATATATTGTAATATCGTAATATTTACTTTGCACTGAGAGTAGAATATATTCAGCACAGACGTACATATATATATATATATATATATATATATATATATATATATATATATATATATATATATATATATATATATATATGTATAAATATCTCATAGTTATATTAGATCTTGTACTCGGGCAAGTGTTGGAGCATAGTGACAGGCTGTCGTACTTTTATTAGTGCACCCCTGTGGCATGTTGTCCAGTCGCGTCGCAATACCGTGTAGCGAGTCTAGCACTTTGCCGTCGCGTGCAGTCTGTTCAACCAAGCATCAAAGCAATAACATCGTATCGATCGGCCAAGAATTAAAAGAATCTCCGTCAAGTTTATTTAATGTCGCCCGCATTTTCATAATATAACTCCAGTGTTCAAATTTATTCTTGAGGTTAAAAGAAATATAATCTTCTGTCGAGTTGAGGTTTTTAATCGCTTTTATGATAAAGCTATTGTATTGTAACTCCATTGTTAACAGTTAGAGCGTCTAGATGAACATTAAACTGTAAACAAAAGTGACACTTATTACTGGCCTACTAATATGAAACATGCATAAGATAAATATGTTTTATGACTTCCCAGCTATGTTGCATAAATGGTGACAACATTTAAGTATACATGGATTTGATTGGAGTTGTATGTGCAGGGATCCTCGGTTGCATTCAGTAATAATCGCCATAATTCAGCGAGGGCACTGCTGGTCACTAAAACCTATTAAAAACGTTGTTATCTCATTTGGAGTTAAAATAGGTTATGATATTAATCATGCAATTAAAAAAACAACGGCGTACTCTTAATCGATTTGCATCGACATGTCTTAAATCAAACAATCACACATTGAAAATAAAATCAAGGGACATAACTTTTTCCCGGTCATTAATAATTTATTTTCTATTTTGTTGAGTTCTATCCTTACATTTTTTTGTTAAATTACTTCAAAAGGAGAAAAATACTATATATATATATATATATATATATATATATATATATATATATATATATATATGTATATGTATATATATATATATATATATATATATATACATATATGTATATGTATATATATATATATATATATATATGTGTGTATATATATATATATATACATTCGCAGATTTTTATTTATTTATAAAAGAAAAACCACATATATATTTTCCTAAAAAGCGAAAAGACTACTGATTTTATATCTACTTTTAATCTAAAAGTATAGGATACAAAACACTATAATCTCTAATCGGTCAATAGATCTACTTACTAGAGTACAAACGAGTTTTGCTGATATTATAGTTAGTCCCTTCTTACGTATGTGTACTCGTATATTGGTCCAGTGTTTACCGGATTGGCTGAAACATTTGTGCTCGTACTCCACTTCTTAACTATTTGAATCTATGTTACGTTTGGCTCAACTATGGCTTAGTCATGACTGAAACAAAATGGTTTAGAATTAAAATACTTGACGATTTTATTTGTTTACCTATAATATACCTGATCAATTTTTACCTGATCAATAATACCTGATCAATTTTTATTTGTTTTTTCAGATAACAGAAGCTAACATCGAATCAAATTTTTCATGGAATTACATCAAAATTTTAACAAGTATATGTAACTGATTCTAATTCTTTTGGGAAAACGAACATGTAATTTGTACTCACCCGTTGCCTTAAGATTAAATTTGTTTCTAGGTTTCGTTGCATTACGACATCTTCAGGTGGGATATTAGCAAAGATTCAAATACAAATGTTATATTAAAATGTTCAAATTGTAACATCATTAAGAAATGAAAAAAAAATTTATTAATATGTTTCCGATTTTTATGCATTCTTCAATTTCGTAAGGAATCTTGCAAATTCTAGCACATGAATATTTTACCCAACAATTTAAACTAAAATTTACTAATAAGACCTTAATTGTTTCATTAACTGTGAAATTCAAATATGATTCATAATATTGTAAAGACGCAGGTAAATATGAAAGATGATTCCATCTCCTTTCGCATTTACATGCTCGCTCTGATCGGATCGCAATGAGAAATTGTATGTCAATATGGGGAAATTCATTTACTTGAAGAGAAAGGAAACAAAGTTGGTTAACGAATACTAAGATTAAGAATAATTGTAAGAGATTAACAGCAGACTGGTGATTACGAAATTATAGCGGTGTGATAATATAATTCCTCGTGAGAAATAATGTCCTTTGTACTGCCTTTTTTTCGAGCAGGAAAATATTATGTACATAAAATCGTGAAAATTCCGATTTTGTTCTTAATAACTTATTTCATGGTTTGAGAAAATCAGAATATCATTTATACGTTAGTCCGAATACACATTTACTTATATGCTTAATTTTATATAAAATGTAAAATGTAATGGGTTACACAATATTTATAACGAATACTTGAAAAAAAATATACATTTTTTGCGAAGTCTATCATAATAAGTTGCTAGTGAAGTTTATTCACTTCATATTATTAGATATGAAAGACATGCTCTTATTATCTCATCGTAATCATGGGGCCGCGATTTATGTACCACGCTAGCCATTTTTTTGATACCTAGGTTTGAAAAGAATATATAATTTCGAAATCATATTTTAAAAATGTATAGATATTTTTACTATGCAAATATGACAGCACTGTGTTTTATTTATTAATATGATTTAGTTTTCGGACTGCTGAATTTGACATTTCTTAGAATCGGAAAGGAAGCAAAATTTGGTATATTTTCGGGGATAAAGCAATGTTTTTTTTCAAAACTAAGAGTAATTTATCCTATAGATAATTGTCGACGGATATAGATTTATTCGTATCGTCATTGAGTTTTTGAGATAATAATTTTTCACCAATTTTATGGATTGTCTTTTAATTTAGTCACGAGTAGAATATAAAAATGTATACGAGTTTAGTGATTGTTTTTTTCAGAAAAAAATTTAATTTGAGCAAACGAAGTCTCAAAGTAATTCCTCCCAAATTCACATTAGATCTAAATTAAGAGAAGTAATTGAATATTTAGGTTTTGATAATTAATTTTCTCCGTTTAAACCTTTTCCATTAAATATAGTAAAACTTATTTTTTATTTGCATTACCATGTCGTTGAAAACAGGTTTTTGAATATTTGGTATTGAAAAAAACCCCGTAATGAAACATGCAGCTTAATAATACTTGTTTTGTGAAAGATATGGAAGAAATTCCCGTTTCTTTTAGTTATCTTTACAATGTTGCCCAGTTTGCAGTGTAAACCAAAATAATTTAAATAAACAATCGAATTGAAGCAGTACAAAGTTAAATATATATTTTTTTTTTAAAATATTCATGTAGCTTACGAGTTAGTGAGTGTATTAATTAGCAGAACAAAATCCAAAAATTTGATTCAAGGGCAAAAACATTAAAGCAAAGAGCATAGATAATCAATGCTGCAGATCCTTCAATGCTGCTTAGAATATTAATTTAAATATATACTATATTAAGCATTGCACATAAATAAATCTTAAATCCAGTATGGATAAATTATAGAATAATTAGGTAGAGTAAAACAATTCCTCTTTAACAGAAAAACAGAAGGACTTATATTAAAATATACGAGCATCAAAATCTTTTGAACAACTTAGTTGTTGACAACTTCTTCTTTTAAAAATAAGCCTTTTTAGCAGCAGCCTTTTCTTGTGTTTTGTTAAACTAGTTATTTCCTTAACTTGGAATAAAATTTCTATGGCTATTTCACGTGATCAACTAAGGGAAACGTTAATTATTTCACATATGTTGTGAAAAGACTCATATTTGTATACACATGTATACATGAGAAAGTTACGTGACAGGATACTTGCTGTTAGATAATAATACATAATAGCAAAATAGTAACATATCACTTAACGGTAATAGCCTATAAACTTATCTTCTTTCTTCACCTATATTACTTCATTATAGATACTGGTTCCGATAAACCTAATATATATATATATATATATATATATATATATATATATATATATAAACATATATATATACATATACATATATATGTTCATATGTGTGTGTGTGTGTATGTATAGTCACCCACCCATACACAAATAATATATTCAAAATAAAATTCCCAAAATAAACATGAGGAGACCTTAAGACAAAATATAACACTTATTCAACACACTTTGTCTTCGCCGGCATCGTATCGACCATCAAGTCTCATATAAATCCTTCAAAGTTTTCCGACCGCGTCCCTATAAATGGAAACCTCTGAGTATAAAATTTCTATCAGAAAACCCCGGTCGTAAGAAAATGTTATTTATTACAATCCACTCACTCATCATAAGGTTCTCAAATGGATTTGTTATTATATGAGCCGAGTTTACTTATGTCATAAAGAAGGTAAGAAAATATTTTTATTCGCCGATAATTATAATCGCGCTTTAATTATAATTTTTATTTGCAAAAAAATTTAAAATGATATTTATATTAAAATATAGGAAGATTATAAAACTTTTACCGGATTATTTTCCTACTTGACTAAACCTATTCTTAGATTTCAAGTCGTAATTTTTTTTACCTTACCCTGCATCTTATTACCAGATTAGTATTAAATTTTAAATGTAAGTAAATACTTATTTAATGAGTAAATATGTATCAAAGTCAGTTATTAAATTAAAAAATAAGTATTGACAATTTATTTTCATTCATTCTGTTTGTGTACGTGTCGTACAGATACGACACTGCGGGTCTAGAATTTTGAATATCAAATGGGGAAACAAGGTTGATGATCATTGGTGGTTTCTACACCACGTGTGACTCACAGCGTTAATTTGAAACTTGTGCGTTACCCATTCTGCCTTCAAATATTATATCGTTTTTAGCACTATTGCCGATAGTTTATTGTGGATTTCCATTTGTTTAGAGTTTGTATGTACATGTTGTGGCTATTTTTTCATTAACCATTGGTTACTTATTTGATCAAATCTTATTTGTATTTTATAATTATTATAATAACTACACAAAATTTATTGAATAAAATATTTTAAAGTGTTTTCAGATGGGAGTGAATTTCAAACCGCACCGACCCTCGAGTCGCACCTCAATCAGCAAAATGCCATTCCTTAAGTAGATATATTTGAGGATAATGAAAAAAAATATGATATCAATAAACACAGCTTATTACATATGTTACAAGATAGTCTTATTATATTATTAGTCTTATTATCGATACTAAATCTTGATTAATACAATGACAGTGCACGTGTAGTTTGACCTTTTTATCCCGCGAATATGTTGGCACATATCTCTTTATACTTACACAGTTTATAATATTAATACATATTATTTATATAGATTCAATTCAAACAAAGTATTTCAGATAAAATAGGAAATTTGAAAATTAATTATATTTTGGTTATTCAGAAAGAGATCCATTTCGTACAGAAACGAATAAATTTAATTTTATTCATTCAAACAAACTATTTATTTTTCTCCTGGTATCTGCGCGTCTTGACTATACCATTTTACTTGATATATTTAGAATATAATATTTTTTCCATGTTCAGTGTATAAGGACGGATCTGAGTGTTTTTTAAATTTGCAAATATTTGGTGTAAATGGAGCTGTGTTTAAGAATTCATTATCGTAAGCTTTTGTTAGATAGTGTAATAAACCACTTATTTTAAAAAGATTAGTCATTATTTCTAGTTCATTCAAATAAAAAAGTAAACAACAACAAATGGACTGTCATCCTCATATTAACTTAAACTAGAGATAATGTGATGTTAAAAGAAATACAGATTCATCTAATTATGAAAGAGTATAAAATCATTTAGTATAAAAAAATGCTGACAATATAATTGTTTAAAGTAAAACACAAATGACGAGGATCAAATTAAAAACATTTAGTAACGTCGGACTAGGACGTATAAATTAAAAGATATTTAATTTGATAAGACAGAAAACATCAAATATTCACACATGTGACACATAATAACATTTAATGATTACAATTAAAAATTCTATTAATGAAATTCAATCTGACTAGCGACACGATTCCCTTATCTATAGCCTGAATACTAAAATGTGCATTAAAATTAGTTTGCACTTTAACCATAGCCAGAATGTTAAAATGTGTATTCAATTAGTTTGGACTAGACGATATAAACCAGTCTCCTTTAATTCAAGAAGTTATTAATAGATATATTTTTAATATTTGGTAATTTAAAAAAATATTTGCAAAGACATATTTTATTCTGACAATTTAAATTCGGCTACAAGTGATGACAGAGTATACATTAAGTAAAAATTATGTTTAATTTGCCCATAACTTATATTATATGGTTTAATTGGTCCATAACTAAAAATAAAAACGTGCATTAAATTATTTTGGATTAAATGATACCAACCATTCTTTTATAAAGTTTTTATTCTCTCTTTTATAAAGGAGCCCTAAGGGTCATCGAGAGCTTGGTCATGACCGTTGAGCCCCGCCCTGCATTTACCTGGATAAATTCCAGCTTATGGTAAATAGACTGATTGCCTCACCGTTCTCTCCATCGCTGCCCTGAATGTAGGACAATCATCCGTGGCAACACGGTGTCCAGCGTCTTTCTTAAAACGCGTGCAGATGATGCAAATGTCGGTCCTGGGAACTCTAGGGCAGTCTTTGCCATCGTGTCCCCGCTTGGTGCACCTATTACCGTAAAGCTCATCTTTATAACCATAGAGGTGATACCTAAAACATCTGGTCACCTGCACAAAGTTGGCCACTCTACAAGAATAATGTGAATAAAAATATGTGACTTGACTAAATTAGTGGTGAAGTTATCACATAAAGTTATCGGACCAATTCAAAATATGCACTTAAAATATCGTCGCTCTGATAAGTGTAGACTGATCCGCCTTAACGACATAGTTATCGCTATATTGAATTCGCCATCTTTTTTATTGACCTCGAGTCCTTTCTACTATCTTCAACTGTGATTGAAATATGATAATATCACTGTCGAATAGTTAGTGTCTCTAAAGCCGACATTTTCAACTCTTACCTGTATATTTACCTTAAAGACTTCAAAACCAGATAAGTCTTAATACAATATTACAATAAATCAAGCAATCAAGCATTTATGTGCTTGCTTTTACATATTAATTAACTAAATAGTATATATTTTACTATAATATATATTAATTATTAAAAGAATGTTTTAAGTAATCTTACGAATTAAAGACATATAAAAGAGGTCCAAAATGATTTTCCCTTTTTAGATTTGATGATTGATTTTGATAGATTTTTGGGCGCTGATTACGGGAAAAAAACTGAAAAGGATAATATTTTTTTTTGTCAAAAGGACCTAGGTCTACCTAGCCAAGATCTGATATTTCATTTTAATTATTTCAAATTAAAAAAAAATACACTGAATGGTTGCAGTAGACACAATGAATTAGTTTTCGTAAATAGTTAGTTAAATATAACGTAATTAACTAAGTGACATACCATTATTATAGGAGAAAAGATACATTTTTAGGTTATTTACTAAAGATTTTCCTTAACCGTAATTAAATTAAATCGTTAGAAGAGTGTTAATGGGAGTAGATTAATCGATTTTTGCATAAATAGCAACATTATTGTTTTTACATAATGAGTATTTCCGTGCAATTCGTAAAGTTCACCTAAAAAGATGTC
The DNA here is from genome assembly GCA_039881145.1 of Druceiella hillmani. Classification (NCBI taxonomy): domain Eukaryota; kingdom Metazoa; phylum Arthropoda; class Insecta; order Lepidoptera; family Hepialidae; genus Druceiella; species Druceiella hillmani. The sequence continues at coordinate 4,495,557 of JAYKKI010000018.1, read as the reverse complement.
ATCGCGAAAGTATTTAAACTCACCGGATAATTTTTGTTATATTTATGGGCAGTTTATGCTGAAAAAACTGCAGCGTAACATTACCGAATTTATAAATAATGTTTATAACATGTATTTCGGCCTAGAAATTGCTAACCGAGACAAACAGTGGGTCCCATATAAAGTGTGTGCGACATGCGTTCGTGAATTTCTGAAGTGGCCAAAAGGGCAGAACAATACCTTTGATTTACAATGGCCTATGTTATTTAAGACTGTTATTTATGCTGTTGCAAAACTACAGGGTATAATTCTAAAACAAAAAAGGACTTAGTATAACCAACCGTGCACTCGGTAAGGCACGCAGTGTATCGCGACCTGAAACGTTGCACCGCCATCGCCTCCATATTTGGAATCAGTGCAAGCTCCAAATATGGAGGCATGAGCAGTGATAGAGCAAAGGAAGGAGACATGAGCAGTGATACTTGCTTCTAAGTCAAAGTAATAAAAAAAAATCCAAAAAATACTGCCATTTGTACAGTCTGTTTTGACATGAAATCATGAAATTTTTCAAGAAATAAGGTTTCATAGCACAAGTCAATTAAAATATCCAAAAAGTGTTTAGGCGCTGTATTTTCTAATAAGAGATTAGAATATCTAACTGGGGAACAAGGATCAGTGAAAAGGTATCTCAACCTGAAGCTCAATTTAAGTCAAGTGCAAGTAGAACACAGTTATTTTCAGTCAGAACTGAAAGACTTAACGAGTGATCTAAGCCTGCCAAAAGATGCAGTTGAACTCCTCGGATCAAAACTCAAAATCAGAAAAGAATATGCTAGCTCCTGGCATCATTTTCTTGGTATCGCAACAGAAAAAAAGATTTTGTACCGCATATTGCTGACATAGTGCTGACATAGTACGAAGACATTCGTCGCTTAGTGAAAATATTTAACATCGAATATGATGCGAACGAATGAAGTTTGTTCATAGACTCATCACAGAGAAGTTCGAAAGCAGTCCTTTTGCATAACAGCAATAAATTCACTTCACTACCAGTCGCCCATTCTGTACATTTGAAAGAATGCTACAACAATTTGAAAAATATGTTGGACAGAGTAAAGTACGTACAACACGTTTGGATGGTATTTCGAGATCTGAAAATTACAAGTATACTGATCGGTCAACAAGGTAGCTACACAAAATACCCTGGCTTTCCCTGCCAACGATATAGTCGAGACAGAGGACAACATTGGATGAAGAAAGAGTGGCCACCGAGAAGTGAACTAGTTCCTGGAACCAATAATGTTGGAAGATAAAATTTAGTCCCTCCAAGAAAGGAAAAAGTGTTGCTATCCCCTTCACACATAAGACAATTTGCGAAAGGTCTGAATAAAGAAGGAGAAGGTTTTAAATATCAACACCAAATTTTTCCATCTCTGTCTGAGCCTAAAGTGAAAGAAGGTATTTTCGTTGACCCAGACGTAAGAAAATTAATGAAAGACACAACATTCGATGGAAAATTAAATGAAATTGAATAAGAAGCCTGGAAATATTTTAAGGAAATAGTTAACAATTTCCGAGGAAACCATAACAGTCCAAATTATTAGAATATTGTGAAGAAAATAATTGAAAATTTCGAAAAAATGGGATGATTGTTCAATAAAAGGTAAAGAAAAGAAAAATAATTGAACAATAGTTCCATAAAAAATGAGCCGACAAAAAGAAGGTAGTGGACACGTGGTATTTATTTAAATACAAAAATAGGTTATGCACATTGGAAAGCAAACAAACAGTGTAGATAGATCAGATGTAGCTAAACATTTCTATGAATCTAATAGTATATTTTAAAAAGTGGCCAGAAAAATACATGTATCTTTCCCATAAACGCATATAAACGTTGTCATGTAAAACTGAAAAAAATCGAGTAATAATTAAGAGTTAAAATTAAAATTGGACGAAGAAATTGAATTCTACTTTTTCCATATTTCCTGAAGTTGACTATCCGATATAAATAAAAAACTTCTATTTGAAAGTTCTGATGAAAGTTTCATCTAGAATTTTTAAAATATTATAAAATGAAAATTTAAGAAAATAAAAGAGATGGAAGATCAGGACCTTCACAATGATATGTAATGTATATATATATATATATATATATATATATATATATATATATATATATATATACATATACATATATATATATATATATATATATATATATATATATATATATATATATATATATATATGTATATATATATATTTCACAAACAAGACTTTTAATTTCGAAATAGCAGATTCAAACTCAGATTTCTCAGTGACTGTTATTTGATTGAATATTTGAACGTACCTTAGTTTTGGTACTTTAATTTGAACCAAATCAATTGATCAAATGTTGCTGTTAACATGTAATGAAACATTAAAAAATGTACACAGACTTTTAGTCCTGTAAAATAATTTACAAGCACTTTTTTCTATCCATTATTATAATCGCTTGTAAATACTTTTTCAAATCGATTTTTAACATTATTTTCGATACAATTATTTTTGAAACCTTTTATAAATTCCATCGAAGGCTTGGCTGTATTTTCTTCTATTACAATAACATAACTTCATGTTTTAACCAAGTTATTGCCTTCGATTTGCTTCGTAATACTAACGTTATTTCTACAGTATATTTGCAACTATTTCACTTCTAAAATTAATTGTTCTAAGTTCTATTAACAACTTGATTTTCAACTTGAACAAAAAAATTACATATTCATCGAAACATCGATAACATTGAAAAGATATCTCAGAAATTACACAAAACGAGAGTATCAAGTACACAAGAAATCAGAGTTGCAAATGCAACAACATAATAGCTAATGGTTGCTTAAAATTAATTTCACCCTTGTCATATCATAACAGGTGAGACATATATTTGCTGCGTTTGTTCGTTTTCCCTCGCGGGATATCGTCGCGATACGGTGACAGCTACTAAATAATGTACTAATTTTTCATATAATATTGTTGTACGCTCGGAGCGCAAAGTTTTGCGCGGTTATCCAAAATCTCTGTGATTAAAAGCTTTTTAACTACTCTAATTAATCATTCGGCATTATTTTTTGGACTTTCGAGTTTAACTCCACGTCTAAACTTTTACTACAAATTATTTATAACGATGATAAGTACACCAAATTAGTTGTGAATGTTGGAAACAAAATGGCATACTTTTATTAAAATAAAAGAAGAAAAAAATAATTGTTTAATTGTTTTAGATTAAAATATTATTTTCAGCACTCGGTAATTTACTTATGGTGAATAATAATTAAAGGACTCATTGGTGACGTAATAGTTCCTTTTAAGAAATTTGCTTTGCAAAAAAATAGGTCTTTGTTTATCAAATCATTTTAAATAACATCCTATGGAGCTTAAGCACTATTGGAGATATACTGATTTATGTCCTCGGTATTCTAATAATGTGGAGCTCATAATGGATGAGAATATCAACCTACTGGGTTAGGCTTTAGGCAATAATTGATTTTTAGGGTACCGTACCTGTAAAGGAAAAAACAACCTTTAGATTTTCACTTCGTGTCCGTCTCTCTGTCTGTCTTTTTCTTAAAATGCGTGTAGGTATCAAGTTGAAATTATTACTAAATTCTAAGGTTTACAGTCCCATAGAATCGTAGAAAAATCAAGCTTCTAAGTCAAATTAATCAAAAAGAATCCTAAAAATACTGCCATTTGTGCCGTCCGTTTTGACACTTGCAAGTAAATAAAAAATTGTTGAGTACTTTCCGTTGACTTTGAATCATGACATTTTTCAAGAAATAAGGTTTGATAGCGCAGGAAAATTAAAAAATCGGAAAAGTGTTTAGGTGATGTATTTTAATAAATAGAATATCTAACCAGTGAACAAGGGTCAGATAACACGAGCTTCCCCAAAGTCAGTTGCAGCAGGACCAGACAAGTAAAACAGTCCTTGCCTGTTATGTCAGATATTATAAAAAGAGTTTATCAAAACTACCTATGTTTCGTGTTTAACTATAAACTTGACTTCATTTTGCTGAGAGTTCGAGCAAACCAGGTTCATCAAAACTTTATTACTTAATCGAGTAGCGATTTGGTTCTCCACATATGATTCTCCACTTGTAACATCGCATTCGAACAGAGTCATACAGAAGTTGACAGTATTGATTGAAGTGTAATTTTAACATAAATTTATGAACAGAGCAGCAAGCATATTTTAATACTACAACATAGTGAATGAAGACTTTGGTGATCGTGAATGAAAGTAATACAAGCCTTTTAATATTACTTTTTTAAAAAATTATTACCGACCACCATAATCTTGAAGCCAGAGAGCGCAAAACATACTTATACCTTTACGATGCTTTATGTCGGATTTGACTACAAGTTCTGATAGTTAAAATTTCATTCTTCTAGTTACAACTCGGATAATTAAAAGTTCATTCTTCTACTAAACTAAACTGAGTTGCTTTTATTCGACTTACCATGAAGATACAACTTGCGGTAATAAATACTACATCAGATTTATGAATATCAAAATTGATGGGTTCTCGTCACCGGATGAATGCCAGTTTTATTAAATGCATTACTAACTTTGGTTATGACTTCAGTTACCTAGTATTAGAAGCACCCGATGCGTTTTTGGTGTTAGGTACAATTTTAACCACACGTAACAATGTATGTCCTTTATATATAACGGACAATGTTTAGCCCTTATATGATTTTAATTATTCCAAACTTATATGTAATAGTGTGAAAAATACAGCTCTTTCTTAACAACTTCAATCTAAGAACGACTTAAATCTTTCTCTTCAATTTTCTTTCTAACATCGATAACATGGCGACTGTTATTTCGTAACTAATCCTAAATGTGGCTCTTAGTGACTACTGACCAAAGCCATGACCTAATAGTTAGAACCAAAGCCAGCAAAACACTACCTAGATAGCAGCAATGAGAACCTTCAAATTCAACAATTCGCCATAAAGTTTTCTCTTCCTTTTTCCTAAATCAATTTAAAAGTGTGTAATGTTTACTACTTTTTACTTAAAAAATTATGGTTTTAACAATGAAAATGGAGTCTATTGTGACATTTCACTATTAAATAAAATTTTGAAAGAAATTTGTTAAATTTAACTGAGAGATATTTATTGTTTGTGACATTAATACATTAAAATAAATATTTAAACTGCTCAACACCTATTAAGGTACATATGTGACATCTTCTTAAAATATCCCTTTTCAAGTGAGCCTTTGTGTTGAAAAAAATTTAAAAGAAAATAGCTTCATTGAGAAATTATCTCTTCTAAATTACAAAGTGTTAAAAGAAAAATTAAAATTATACATATTTTTTATTTTTGTTTCATGACGGGCATAAAACAAACGTCAAAATATCAACCTTTTGTTTCAACTGACTTTAGTGGAAATTGCATTACCATATTTTTTTTTAATAGTAATAGTTTCTGCATCCGACTAATGTATAAAATAATATTTAAAATTTCAACAGAAAAAAATGTTGATATAAGTTCAAATTGCTGTAGAAATTGCATAATATTTGATTTCTTTCAGTTTCTAAATCATTGAATAAATTCAATTTTCAATATTAAATTTGTATGCAGGTAATACAGACCTTAAAAGGCTTGGATAAATTTAGTTTTGGAAAGTGAATTATTATCCTTTTATGTACACTCGAATCATAATAAGTAAGATGTATATTCATAACTAAAATAAAAAAAAACACTCATAAATACATGAGATATATAAACCGATTCAACAAATAATAATTAATAAGCCGTTTGGATATGATATTCTTAGAAATGCATGTACACGCATTAAGCATATTCAAAAAGATTTGATCGCTAAATATAAAAAAAAACATCAAAATTTTAATATAAAAAAAAACATCTAAATTTGAAAAATGAATAAATTAAATTGCTTAAAAATGCGTATACTTTCATATTTCAGAAGAATCTGGGACGTTGTAAAATAATAGGTAGGAAGAATGTGTAAACAAAACTGTTCACCTTAAACAATGTTGCATAGACGAATAGAAGCCTAGAATTCTATATTTTGAGTATTAATGACGATCAAAACTCAATCAATTTCTATGAATAGCCTCGATATTAAATGAACTGATGTTATGGTATTTAAAGACTTGAAATAAAATGTCATTATCTAACGCCAATTAAACCTGTGACACTTTTCTAAAAGCGATACAGGTCAAACAATATCCTTTTTCGAACTTGGGAATTGGTATTCAAAGCCCAAATTTTTGCCTACATTGAGGATCATAAAATGTTGAGTTGTTTTCAGATTTTTGTTTATTTCCTAGTAGTTAAATTCATTTATTTGAAATCACTTATTTCTAATTAGAGTTTCTGACATTATAGCTTTTGTTCTACGTATTTCATATGTCACTATTAAGTATGTTTAATCGACTCGATAAAAAGTATCGTGGATTATTTCAATATGAAATTGGGAGTAAATTCGATATTACAAATTAATTATAACAGGATATCTGTTAGAAGTAATTCCTCTGTTGTTAAAATTTCTAGTTTATTGTACAGAATGTATGATTATCAATATAGATATTGGATATTCGACACAAAATACAGCGCTGGATGTTTAGCAATAAACAATTTGTCGCGTTTATTAGATGATCTATCAAAATAGTTTACAGAAGATCTGACAAATTAGCAGATTAATATGACCAGGTAATTCTGTTATCAGAAATACTTTGACACTAGTACTGGGCCACGACTTGTAATAATTTCCACATTGTTATTCTATCAAATCACTTTTACGAGGTGAGTCTCTGCTTGATACTGATGAATATTTTTATAATTAGGGGATAGATATCAAATAAATCAACAAGTATTGGTTGATAACCAGATAAAATAAGTTATTTTAGGAATTACACTAATAAATTCGGGAACTGACCCTCTATTATATTGGATTTGCATGTAAAATCCTTGCAGTTATGTACCATTCTGAAATATTCACTTTGCTCCTTTCTGAGGCTTAATTCAGGGTTTTTAAAATTCTTCAACCAATGGATAATAAAGGGAATGAAGTAATATTTAAATAAAGTATTATTAACTATTTAAACAAAGTTTTTTGACGATTCGTCGATTTACGTTCTAGATTAGATAGGTTAATGGTCGAATGGTATATGTCTTAGTCAACAATGACATTTACAGTGATGTAATGGTCCTTATCTTAATAAGCAATGACATTCGTTCCTGAAAATTTTCTGCGTTCAATCAGTCATCACCAATTTTCTATACCACCATCTATAATTATGACGGAACTTTCCAGTTACTTGCAGTATTCAACTGCTCAACGTATTGATAGCGGTCGCATCGGGGTGACTTGATTATGATGAGTGAAAGTAAAATTGTCGAAATGTGCTGTTGTTATCTTTTGTAGTCTTACAAAGACTGTAAAGGATAAGATAACTGTTATTTTGGAATCATGTTTAATTAAAAATTTTTATTTTTCAACCATTCATTTCTTATCGTTATGAATACGTTGCCTGTAATGTATCGATAAGTATATATGTGTAAATAAATAAAAAAATCAATCTTTCTCTTTTAACAAAACGGTTCCTAAACTTTCAGTAGTAAAATTTGTTTCCAAAATACCAAATAGAGAGGTCTTGATATAGAGGGGTCATCACCGGTGCTGGCATTAACCTCCTCTTCAAAACATGCATGGTTCCTGGTACTATAAGAACGTCTTCAAGGATTCAATCTGTTTGGTGTGTTTTTAAATATCGGAGATATGGTATATAAATTTTTCGTTGAAGGTGCAAAGGCAGAAAAACATTTCGAGTTGTGGATATTTTGTTACTTCCACAATATTCAGTAGTTTTAATAATTTCTAAGTATGATCTCTTATTTTCCAAAGCGGTATTAGTATTAGGAGATTTATTTTTAGTAGTAGTATTAGCATGATAATTTATTTTAAGCAGTAGCATTAGTATGATGAGATTGATTTTTTCTGGAATTATTTCCACTTACGAATATTGGCTACTACTCTCTTCTTAAACTTTGGATGTAAGTTATGGAACCATGTTTAGCAAAGACGTCCTATAGTTTTTTGGGCAAAATATTAGGTCATATGTGCATTCCTAAACATTTTAGAGTATTATCATTCCAGAGTATTCTCGAACACTAAGGAACACTCTAGCATTCGATTTCCAGTTAGCTTTTTTTAACTCCCACGCCTACGGAAGTCACTCTTGCAGCTTCAAACGAATTTCTTCATGTGTAAGGGTTTAAGGGCTACCATACCATATACCCTCCATAACGCTCCAAAATTGTATTGTGTACAAACACTAACTTATATAAAATTATATTATTAAATAGTATCTAAGTTTTAATTCATTAAGGTGAATATATACTTAAAAGTCAAAATTTTAGGGCTGTAGGCTGTAATTATTAGACAGTGACGTATCATATTTGAATTTTGGTTGAAGACAGTCGAGATGACTCTTGATCAATCAAAAGGGCAGCAAACTCATTAAAGCGATAACCTTGTTATTAATTATTGGTAAGACGAATCATTTTACACAAAACGACAAGCTTTCAAGTGCGTATTTTATTTCGGTCGGTTGACTTTGTATTACTTACCGTAAATTGATAGTGTTCCTTCCTTTTGAATTTAAAGTGATGGAAATTGAAACGAAATAATTATTTTATCGTTTAAACTTACTTGCTATATTATCGTTGAAACTTAAATGTACATAGTATTACTGCATTAGATTAATAGGTAAACTGAGTGGGTGATGGCATTACTGGATGTGATTTATATTGCGCTTAGCACAAATATTTCTTGTAACAACAACAGAGTGTTGCGAATTTCCTTTTGACGTGATAGCGTCTTATAAATCGATTAACACCGGCTGCATGCATGAAAAGGTGTCGCGTTCCGCCTGAGACTGAGCCTGCAAGCGAGAGCGCAGAACAAGTGATAGAGAGGCATGATCGGTCCAAGCCTCGGAATTTATCTCTCTTCTCGCGTGACGTCAGAGCTAGCAGTTCGACAACCATCGATTTGACTTTTTCAAGACACATTACGCTTGAAACACTCCCATTGATTTCGTACTTTTCTTATCATCGTCCTATACTGAACAGAATGAATATTTTAAATATAACACATGTATATAAGTTGTAAATAAATTGTTAATAGCACATTGTTACTTTTAATTAATCTGTATAATTTAACTAAAAAAATATTTGAATTAACGAGTGTAAATAAATGTAAATTTTTCGAAAAAATTGTAATTTTCAATTAATTCCTCCTTTGTATTATACAAAATAATAATAATTCAGTGATAATAATTCAATTTAATTCATAAAAGTATGCAATTTTTCATCAATGTTTCTTTATGACGTTATCGTGTAAAACTATCGTCCGTAAACCGAATTTACAGACAACCAAATTTTCTTTTGATTTGAATAAAAATCTACAAAATCAAATTATAAAATATATTTTGAATTTTGCATTGCGATAATTGTCACATATTTACAATGTACTATTATAATGCGTATTTCAATACGAGTTTAATTTCTTTCTTATTAAAAAACAGAATTTACCAATTTCATATCGCCACCAATAAATACAGACAGTTTTTGAAAAGAGTTATTAAATTTTCATATGTATGCTAACTTTATGCAACAGCTTGTAATACTCTTCATTTCTATTCATTTACATAAACTTTAAATATTCATCGCGGAGGTAGATCCTCGATGTTAAAGTTATAATAAATATATGTACACAAACATTAAATGACACAATGTATATAGTTTATTCAGTTAAACAATTGTATTAGTATCAACGTTAAATTAACAATCAATTTTCATATGATACAAAGCAACGTACTTTCCTTATAAATTGATTCTTAAATAATCAATAAATATATGGAAATTGCCGATTTCGTAATAATACCCATATTACATATATATACCAACGTTTTGCCTTGCAAAAGCGAATATTATTCTATTATTTCAGGTTTATATTCTTTTCTTTTTTCGAATAATTTTCTTAGGAGAGTTATTGTACATTTTTAATATCAGAAAAAGTTGGGTTCAAACTTATTTCAAATTTCCCATCTGTAAAGCAAATTTTATTTCTTACCGAAGTTTCGCTCTTGCAAGACAAATATTTGCATAATATTCCAAAGAGTGAAATAGTTAAACCTGATATATTACATTTCTCTCTTTCTATTTGTTGAAGAATATCCATTTTGGAAGGTTGTAACCCTATTCAACAAAATATTTAATTATAGTCTTTCGACTCATTTATTTTATTCCAACTTCCGTTTTCACTTTTTGGATAAAGTTAATAAAAAATATAAAACATGTTAAAAGATTAATTGAAAAAAAATTGTGAGAAAAATCTTGTTGTTTAGTAACAGTAGACAACAAGTACGACAAATAATCTATCGGTAGTTATTTGTCATCCCCGCCTCAGGATGTAAACGACTTGAATCTTCGATTGAAACATAAATTCGAACTCATCGAAAAAGAGATTGTAATCTGATCGACAAAAATGTACTTCGCTTATTTTGTGCAACTAGTACTAACTGTTAATTTTTTATATTTAATCTTGTCATCTTTCATTTACTAATCCTCTTGATGTTTAAAGTTAATGGTCAGTTTTAGCTTTAATTAGTGGTTAATGCAAACGAATAATGCATTTAATATATTAGTATTAATCTTGCACAGAAGACTCTACACCAGCATTTAATCAAAAAGAAGCTGTATTCTTTGTGTATAGACTATGATTTGACACTCAATATTACTGTGTCACGAAATGTTAAAAAAAGTCGAATGTCACTTAAATGTTGTATTTTATGATGGTCATGGATGATGGAAGCTAAATATACTATTACAAACTCAAAAAACAAGTAGTGTACGCAGTGCGTGTTTCCTTCTAAAGAGTGACCCATGAAGGTGAGAAAAGGAAGTACTACTAAGAAACAGATGGTCGCTTCGTTCTTTGAACAGACGGGTTATGATGTAAAGTTAAAAAGCAATTCTCTTATTCTAAAAGTAAAAAAAAAACAATTATAATAGGTCGCTATACCAAACATTGTTTGCTCGTTACTTTAGCAAAAGTTCGAGAGTAACGCCTTTGCATTACAATCTTTTTTACCATGACAAAGCCTCTGTACACTCAACCAGAATACCTAACGTCCCACGACCTCGAATTAAATACTAAAATCACGTACGCCCTCCTAAAATATCAGCATAGAACTGAATTCCCGACCGAGAATCTTTCACCGTATATGCTACTAGATTGTAATCAACTGAATATCAATATGCAAAATACGCTCTTGCTGCCTGCTTTCAGAAGTAATCTGAAATTACATTACCAATCAAATTACATTAGCTTCTTTGACCTATCCTTATCTGGTTCCTATCCCTAACGTGTTGTGTTGCTTTTGTTTTCACTTAATTTTATAATAATATTATGTAGACTTGTTATTATATTTTCTACTTTACGTTGTAAGAATAATTGTCGTTCAAAAATTACAGTTTACGACAGTACTTATTTTTTCCGTTTATTGAATTGTGATTTACTGTAAGTGATTTTGTAGCAATAAACCTACTACTATAAACGTAGTCTACTAAACTTGCAGTACAGTTTAATAAATGTGTAAATAAATAAAAAAAACTCAGCAGGGTGTTATTGTTTCATTAATATGCCACATAAGAATCACATCAATATGGTAACTTCGTTATGCAGTTTTTTTCATCGGTGTTTCCTAGTATATTAACTTCTAACAAATATATTTATTGCCATAATTTTTTTTTTATATTTCCTTCAGTTTTAGTCGATAAAAGGATGAATATTCAAAAGAGCAAAAGAAATTTATTTTCAGGATTATTTCCTTTAATAATAGGTAACTTCAGATACAGCCAAATTTATTGGAAAGCACATTTAAAGTACAGAGCAAACAATATAGGAAATTTAAATTAAGCAAACTAGGAAAATTATAATTTATTAATTTTATTTCTATATATTTGTGTTTTAAATTAGACTTTACATATATAAAATACCCATGGGCACTTTGTATAAAATTCGCTCAGTAAGATTGAGGGTATATATCAATAATATAACCTGATCGATATTAAAATATGAAGGTTCTGGGTTCTAAATGTTCATGGTTTTAATAACATTTCTTCATTAAATTTCAACCTTTATATATACTAAATTTAAAAAGAAACTTGAAAAAGGTTCATTATTTTGTAACTTTCAAGAAAATTTCAAAATAATTAACAAGAAATCTTAAAACAGTAGTTTTGTCTTTCAAATTATAAACGCTCAGGGCTTCGCAATATAATTAACGAGCGCCGGCATATTACGAACGAGGTAACTTTGTAAAATGAACGTTATAGCTAAAAGCTCGTCATACACGATAGCAATTTTTATATCAAATTTTTTCTTACAAATCATCATTGTGTTTTTTTGATCCACCCATTCGCTTCCAAAGCGTAACAGGATTAAAGCAGAGCACCATAATTAATATTCTGTGTCAAAGAGTAATATTAAAGTTATTTTTTTAAGCTTTTATCTTTTGCGGTAACAATTGATTTCTATTAGTATTTCATGGGTTAAGGAGAGCCAAAAATTTTAATTTTGATTCTGAAATACTCGACTGAAAATTATCAAAATGTCATATTCTAATTTTAACTGTTATCGTGCTAGGTATGATAATCTATTTTTACTTATGGTCACTGTCAGAATACTTTAAATATATATTTCGACAACAGATACTACATAATATTTCTTATAGATGTTATATGACCTTTTATATATATACATATATATATATATGTATATATATGTATGTATGTATATATATATATATATATATATATATATATATATATATTACGTATGTAATTTTCATTCAAATGTCAGAATTTCTTTAATTTTCAAAGGCCATTGTTCATATCTATTGTTATACGAGTATGTTCCTCTCAAGAGACGAAGTTGACTTGCACACGCGAAAATATTTTGACTAGTAAAACTGTTATTGAATGTAAAAATAAATAGTTTTACAATAACGTTTATTGTCTATGACGTAAATAAGTAAATTGTAAAGAAATAATTGCTATAAAATAATTGAAAAAAAACAAGCAATAAACAAATTATCGACGTCATGTATTACATTCTTTAGATAAATATATTAATCTCAAGGTAGTGTAGCTGATTATAGTGTAATGTAATACCAGTCAATTCCGATTCAGTTGAAAGTAATACCAGGTAATATCTATATGATTTGACACGCAAATAAATATATTGATCTAATATTAAAATGGTTCTACATTAGCTTTTCGATCTACTATTTAAAAGTTTCTCCACCATGTCTATCTAATTTATTTTTCAAGTATATTAATATTATGTTAACATGCGCATGCTGCTTAAAAACAAAACCACTAACTTACCACAATTTAAGGCTACTGTCAGAAATTATATGAATACATTGCGACATATTTCTTTATGTTTGGTTTCGATTAAAAATATTTGGGTGAATAAATCGCCAAGAAATTTTAAACTGAACTAAATTGTTAAACTCTAATTTTTTGATCTATTTAGATGCTGTTTGCGGTAAATACTTTGTGATTTAACGGCGAAGGTTATGAGTCAGGTGTTATGTTATTTACTTTTCAGGGGGCACTGCAATAAACAATTTTGACTGACCCAGATTACGTACTTTGTGGTCTTTATTCGGCTTCGTCGATGTGTGGTCAAACATAACATATTTCTTAAGCGCTCTAATTCTTCCAGTACATGCTATTGTGTGGATTAATGAAGAGTTTTTTAAAAAATTTAGATCAGTTATTACTATGTCGTCTCTAGTAATACTAATAGTAAGATCGTACTCTACTAAGAGCTACATAATCTTTCCTTTTAGCGAATATTCCATCATCAAAATAAATAAATAAAAAACAAAATTAATCATTTTGAAAAAACCCAGGATGTTGTAGCCGTTGTAATTGGAAAACGATTAAATAATTTATTTGAAAACCGTCCAAAAAAATATGAAAGTAAGAACCTATTAATATAATTACTAACTCAAGGAAATCCTTCGGGGCTGCCATACCAATGTACACTTCAATTACCCTTTTATAATCAATAAAACAGACGGAAAGATCATTATTTACGTTCTAGCGCAGTTTTATTCATTTTAGATAAATTCTGATAACAGAATGCATCTCCGTGTTCTAGTTCAGACCAGAAAACGAACCAGCTATATGGCAATATCGGCTCACAACACGAGTACTTTCGACCATATTTGAGGAAAACTTTAAGCAAATAAGCTCATTAAAGATATTGTATTTTAATATCTACTTTACTTGAATCGTTTACTTTAGTTAAGACAACGTAAGTTTATTCCAGCCAATCAGTGAGTCCATCACCATAGAGATAGTCGAATTTTAAGACAAGACAAAGATATTCTATATTAACTTCTATAGATCGAACCGTACTTCGTCTGATTAATTAACTGTGTGGAGTATCGTATTCTCAGTTGCAGAACTAAATCTTGCTTTAATTACGGGAGCGCTAAAGTCGTTGTGAGATGCGGAGACATCTGGTTAAGGCAAGCAAAACAGGTTTCTAAAATATTACTCGCATACGTACATTTTCTCTTCAACAGAGGTAGTAAACCTTCTACTGCTGTCGATTAAATTGAGATGAAGTTTTGTTTTGTATCCGTCTTCACTACTTCCAATCTTTTCGTGCATATTAAAACATAATTTTCTGACATTTGCTTTCACTCATCGCTTCGTATGATTTGTTGAAAATCTTAATACTTTTGGTCATCTTTATCTATTTGATCAGGTCTGACCGTTGACAAGTTTAGTGTTTTAGGTGTTATCCAATCTTTTTTAGTACGGACTATTCACAGATCAAGTACTCCCGGCCAACTTTTATCGCTATATCTGTCAATGATTCCGTGGGTAACCACAGAACCCTTAGTCCATGTAAGGTTACATCATTATATACAACTTGAAAAAAAATTGATGTGTATTATTCCGATATTTAAAACTGGGAGTTGGTTAAATAATATCAATTCCTTCCTTCCATTACTATTATGTTTGCGTTATGATAGATGATTTTATATCCTTACGGAAATAAGGTAGCCACGTACGAAATATGTCTTTAGCGTTGAACTGTTAGCAATCGCTAATCTGGAGTTTTTATGGTTCCATACCTTAAAATGAAAAACATAAACTTTATAAGATCACGCTCGTGTCTGTCCGTCCGTCCGTCGTAGACAATTTTATCAGAAACCGTTTCATATATAAACTTGAAATTTGGCATAGTAACAAATCATATCAACCTGCGCATATTTAAATAGCTAGAATTAAAAAATAGTTGCTTTCTAACTTTAGCTATTATTTTCTCAAACATATACTAAAATATACTAACAATGTTTATAAAATTAAGTATAAATTATAAAAATGTGAGTTTTTTAAAACCCAACCAAAACCCAAGCAAAGGTTGTGGGAAAACTATTGCGATGATTCTAAATGTCATAATTTCAGAAAATGCATTATATTTTTACGCCCATGAAAGATATAGCAGGCAATACATTTTGTTTCTGTATTTATAGCCATTTTTCTCAGCAACAGTGTAAAGAAGAAATTTGAAATGTGCCATCGTAATACATTTTTTTAATCCACATATTTTTCAATATTTAATTTTTTTTAAATGTTTATATAAAAATGTAGTAAGGTATATATTATAAATAAGGACCTTCAATTTTTTATTTTATGTGTCACGTGCCCATTTGAATGAACTTGTCATGTGAAATGTATTTTTTTTCATAACTTAAACATTTTTTTTTAAATGGACGAAAACAGCGTGATCTCCTTCGTTCCTTAATAAAAAACATTAGGCAATATATTTCACAAAAAAATATAATAAGCAATGTACGTAGATTGTGACACTTATAAACAGTTTAATAGAAATAATATATACTTTTAAACATGTTTAAGTGCCCAGATGTGTACGATACAATCGAAGTGCGAGTTCTACTTGTACTGGACAGATGTTTTTTCTTGATATATAGAGTTGAAATCATTTCAATATTCGATTATCACAAAGCTTTTAATAGTGTCAATAATCATACTAAAAAAGCAAACATCTTTCAAAATTTTTGAACATTTTCTCTTTTTTATGGGTACGTAAGGAATTAACGAAAATACACAAGAGTCGATCAGTTTGCGAAATCTTTAATCTCCATGGTCAGATAACTCAGAGGTAATATTTTGGGTCAGTTCTTTTAACCCCCCCGATAAATGGATCGGACGACGTGACAAAGTAGAAATATTATGGTTTTTTCTAGAAACAATCTTAAGCTTTATGACAAAGTGTTGAGGTCGTCGACTGTCAGGACCTACAGCGTGACATAAATGTCATGGTTGAGTAAAAACTGCATTAATGTCATGTCGAGGTAATAATTTCATGACAATAAATGCCCACTGGTTGGTTCGAGATATTGTCGGTTATAATTT
The DNA here is from genome assembly GCA_039881145.1 of Druceiella hillmani. Taxonomy (NCBI): domain Eukaryota; kingdom Metazoa; phylum Arthropoda; class Insecta; order Lepidoptera; family Hepialidae; genus Druceiella; species Druceiella hillmani. Next base: position 4,479,027 of record JAYKKI010000018.1, on the reverse strand, counting down.
GCAGATTATAAATTATGTATAGATTATATACGATTATATATGATTATTCAGATTATATATATAGTAGCGATGCTGACCCATTGCGTTGTCGTATGAAAACTCAGCGTTATGTGTGAATTACAAAAAAAATTTTGAATTTTTTAATAACAGCCTTTTCATGAAAATGTCGTTTACACTATATATATATATATATATATATATATATATATATATACATGTATATATAAATATATATATATATATATATGTGTGTGTGTGTGTGTATGTGTACATTTATCTTAGACTCATATATTTCAATTATTTGTTCATATTTATGTTTACATCTTTATTTAGGACATTTCTTTTCGAAGGTTGCCAAAAAATATAATTTTTACTTTAACTAGCACAAAAACCTTAATTCTTATCATTTTTATTTCCTTCTTTTATTTAAAGTTGGAAGTCTCTTATATGGCTGTGAATGGAATGTAATATACTAACATACGTATGAAGAATTAATGAAGCATGAAAGCTAAAATATCCATAAGCTAATGAAGTGACACTTAACATTAGGATTTTTTTATATTTAAAACATCAATATTTTTATAAAGGTCCTTTGTACAAACATTTTTGGGTACCTATTGAAGGAGTAAAACGAAAATAATATATATTATTTTTTGGTTTGGGATTTTATTACGAGGAAATAATTTATTTTTTAACAAACGATATATTGTTTATTTTTTATATTTTCCATGGTCCAATTACAATTAAACTTTTTAATAATGAAACGATTAAATTAGGATCTTGATGAGAAATGATTTTCTTCAAAATAATAAGGTGATTGCTGCGTCGCTTCGTAAAATATTTTGATGCCGCGCAGCATCGGGATGTGCTTACATTATAAGACGATTAATCCTTGAACTAATCTTTTATATCTCGAAAATATGATAAGATACTAAACAATTGCGTGGATTATAATATTTTTGTTTTATTATTAGAAAACCATTTAAAACTCCTTGCTATAACAATTCAACAATGTGCTTCCATATTTGGTGTATAATTTACGTGTGTCTTGCATGCTTTACATAATTTAATTTCATTTTTTCTTACGTTACTATTAGGAAATTATAATTTATTGAATAATATATATATATATATATATATATATATATATATATATATATATATATATATATATATATATAAAACATATTAAATAGAGTACATAAGTTTAAATTTTTTAGAATTATTAAAGTATCATTCACATTTCCTATTTGAACGATTTTATGGATTTGTTATACAACTCGACGGTCACAATCTCTCTTAACTTGATATTAGTCGACTCTGCAATTATGTATATCGTAAAGTTAATCTACACAATTAGGCTAGGTAATGGCTACTGCGATCTTTAGATATTTTATTACGGAAATATAGTTGCTAGAAGTCATACAGTAAACTCAAGAACCTAAGATATGTTTGTGGTTCTGTTTTGATCAACTACTGGGAAGGCGGTAATTTGTAATTTTAACGGAGACTTTATTTTCACCATTGTATTATTTTTTATTAGGTTTTAAATTTATATACGTAAATAAAATCATAAAATTTACGATTTAAAAGTCGAGTACAGGAAACCAACAAAGAAACTCTTCGAATCCCAAATATAAACAAAGAAAAAAGACAATACCAATGATTTAATATTTTTATATATTTAGATCGCCAAAAGTGTATTAAATTAGATATTTCTGTCTTAGGAACTAACATAAGAACTGACATAATATTTCAGTATGTGTATGATTCGATTATCTTATTGTTAGTTTTAGAAGTCAGGCTACAGTTTAATTTAAATAAGAACTTTTGATTATAAAAACGTGGATTAACTTTCTCTGATTACAAGTGCTAAAATAAACAAGAAACAATAAAAAATGAGCTAAGTTTGTGTGGGACTACTCATAAAAGGGGATCCCCCAGTTGTCCGTCCCTAGTGAAATGGTTACATCGAGTTAACCATTAAAATGTTATTTGAAACTTTCAATCCAACATATTATATTTTTCTAATCAATGATTGACAATTTAGAGAATGCAATTACATTTGATAGTCCACAAATACGGCAAAAAATAATATTTTTAAAGGAAATCTGACTTTTTGGAAGACCCGTATAATCAGATATACTATACCAGGTGACCTACTTCATATATATTGAGAGGTATAATAAAAAAATGAGTCGTCATGTGACGCCACGTAGACATGAAATACTTATTTTTTATATTAAAATACTTTTAGGACTTTGTATATTCGATACCAGAGTTTGTAAACACCGACATAAAGGAATAAATTTTCTAAACGTCAGTATATAAGAAACAATGTTGATACATTAATAAACCTGTAAAGTAGCGTATATGTAATGTAGAAAGGGAAGCGTTAAGTTTGAAATAACCGGCAATAAGCAAAAGTGGCCAATGGTTCACCGTCTGAACATTTTATGTTAACACCTGAACATCGTTATCGAACGGAACTTGACGAAAGTTTTATATATTACGATATATAAGTGCTGCAGGTGTTATTTACACATAGCTCAATAGGACAGTTCCATGCTTTATAGCATTTTCTTATATAGTAAAAATTTGTTCATTACTCTTGCGTGGTGATAGTCTATAATAAACCAAATACTTGTAATTAACAAGAAACAATTTTTTTATCAGGGAAGTTTAAACAATTTGTGTTTAATTTCTTTGTAAATTAGTGAACTAACAGATACAATAGACATGATCCCAAGATTATTTGGCATCCGATCAAACTAACCCAGTATTATTTTATTTACTGAAGAACAAAACAAAAGACGTGAACTTAGAGAAATTTTTGATTTTGGAGATATTTCTCAAAAGGAAAAGAATTTGAAATACAACTTCAGAAAAAACAAGTTAATACCTACTGAAAACCAAAAATGAAAGAAAATGTATTCATTAAAGATCAATAAACTGCCTGCGCAATCTGAAAAATTGGAAATAAATATTACTTTAACTTAAGCTAGGAGATAAAATTAAATATTTTTTAAATAACTTTTATCTTTAAATATTTTTTAAATAACTTTTTCAGTATTTTCTTTGAATTTTTTTGTGAAATTAATTATTCTTTTAATTAAGTGATTCATAAATATTAAAAATATTAAGGTTAACAAAGAACACTTAAGTGAATGTCATCAATAAGAGATACACCACAGAAACATCACCAGATGTTATGATATATGCATTTTTTTTGGAAATTTAAAAAACCGAAAATAAATTTTTAGTACTATGGATACAAATTGATAAATCAAAAATATTTTTGTGCGAAACCTACCAACTTTTTTATTTCTTTTAGAACTAAAAATGTCTTGTATTCTCTATATCAAATTAAATAGCTTACATAGTCTACTCGAAAATTGTATTTGATTTTAATACCGTAAAACTAAAGAATGTCGTGTTCCGTCTGAATTCAATCACTGAATTCGCTGCTCTCGGAGTAAAAGCGTTTTCCAGATTCTTCAAAAATTGTCTCAATTATCTTTGTAACGTAATTTATTTTCAACTTATTTTATATCAAAAAATATTATCTTAATTGGACTTCTTGGCTATAAAACTTTTAATAACGAGACGTCTTTAATAGTATATTATTCATATAAATACAAAGGAAAGTATAGACATAAGTACAAAACATAAAACAACTGAGGAAAAACTGTTTGTTTAGATACTTTTCGTAAAAGGCAGTTTGAGGAATACTTTGAAAATAGCAATTGAGACAAGACCAAATGGGAACACAAATAACCGTTGTTTTTTCTTGTTATTTTACGCTAAATAATAAAATCTGCGAGGATATAATTTATATTTTATCAGCGCAAAAGCATATCGTAACGTTTAACCCCAATACCATACTTCTATTTATCTTCTTTAACCATCTGTAAAGTCCTAAAAATAGCGTCATTGATCAAATAATCCCTAAATGGGTAAAGATTTGTTTTCGTAAATATTAAAAATTATATACTACTTTAGTTGTGTACTAAAGTTTAGTCCGTCATGTTACAAATATTGTTGTTTTTATTGCAAATTATTAAAACAAACCATAATATCAGTAATAAACGTAATTGTTGTAACAATTTTTTCAGCTATGGGCATACTTATTAAAATATCACTTATGTGTATATAATATACAAAAATAATCAGACTTTAAAGAATTGTTATGGAAATTTATTTTGTTTCTAGTCTTAATAGGTTATACATTAAATGTTAAAGATTAGCAGAAAGTTCTGACAAGGAGCTCAATGACATGAAATAAAACATATTTTTACGGCTTTTTATATATTAATTGACTGTTTATGTAACTATAAACCATCCTTTTATAGAACCTTATTTTCGAGACATCCCCGGAAACATGAGCAAACAAATTGCATTCTTTGAACGAGATATTGGCAAGCATGTATGCCTTTCCCTGCGGCGCCCCGCTGCCCTTTGAAACTCGTATTAAACTTTTCAAGTTCTCACAAAATGAAAGTCCGAAGGGCTGTGAGGACTCCAGCGATTAGATAGGGTTTCCGCGTGACATAACGTTTTTTTTGTTAGTGAAATTTGGGAAAATTTGCAGAAATTTTATTTTAGTTTTCCTTTAATTAAAGTTGAAGATTGTTCTTCAAGCAAATGAGACAAAAATCTTGATACAATATTTTAAATTATTGGTGCTGTATATCATTATAGTGGTGCTGTATATCATTTAAAATATAATATAGTTACGCTTAAAATAATTTAATACAGGTGTAATTTTTCTTTACCAACAATATTTTTTAAATACCTTGTTATATTTAATCCAAGTTAATAAGAAGTCTGTTACTTGTTCTTATTTATTTTATATTTGAGTAAACCCGAAATATAAAGTAATACTTCTGTAATAAATCGTTAAAGCCTAATGAATTCGTGAACATAGCTTGATTTAAAAATATTATTAAGTTTATTAAACTTAATAATATTTGTCTTTCAATCTGCCGTTATACTTGGTTAAAAAAACTTGGTTAATTAATTGTATCCCGAATATATCAAGTAAAATGGTATATTCAAAAATGGGCTATTGTATATTTAATGATAGAGAAAAAGATATAATTTATTTTCATGTCTATTATTTTTAACTATTATTTTTGTGCCATTCGGATCTCTCTCGAAATAGTCTTGGTAATATTCAAATTTCACTTTTTAACTGAAATAGTTCGAAATTACACTTTACGTAGCCAGTACCAATAATTAAAATTATAATTTCTTAAAATAACATATATTTAATTATCACTTACTTAATAGTTTATTATTACTTATTGCATAAAGTACTTGACAAATTAATTAACATAAATAATATTTATATATATCATGAACTGCATAAGCATACCGAAATATTCGCGGAATAAAAAGGTCAAACCACAAGTGCACAGTTATTGTAATAATTAAGTTTTAATATCATATGATAAGACTTTCTTTTAACATACGTGGTTTGCTTCGTCTACTGTTATCACGTTGTTCCCATCATCTATATTGCGAATCGGTGAAATCGGTCCGTTTCATCGAGAAAGTCATGGGTTTAAAATTTTCTCCCATCTGAGAACATTTTCAAATGTTTTATTAAATGCATTATGTATAGTTTATATACTATTTTTTATTACTATTTTATGGCAGAATAGGAATGGGGGGATAAACGGGTTCAAATTAACGCTGTCAGTTTTTTTATCTATATCACCAACGAGTATCAGCGATATTTCCCCATTTTAAATTCAAAATTCTAGACCCGTGGTGTTGTATCTGTACGGTACGTACAAAGACAAAGTGAACAAAATAAATTTTTGATATTAATTAATAACTAGCGTGACCCGTGCGAAGTCTTCGCATTATTTATTCCATTATGAAGCTCAGATGACAGATAAAACAAATATTTTACTAAAATTGACATATAGAGGCGCAAGTATCAAAAGCATTGAGCTAAAACGCCACTTTATTTATACGTGAGTGGATTTGAAATTAAACAACAATTTTACCGACCGTCAATCATATTGACGTTGAGCCGTTAGATGGCAGCATTGCTGTTTTGTGTATATAATTTTAATAATTAATCAATTTGCAAAAACAATAGCAATAATAAATTTTTTAGTTGTGGACGCCGGTAGAGCAAGCAATTATCTATAAAATGATATATAATTTATGTGGATTAGTTGTGAGGTTTTTTCTAAAAAGGGAGTGTAACATTTTAACCTTAGCGTATTAATATATATGATGATGATGATTCAATTTATTATTTTAATAATTCACTTTTATAGCTATTTACTTATTAAATAAGTTTTTACTTACATTTTAAACTTAATATCAATCGGATAACAAGATGCAAGGCGAGATATAAGAAATTGACAACGTGAAAATCTGAGAAAGCCATAGATTCAGCCGAAGAAGGAAATAAACGAGTGAAATTTCAAGAACTTACCTACATTTTAATAAATATATCCTTTAATAATTTCTTATAAACAAAAGTAATTAAAGTACTATTGCAATTATCAACGTATAAAAGTAGTTTCTGATCTTCTTAATTACATAAGTAAGGTCATACGATAAAACATCTATCTGAGAAACTTCGACGAGTAAGTGGATTATAATAAATAATATCGTAATTGTTACGTGGAGAGGCCAGGGTTTTCTACTAGAAGCTTTTGACTCGGAAGTTAAGGCACGCGGTCAGAGGACTTTGAACGATTTATGTGTGACTTGCGAGTCAGTGCGATGCCGGCGAGGACCAAATGGATTGAATAAGTTACACATCTGGGCCCATATTATGTTATATTTCGTGTCATATTTTTTTCTTTAATATGTGCAAAAGCAAGAGTATAAAAGAAATATAAAATAAATTAAACGTGGAAAACAATAAACAATACGTTCCATAACATTTTAGACCCAAATTTTATTCTCTTTAAGAGTTTAATATATAATAAATAATAATTTTCAAATTATAGCTTAAATTGCAAAAAATTGTGGAAAACACAATATGAAAACATAGGTTTGTATAAAAAAAGTTTATCTAAACTAGTATAATGTACCGTCAATTTTGTTCTGAAAATAGTTTTGGCAGTAAAAATACTGAATTTATCCAATTCTATTAATTTTCGTGTGAAAATGAATTAATGAACTTGCGTTGTAAAACAAATAAGTTGCTAAGAAGACTTTTTTTTTCTTTAATAAAAAACTTACGATTTCTATTTAATAAGAATTTTATTTATAATAAATTTATATAAGTGAAGAAATAAAGTCCGTGGTCTATTATTGTAAAGTAATATGTTACTATTTTACTATAACAAATTATTATCAAACAAAGATAATCCTGTCACATAAATTTCTCGTCATGTTTTTTTTTCAGGAAGAAGACATAGAAAAAATTTGTTCCAATTTCAGTATTGATAGATGTGATATTGTATGCCGCATCTCAATAATGCAAAGTATTCATACAAATACACCGTAATTTTTAGTACTTTGTACTACGTTTCATAAGAAACTCGTAGAAAATAAATAAATAATGAGAAAAATAAATTGCTTTATTTTCAATAAAATAGATTAATGAAAGCAAAAAAATTTGCAACAATATTTTTTTATATTTTCACTCTTAACTGAAAAAAAATCAAACAATATTTCCTTCCAATACCTGATACACTTCCGATCCTATTATTTGCTTATAAATATGGGTGTGCATATATGTGTCTGTTCATAACAAGTGTGAAATGATTACATTTCCCTTTGTTAAAACCATCACGCAGAATAGCGGTAGAAATTCCATTCCAAGTCAAAAAATAACTAGTTTCCCGAAACAAAAGAAAACGCTGCCGCAACAAAGGTTTGTTTTGAAAAGAAAATATTTAAACTTTAATGTATTGTTAAATGAATTGTTGTCAAATCGAAATAACGTAATGAAATAAGATTTTTTCTATTTTTATTGGAGAGGAATTGGTTTTTACCACGCATAATTAGATCTACCATCTAACAGTATTGGATTCAACATTTATTCATATAGATGATGATGCTTAATATATTATGTATTTAAATGAATATTCTGAGCGGCAATGAACGATCTACAATAGTCTGGCATCTGCGCTCTTAGGTTTAATTTTTTTACCCTTGAACACAGAGCCTAATGTTTGCATTACATTAATTAAAATACTAACTAACTTACAAGCTATATGAATATTCAAATTTAAAAACAAATATCTTCGCTCTTGCACTTTCATCAATATATCGTTCAATATCAATTGTATATTTAAATTGTCGTGATTTGCGTTTTAAACTGGGCAACATTGAAATATAACTACCAAAAAACATGGACAATTCTTCCACATGTTTCATAAAGCAAAAATTATTAATATATAGAGCCAAAATATAAAATATTGAATGTTTGGCCCCATTGTAATATTATGGGGCCAAATATTCGATGACTCTGATGTCAATGACATTGTTATATAAATCGAATATAAATTTTACTCTATCTAATGGAAAATAAACATAGGAAAAATTATTTTTAATGACGTAAGTATTCAATTGCTTTTCTTACATTAGATCTGATTTAAATTAACCCCTCAACCTGCGGGGAATTACTTTAAGACATACAAATTAACTTTTTGCACAAATTAACTTTTTTTTACGTAAAAATTCTGTTTTATGCAGTAAAATGTTTATTTTAAGGCAAATGTAGTCTGTTTACTTGCCTTAATTATAAAGTAAGCACCGAATTCGTGTGCATTTTTTCATGAATGAAAATAAAGGAGTTATAAAGTTCATGATAAATGATTTTGTAAAGAAACTCAATAACGATATGAATAATACTATCCATCTATCGGTCGGCGATTACCTTTAGATTAAATTATTCTAATTCCGAAAAAATATTGTATTTAACCAGTTGAGGGATAGTAGTAAATAATTATAAATTTTGTTATCTTGCCGATACTCCGAAACGTCAAACGCAGTAGTGAGAAAACTCAATCATACACATAAATACTGCAATTCTTGCATTGTAAAGGTATCTACATATTTTCAATAAATGTTTTCAAACCTATCCATTCTTTTTAAGATCAAACAGTCGTGCGGCATTAAAAAAATGATCAACGCGTTACGTAAATCGCGGCCGTATGATTACATACCAGATAGTATCTACATATCTTTCATATTGTTATTTCTTAAAAGGTCCCTCATATCCCAAATTCAAAACGACGTTATTCAATGTTTGTGTATAAATAACATATGTTATAATGATAAACTTTACAAATGAGGTAACGTTTAAGAAAAATATACGATTTTACTTTTTTTTCCAGTATTCATTTTTAATACATGATTCCTTTCAATCGAAAATGAGCATATAAATAGATGTGTGATCGGAATAACATAGAAACAAGATTTTGATTTTCTTCACCTTTTAAATAAGTTATTAAGAACAAGATTTGAATTTTTTCGATTTTAAACACATAATAAACTTGAGCCCGTAGAAAAAAACGTGTGAAGAGGATATTTTCTCAAGAGAAGTTGATTTATCCCACCGCTGAAATTTTACAATCACAAATCTTCGGTTAACTTCTTATAATTATTCTTAACCTCAATCTATATTAATTCGCTTCCTTTGTCCTCCAGTTTTCTATGTCCATTTAAAGAATAAAGCCTTTTCATAATAGTTACATTATGTCTCACATTCCTAGTAAGATATGGATTTATAATAATTCTCTTGAATAACACTTTTAAAAACCTATTCGGGAAAGTTCAATGTTAGATCAGATAAAACAAAACTAATTTATTACAAAATAATGTATCGTACCCAAACCTAATAGTTTTATGAAAAATAACATTTCATCTTTAGGCAACGGGCGAGTAGAAATTAAATGTTCATTTTCCCAATAATTGTTTATTATTAGTATCTTATAATGTAATTTACTTTAATTTGTCCCTTTATTTTGGGTACATCTGACCTTATAAACGATTCTAAATTAAGAAAAAAACAAGGGTGACGCATTCTTTTTTGTCGTTATGTCTGTCGAATGCTGTAACCATCTTGTTTTAGTTTAAAAATATTAGAATTCTTTACATGTGACTTCTTGTAAATATTTGATGTAATTCTATAGAAAATTTCATACGTCGTCAGCTTCTGTTTTTCAAAAAAACTTGTACGAATATATCATCGTTAGTTATTAAATTCTATGACATTATGTTTTAATCATGGCTAAGCCATGATTAAGCCTGGCGTAACTTAGATCCAAATAAAAAAAACTGAGAGTTTTATTACTATTAAGAAGTGAATTACAAGTAAAATGTTTCTAGCATTCCAGTAAGTACTGCACCAACTTACGAATATACATACGTAAAAAGGGGCTGATAATAATATATTTAGTAAAAGACACTTGTGGATACAACTATTGACTGTCAATTCTTTTGTTAATATAATTGTCAATTATATTATCAAAAAATATTTCGTATTCTATATTTTTATATTAATAAATCAGTAAAGTCTTTTCGCTTTTTAGCAAAAGATGTCAATAGTTTTCACTCACGTCTCACGACATATATGGCCATATGGGAAGTCAAAACTCCCAAAAAACTGAAGAGAATACGACGCTTATGTTATTTTTTTCATACCAGAGTAATTTAAGAAAAAAAATAGGGACACCAATCAACAAAATAAAGAATGAATGATTAGCTGTCAACGACAAGTTATATCCATTGTTTTATTTGAAATCTGTGTTTCCTTTTGTAAAGATATTTCGATGTCAATCGATTAAAAGTATGCTGTTGTTTTTTTTAATTAACCATGAAACAAATTATAACCTAATTTAGCCCCAAATGATGCAGCAATATTTTTAATCAGTTTTAAGTGATTCGAAAGCTTTCATCGTATGATGCTGATTATTACCGAATGTAAACGATATTTTGCAACTCTCAATATGCAAGTACACTTAAATGTTGTTACCACGTATGTAACATATCTGATCACTCATGGAACGAATTTATCTTATACGCATTTCATCTTATTAAGCAAATGGCAAGTGATACTGTGATTGAAAAACTCAACTCGAAATATGATTATATTTCTTTTAAGTTTAGGGATAAATTTGAACACTGCAATTACATTACGGAGTATTAAAGTTGACGGAATTTCTCTGAATTCTCGAATCCGATCGGTACAATGTAATTATTTGTAACTCGATTGGACGGACCGCACGCGACGGTGAAATGCAAGAGACTTGCTACACGGTATTGTAACGCGACCGGAAAACATGCGACAGAGCCGGACTGATAAACGATCGCTCGTCACTATCTGGCAATATTTGTCCAAGTTTGAGTTCTGAAATAACTATTAGATACTTTTATGCATTTGTCTCTGCTAAATATATTCTACTCACAGTATAAAATTAATATTACAATATGCTGCTTATGTACATATTATGAACATTTCTTACTCGAATAAATCATTAAACTTGTCAAAATATGAGACATTAAACGTTTCTGGTCTGCAAAGATGACTATCTAATTTAATTATTAGTTAATGACAAACGCGAATATTAGTTTTGTTTGGTCAAAAACAACCAAGATTCGCCAATATTAACGAGCTATATACTTCGCGTCAACTTACCGTCAAATGTCAAACAGAACATTTTCTATCGAGTAATGCAAGTATGTTTGCACAACATTAATACAAATTTCAAACAAAATACTTAACGTTTTCATACCTTAAAATTTAAGGAGCTAGTTGCGGTCCTCATTATATTATGAATTGCTATATTAACCAAGTATTTCCGGTTAGGAAATATATCGAATGTACCTTCTATATTGTGAGAGTCCCTTCTATATTGTGAGAGCAATATAGTTACAGCAAAATACGTATGTTATCGTCATTTGTGGAAGGTTTTCTTAACTTGTATTTCATTCTCAATTTTTGGTAGACAAATCCTTTAATACTAGAAAGACTTGCATCCTTAAAATCATCTCTGCTCATAGCAGACTATACGACCTTTGCCGATTTTTACGGTCCTGGTAAATAACACTGGCAGTGAAGTGGAAACTGCGCATTGCCTGTTATTCTTGGGTCACATGAAAGTTTTATCAGCAGATCCTATTTCTTTTTACTCCATACCTCTTAATATATAAATAAAACTGTGAAATTTACTTAAAAATCTATTTTTATAGAACCACATTAGTAATATAAAAATGTAATTCAAAACCCTAGTTTAGTCTTGTTTTGTCACTTTTTCCCATTTTTTTCATTTCGTGTAACTTAAAACATAAATATCATTTATCTATTTTTAAATAATTTTTTTTTCACAGCTCCTATCCTTTACTCGTCGTGGTGATACTCTTAAATAAATATTAAAATTATTAATTGCTGATACATGCGCATTTTTCTAAAATAACATGACCACAAAACCATCGTTGAACGGAACGAATTGAATGGTTTACGAGTCTACACAAGGAAATATTTAGCAGTGCATCACAGTTGAGTTCAGGGTCCTATCCAGTACTTCTCAACCGAATTGATGTCGTCGTCAATTCGCGTTTGATTTTTTGTGATCGTCCGTAAATATGTCAACGTAGAAGGTTTAAATTTGTTTGGTAAAATGCATATATATATGTATATATATATATATATTTTTTTTTTTGTTTATTTATTTATCTAATTTAATGTATCTAATTGATACATATGGCGGACTTATTGCTACAAGAGAAATCTCTTACAGCCAACCACAACACCAGTCCAGCCCCGTTCGTCAAACGGCCGGGAATCGAACCCGGGTCGCCGCGGTGCGTCGCATCGTCAAAAGCCGTATGCCTTGTGATCAACCCAACACACGACGGCGACGACATTTATACACACATGTATATATATATATATATATATATATATATATATATATACACCTTCCAGTTAATGAATTATTTATTTCAAGAAATGGATCTGAAAAATATGAGTAATATTACAATAAGTTTAACAGAAAATTGTTGAATAAAAATATAATTTTAGATATATATCTCTAGACGTAATGTTGTCTCGATATATTCTTTATTAAATCAATATTTTTGTTTCAGAATAAAAAAGAAGTTTTCAATTACTATTTTAAGGTGAGCACAATATAAAGTACAGAAACTCCAATTACGAGGATATCAAATTATTATGTTTCCTTTTTTTGATGGGGATATATTTTAACGTACTTAGTTGCTTAGAATATTTATCGTTTTTAAAACAAGGACTGCAAAAACAATTGAATTAACACAATAACATGAACAGCAAATGGCAATGCAAGAAAACTGTTTAACCTTAAAGTAAACTGAAAGAAAACTAAAATTAAACATTTTCCTCAATACATAAATTACAAATCTCTACTCCGAATAAACGCTAAAATTTTATCATTGAGTTTTTATTATCCTAAGTTTGTATTTTACTTTTTATATTACGTTAAAGCTTACTAAAGAAAGCTTTACCTAAGCTTATTACCGTGGTTAATGCTCCGTTAAAAATAATAGTCCTTCCGGTTATAACGGACTGTAGAGCATCGCTAATATTTAAATAATATTTTTTTAGGAGATTTTACCTTCAAATGTTTCCTTCCTTCGTTAAATTATATATACAAACTTATTTCCTTAGGTATGTATATACATATAAACATTTAAAACTATACCTATTTAGTATTTCTATTAAATTATTTACACATATTATTTATTTATTCATTTAGTGATTTTGCTCAACTTACAGCTCACGATCAATGCACTGAGTACGCTAAGGGCCAATAAAGAAATAAGATCTCAACAAAATACATAATAGACATTTAAATTGAACATAGTGAAAATAATAAGGTGACCTGAAATAATAAAATATTCCACGATCTTGATTAAACTCGGGAATCGAATAAAGCTGTCGAAATCGAGCAATACCTCCAACACCATTTCATCTAATCGGGAATTTCAAACGTATATTGGTAAGTGCATGCGAAATATCAAAGAGTTTGTGTCTTCTTTTCGAAAATAACGCTGTGGTATAAAAAAGGTATTATAATATAAATAAAAGGGATTATAAAATAAAAGGTATTATATATTTTGTCAATATATTTTTCCAAAAATTTAAATAAACACACGTCCAATTGCAACTCTCGTTTTGCTCGCGGAGTGTTATATGAAATAATGAGAATGATAGCCATTATTTTTAAAATAAGTTGAGGAAGTTACATAGATCTTTTCCGTATTGTTTTGGACTATTTATATCCTTATGTAGTTATCACATATTTTCCAATTTGTCATAAATAAACGAATATTGCACTGTAATACGCAAAGTCTTATTGCAATTGGTGTTGTGGAATTCCCGTAAGTTTCACATAAAATATAAATAACTTAGAGTTTTAGGAATATCAATTATCAATAATGTAATGAATATCGTTAATTTATAACGTACTTATTTCACGAATTTAGCGATTGACGATTATAAATAATCAGACGGCATTTATTATAAATTTAACTTCAATAGATATTTAATATTGCTTAATTTTATTTAATTCATATTATTAGGAAATAAGCTATTAAATCGTTTTTAAAAACTATTCGCGGAGGAATTTAGGAATACTGATAATTAGTTAATGTTTATGATTCAATAAGAGATGTTATTAAATCATAAAGAAGTAAATATTTTTACGATCCCTCAATATATCAACATCGAGAGTACATCGATTGTAAAGTTTGAAATCTAACATTTAATAAAAATGTAATAAGGTGAATTCTGTACATTGAAAATATTTTAAAAAGAGTGATTGATTTAGCATAAAGAATGATCGTAGGAGCCAGAAAATTTATTATATAACTATTTCTAGATTATTCGTCTAGCTATCTGTCTGTCTGTATATAAATTTATTCTTCAGTCATCCAAAATCTACTGCACGGATATGAATGAAATTTGGTGTGTGGTAATAGTTTATATCCTTATGCAACATATAGGATAGACAAACAAATGTTTATCTGAATAATAGAAATATGAAAAAATACTCTTACTTGTTGAATATTTCAATACCGATGCCGCCAATGCCGCCTATTAGTGTTTTAGTAAACTTTATGCTTGTGTATATTTTACAATTTGATGCTGCTAAAGCCATCTCTCAGCGTTTTTATCTCATAGAGTTGTGATACAAAAAATATTAAAATAAAACACTAAAAATTCTTAATAACTTTTCTGACATCGAATTCCATGCGAATGAAGTCGCGTCGGCACAGCTAGTACAAAATAAAATTGCAATTAATATGATTGTTACTTATTAGTGTTAAAATATTTCAGTTGAATATTGCAAATAAAAACAATGTTAATGAAGCAAGACCTGATACCTTTATTAGTTCATTTAATATAATCTAACGCTAGATGATGTTGATAATAACAGGCAAACAATATTACTACACACCACAATCCTGTCACGAGCATGGATCGACTTTATCTTTAAACCGCATATCGACATCATTATCACCGAGAACTTTAATTTCCTGATCTATTACAAAGTTACGTGAAAGCTGCGCATAGGACAAACAGTGGGGTAGGGCGACAAAGTGGGTAGAGTTGTTTGTTACAGGGCTTAAGATAATATTTTTGCTATTAACAAAACTAATCATAATAAAAATAATAGGTTTTACGCTAGAAACTTGGCAGTTTTTTCCACTATAAGGAATATATATTATGCCTATTAAGGGTAGTACACTACACTTGTATTACTTTAACTTTCCAAACATTAGAATTATAAAGGAAAGTGGCCTGGCTTGGTTGAAAATAATTTTAAATTGAAAATATTTTTCAAACATACTTCCTTTAAGATAAAATTGATTTATTATATAAGCACGGTAATTGGTAAGTGCAGTTCTCCCACAATCATAGTGCGCATGCCGTGCACTATTCACATGAACTATTTTGAGTCGCTTTTTAGCTTCCTGAATACCTATATAATTACTACATTATAGATAATTGAACATATTATGCATTGAGTTTTATTAGGTTTGAAAGGCCTTGAACTTTCAAAACTCGTTGACTTTACTCATTAATTCACTGGCAGATCTTTGAAACCTATCTGTCATTTCGATTGTACCATATTATATATATATATATATATATATATATATATATATATATATATATATATATATATATATATATATATATATATATATTAAGTTTACGGTTATTACGATTACATAACTATGTTTACGTTTATTTTCCAGGATTTTACACGAATATACATAGTATTTACTTTGTTCTTATTAGTTCTTAACTAACTAAAACTATGAACATACAATGTATTATCATTCAAAGCCAAAGACAATAAGGTAGTAAAATATAATCGAATCAAATTCTTATACCAACTTTATTTGCAAATGTTTGCATATTGACATGGCCAGAATTTAAACAACAGACATTGACAATAATTAGTCAAGTGCACAATTAATGTTCCGTGGCATCAGCCTCTTTAAATTATAATGATATAACATTAAGACTTTGTGCTTAAAAGGTGCGATCTACTGCGCTACCGGCCGCCTACCACCGTATATCACATTGTGGATAGTATATGCGCAAAATTGAATGTGGAGCGTTTCTACTGGAATTTTGGAAAACGTGTAAGGAAAAAGTTGTTCCTTATATCGTAAAAATATTTTTTGGAGAATATTTTTTCTTCTTCAAACAATGATTCAGAAATTATAAGAAAATAAACTTTTAAATTGTACATAAAAATTAATCGATTTTTCAATACTGATAATTGTCGTTCAATCTGTGTCCAATTCCCAATGCTCATGATGTTTTTTTTAGATTTTCCTGGGTGTTCTTTCTGCTAAAGAGTTTTTATTTTTGAGCATTTTTCCAGAAATATTTAAAAAATCATAAAAAAGCATACGGCCAGACGCACTAGCGTGTGAACGGACGGACGCAGTTAAAAAAGTTATTAAATTAATAATAGTAAATAAATCTTGGGTTTAAATAAAGTTTTTATTAACATAATAGTTGGAGATGAACACAAATACTCTTAGGATTTTATATTTTGAATTTGAACATAACTAAATGAGGGTTGACTTTTCATTTAGTAATATGGGTGATGGATAATTGATACATAAATATTTTTTTCAGATTCTTTTAAAAATATAACAAAATAATGATAATAATATTTTATGACAAATAAATATATGGAATAAAGGGGGTCATAATAATACCCTTCTTATTATCATTACCACAAAACCAGCGAAAAGATGTCTACAAGAAAGCCTCGTCAATAAGCGGAACACTTGCGTAAAATTTGTTAATAATTAGCCCTAGACACCTAGCAAAGAAAATTACCAGCAGCCTACAACAAGACGAAATAAATATTTAAGACCCTTGCAATCACGAAGAGGTGGTAATACAAAAGGAATTCCTTAAGGATACGTCGGAATATAATCATCCTGAAGACAAGATGCGAACTATTATAAGAGAGAACTATTATATTAACAGGAAACAAGAACTGTGAATGAATAACCCTTGATAATGCACTCAGAGAACCATGTGCTAGATAATAAACTAAAAATATTGAAGATGCATACTTCTCAAAACACAAAAATAGGAATAACCATATGAATATTGAGAAATGTAATAACAAGAGATCTCGTATATGAGCAGTTTACATATTCCTGGAGAGCGGCTACCTCACCCACAATCATTTTTGTATCTTCAAGTGGATTTTTAATTGCTGATTTACGGTTTTTGTTTAATATTGCTGTAAATCAGCCATTTAATAAAGTTAAAAATAAATACGACTAAAATACATTAGGACAGAGTTATTTATCAAAGCATAAAAAATTAAAGAATTTATCCGTGAAACTTAAAATTATATAAATATTATAAGTATTATTTAAAATATTGGATATATTTGGCGTTAATTTTGTAGAAATTCATTATTCACAATTAAATGAAACTACGTGATGTAGTATTATTTCTATTATCTTTAATTTCTTTACCACGACCTAGGTTTCGTTGTATTACAACATCTTCAGGTGGGATATAAGCAAAGATAGAAGAAGATTTTTGCTTATATCCCACCTGAAGATGTTGTAATACAACGAAACCTAGGTCGTGGTTAAGAAATTAAAGATAGTAGAAATAATACTACATCACGTAGTTTCATTTAATTGTGGATTATTTAAAATATTATTATATATAATAAATAATATTTAAAATAAAAATATATAAATATTATTTAAAATTTTATTTTCTCCAAACCGCAAAGAATTTAGACTATGAGTTTATGGAAAAAGTTGTTAGCATAAAAATAACTACTTACGGCTTTTTAATGTAGCGTTTTAGTTTAAACCCTGGCAATGAATTGAATATAATTAAATTCAATTGGATATAGAAAATATAAATGTAAAGTATTTTAATCAAGTTAATTAATTGCACCTATATGAAGACTTTATAGGGGTCGTTTTGATACCTGGGGGATGTAATAATGTGGCGTATATGCATAATGTGGCGTAAAAATACAATATTGTTGTCCGTCCTCAAATGTACTCGTACAGAATCGGGGCAATTCGCTAGCAATATAATATTAGTGAATATACAGAAAAACCGACCATTATTATTGCTCATTTGTCATAAAATACACGCTACTATCTTAGAAAAATTTTTTACTACAATTTTTTATATTCTTCTAAATGTTAACGACACGTTCAGTCAAAAGAAGATTGTTTCTGAAATGAACTGTTAATTGTAAGTTAACATATTTTAGTATATTCTTTATTGTCTATTTATGCGTCTTACCAAATTCCCACTTCTTTTTATTTATTTATAAGTTCATAACTATATGTCTCACTAGCTCGATTTGACCGTATTAATTTTTTTAAAATTAATATTACTTCACAGTTCCACATCATTATTTGATTATTTATCATTCCGTAATTTCATTTCGTGTCATCACACATTATTTATCAAGCATAGCTTTGTTTTTTACATTGCATACAAAACGTTTAAACACAAGTAATTTTTTTATGTATATTAATGTTTCCCGCCATAGTTAATTTATTGTTATTTTTATTACAATTTGCCAATACCTTTTAATATACCTGTTCTATTACATATCGAAAAGTGCATAATTATTTTTATCCATTTTCTCCATATAATTATTGTTGTTTGTTTTTAAATATTTTGTTTCTATAACACATTTTATTTGGTACGATTTTCAGTAATTATTAAATTACCATTACCCACACTTGCATAATACTGATAAACCTTAACAATGTGTTAATTCCACCTTTCTTAATAATAAACTATTTTTTTGTATTTAACTTCTCGTGTATATAAAATAATACACCTTGATATGAAAAGGTCTTCAATTTATATATCTGTAGTCATTGCCGAGGCCGCGTTCGTCTGAGAGACATATTTTAATCCTTCAAAGTTTATTTTGCACGCAATTTAAGGTGGTCCCTGATGAACGGTCCAACGATAAAATGGTCCAATGACAAGCCTAAATCAGGTCGTGAATGTCAAAATCAACATTCGCGAGCATATTTAGCCTTACTTTGGTGAAATTGTGCAGTGCGCTCAATTAAAACGGCTCTTGACGACCAACCCATCATTCCAAAAGGCGTAATTGGGATCAAAATATCAAACATTTCTAGATTTATGTTACAAGTCTCTTTCTTGAAAATAAAATAGTACTGCTGTATGTATTTTGATACAAGTGAGAGTTTATGCTTCTTCTCGAATGATGAAAAATTATTTAGTATTATTTTATGGTGCACCGTTTAGAAGTAATATTACGAAATTAAATTATAAATAGAATTATAGTTCGGCACTCTAAGTACTGAACTTACGTGGCCACACGTACATGCATGTGTATTATCTCATTTCCGCATTACGCACACACACACACACAGACACATAAGAGAGAGAGAAAATATTGAATTTTGCTTTATTTACATTTGTACGTTTAACTAGATTTCGATAATAAGTATCGTGGGGCTCTTTTCTAAAATTACATAAAATAAGAACTGAAAATATAAGTTAAAACCTGTGCAAAATATATCAAAACCTATGCATCGATATACAAACATAATGAATTCATTAAAATTTAAAACGAATTTTCTGTAAAATTTTAACTATACGAAACCTCAAAAGATAATAAAACCAATGGCTTGTGATACTTGTATAAATACATATTATTTGAATGAATAAATTATCCCACTTTTTTTGTAACTAACTGCTCTCATGTAGTACCGCTATATACAATTTCGCATAAAACACCGCCTTCCTTTTTAAAATTGTACTCATATTTTCAAGAGTCTTATTGCAAAGTAATTTTACATCTACGCTAAATACATATTTTGATTTTGAAAGTCGATGTATTTTTCTGAATATAAAGACATTAAAATTTTGCAAGAGCTCAAATGCTTGTTAAAATTTTAAATACCATAAAAATTCCAGAGAAATTTTCTTTACGAAAAATTGGTATTAATATGAAATGTTCATCTGTCAGATTCGAAACTAAAAAAAAACTATCAAATACTTAAGTAACTCCCACGACAAAGAAGATTCTATTTTTTATGTTAGTTGTATGACGTTTCTAGAGATTGTCAATTAATGAAAGAAAAAATGTCATTATTACTAAATATGAAAGTATAAAAGAAGCAACAGTAAAGTTATCATGTCCTCAACATTTCTAGTCTCGCCTTACTGACTAGTTTTAAAATGTTATCTCCTGTAAACACGTCATATTTGTGAGCAAGATTGCGAAATAACTTGGACTTCTAACGCCACTTCTATTACACCGAAAACAGTGCACGGTCTATAATGATTTTCGTAACATTCTCACTGAATTTATCTTATTAGTTACTATAGCAGACACTACAAAGCAACTTTGTCAGTAAAGAAGTTTCGTGGTCTTTCTTGTCATCAATATTTGTTAATGGCATTGAATCCATAAGATACAAGGATGTTTTTCCTTGGGGGTATTGAAACATAATTTTGTGTTATGTATTGTACTCTCGGGAAAATTGGGTATGACGAAGCTTATCTGTTTTCATTAACAATACTGAAAAAGAAAAGCTTGTAGATGGGATTGAAGTTTGCTACTTAATTTTTGAAAATATTATGAATGAGAAAGCTTTTAAACGTAAATATGCTTCATATTAGGTTAATAATTTCTTCACACTTTCGTTTATGATATAACTTCACCATACTTTAAGGTTTTTCTTCGCGAAGTGTTTATATGATTTTAATTAATAATTTCATATTTATTATCTTACATTGCAGTTTTTAATTTCGACAAATTTTAATGTGTGATTTCGATATAATTACCAACATTTGCCTTTCACTCCATTTTTGTATTATTTATAATAATTAAAACACTAAAATTCCTTTTCCATTAGTATATGTTTCATTTCCATTTATTACTTCACATAAAACATTACAGTATTATTTGTGTTCTATACATTTCAACAGACGTGCTAACTGTATGTTAAAAGAAATATGAAGCCAATATTATCAATATTTTTATCGCAGTAATATGTGTATAAATACATTAAAGTATAATGTATTGTAGCATAATGTATTATAGTATCATAGTATAATACTCACATTTACTTGCTTGCTATAAACTTTTCTCATTTATCTGTCCATTTTTTTGTAAACCATTAGTAGATTATATAAATAATCGACCCAAAAAGGAGAAGTAATACATAAAACTGTGCGATTATTAGTGGATCGATCCCTGTATTAAAGCTTGTATAAAATAGTTGTTAATGTATTAGTTTACAGGCTATCATGGTAATTTTATTGGTGTATCTCCGTTTATCAAGTTACATTCTCGTAAAAAAATTATTACGTTGGCAAATATACTAATATTTATTTATATATATATATATATATATATATATATATATATATATATATATATATATATATATACCTATATATCTATATATATATATATATATATATATATATATATATATATATATATACATACACACGCATTTATCTTAATAATTGAAGTATGTTCAATTATTTGCCCAAATTTATGTTTACATATTTATTTAGGAAATTTATTGTTAGAACCTGTAGAATATTAAAAATCAATACAAGAAAGGTTAGTAACAAATCAATAAAAGTGCTATTAATCGATGGTTCTCAAAAAATATAATGTTTTATTTTAAGCAGCACAAAAATCTTAATTCATAATATTTTTATTTCCTTCTTTTATTTAAAGTTGGATGTCTTTACATGGCTGTGAGTGAAATGTAACATACGAATGAAGAATTAATAATGCATGAGAGACAAATATCCATATGCTTATGAAGTGACACTTAACATTTAGATTTTCTTTTTAGATTTGAAACATCAGTATTTTTATACAAGTCGCTTGTCAATTGGTACATCAAGAATTTTTTGGGTTCCTAAGAATAAGATGAAAATAATGTACATTATTTTTTGGTTTGGGCTTTTATTACGGAGAAATAATTGATTTTTCAATAAACTGTATATTTTTGTTTTTTTTTTTATTTTTTACATTTTTTCAGGCTCAATTACAATTAAACGTTTCATTATCATAAATAGGATCTCAATATGAAAAATTATTTTCTCCGCGAAATAATATGGTGATTGTTGCGTCGCTTCGTAAACAACTTTGATAATGCCGCGCGGCATCCGGATGTGCTTACATTATAGGACCATTAAACCTTACACTAATCTTTTATACCTCGAAAACGGTAAAAGATACTAAAAAATTGTATGGATTATAATCATCTTATTTTATTATTAGAAACCCATTAAAGCCTCCTTGCTGTAACAATTCACAATACGTTCCCATTATAGTTTAAATAAATAAGTTTTAATTAAATTACAGTACAGACAATGGAAATAGTAGAAATATAATAGATTGAAAAGTAATTGCAAAATCTATCGATACGTCGCTACACTTATTCATCCTTTCATCATCTACTACAGGTATACTTCAAATAGAAAAAAAACTCACTTTTGATGAACTTCTCGTGACAATGAACCTAAACTATGAACAACGCCATTAGCTCCTTCAAAGAGTCCGCCATATGAGATTTAAAGTGAAATTTCATGGTCAACGATACTCATAAAGCTAAGACAAATCTAGTGACATCTTATATATGAAAATTTACTAAGTAGTTCATGCTACAAGAAAGTATAAAAACCCAGACGTAAATATATATACATTTAAAAACAAGTATTAGTTTTGTGTGTGTGATTTAATAAGGAACACAAAAAATTCTTCGTATCAAATAACTAGTTCTGGTTACTTGATGTAGCATATAGCAAACTTTGAAAACTATAATCTTGTTTACAAAGAGCCCTCATCAATTGAAATGTTTCAGAGAACTTTGAAAAACACAGATACTCCTAATTAGTAAAAAAAAAAAAGTTTTTCGTATCAGTTTTTTCTTAATAACAAGCTTATTAGAATGAATAATGAAGTTTACATAAATGTACGAATATCTGAGTTAAATGAAAATAGGTCCTCGATTCGCAGATTTTATACATCACTATTTTATGATCATCAGTAACAATTTCAGGAAAGAATCGTTTTTAGATGTATCTAAAAATATTTAGTTATTACTTATAATAAAAATAACATTTAAAGGAAGTTGTTCTTCGTGTCTTTCTGCATTAATAGCTTTAAAAAAATGCCTCCTTGCTTAAAATACTATAATTTAATTTTTTTACATTACACTGTCCTTACAAACACTAGATTCGTAACTAAAATAATCATTATTAAAACCTTTCATTTTTAGTATATAAAATTAAAAGACATAATTTGACATTTTCAGCCTTATATCAAAGACCAAAATTAGTCATAATAATGCTTTACTTTTATCAGAAACTTTTAATTAAACGTTACTAATATGATATATTTCGAAAATTATTTATTTTATTGCTGAGGAACTCAGCTTTTCTGATTTGAATATTTAATTATTAAAAATGTAATATTAGTATTTTTTAAATCGGCAAAACGGTACGACTCCATTTTTCATATTATAAATGCTCTGTTACTTCGAATATTATTATCACGAAATATAATTCTAACACACATTTGTATAGTGTTCGGGTGTTTGACGCCCTGAATTAGGCTAATGTGTTTATATAATAATAAAAACTGATAAAGCTACTGTAGTAGTAAAATATTGCATAGCGATAGACGGATGTAATTTCTGTGCAATAGGTATGAAAAAATAAAAGTGCTTTAGGTCTATTATACAGAAATTAATTATTATTTACAAGGAGAGTTATACTGAAAAGCCACCACGCATTGAATTTACACGTTATGCGAAATATAGAATTAGAAAAAATATAACATTAACCGTAATTGATGGAAAAAAGAAAAAAAAACTAGTGTGCTTTAGACTACACGACTGAAGTAAAACTTCAAATTCACAAAATATGAACTCGTGGAATATTTAATGTATTGAACAAAATAATAATTTATAAAATTGTTCAAGAACGAAATGACATTACAAAATAATAAAAAAATCACCGTTCTTAAAATACTAGCAAACTCTATATACTCATTAAATATATATATATATATATATATATATATATATATATACATATATATATATATGTATATTTCATGCACTGATTATGAGAGAAAGAGAGAAAGAAAATGTGTGCTCGCACCTCCCTCTCTTGTTCCTACAGTAATATACGAAACGTAACTCTCTCTCTTTCTGTCTTCACTAGCATATATCTCCCTCTCAACTTCCGTTTGCCTCGGCCGATCACACTTTTTGTAACGCTCTCGTCGCGCATTCACCAGCGTACTCCCCAAGTCAAGAGTGCGTAAAGAAGTTTTACTTCAAAAATTTGTTTCTGCCAAATACGCAACCATCTAATAACAATTGTGCGTTCAACGATCATTTCAATTCGAAACTTATATAACAGCGCTAACTAAACTACAATCACCATAAAAGTAGAAAATCGTGTTTCAGATGCTCAAAACTAATTTATAACGAACATTCTGTAAATCAATAAATGTTTGGAGCTTACTACCAACAGGTTGAATAGATACATTTCTGTTTTATTTTGTGTAATTTTTCCATTATTTACATTGTTTGAATAATTTTTTTATTATTTAAATTTGGTTAAATGAAAATTACTAAAATTATGTGTATAAGTACTTTATGTAATTATTTTCGCCTAAAATATAATTTTTTCATACACCATTGTTCGAAAATAGTTTCTAAGTACAATCCTCGACTAAATATGTTTATTCACGAAACTTTCATACAGCTACTTCTTTTCATTATGATTCTATTGTGGGCTGTATCTGGAAGTGAATTATTTACTTTTTAATATTAATTTACAAAATTCAATAGATAAAACTGCAAGTTAGGCAAGTTCTAGTGGCGGTCAGCAGAAGAGAAAGAAAAAGGACACTCCATTACAGAAACAAGAAATATTATTATATCGGCAATAAAAATCAAACATCAATATCTGACAATAGTGATTTTTTTAGCACCAGCACCACTTTGATTCACCTTCGCCACCGTCAAATTATTCACGGCCATCACCGTCGTACTAGTTCCAATCTCATCATTTATCGCCACTCTTTAGTTATGTCCTCGTTTTCATACACAATTAGTTCGCCATCCGTTGCATTCACCACAAAATCAAACTCAATTATTAAATTCACATTTGCCTCGTCAGCAATATCAAAACCTATAAATTTTATGTCACACAATCAGTTCGTCCACAAATGCAATCATCACAAAATCAAATGTCAAATCCATCATCTCATCTACTACCACCCCATCTGATGAACCAACATCAAACGGACAAATTTACCATTCTCTTTGACAACCATTACCAGACGCTCAATTATCAATCAATAAACTACCCACCTCATCATCCATCACCTCAACTACTATCTTCAGGACAATGTCACTGTATGTGACTATTACCGTCTTATAGCAACTATCAACTATCAATTAGTATCAACGGTATTATAACTGTTAATAAAAGTGAAGAAATTTTGGACTTCCTTCGCAATGAAAGTTCAAAAGAAAATTCATCATTGCTTGTAATAAAAGATCTTGGATAACTTATATAAGATTTTTTCATTTTTAAGCACATTAAAACTCAAAGCTGAGAATTTTTAAATTATAAAGAATTCTTTGGCTTTTCTTACCTTTGTATAATAACTTAAACTTTAACAAATTGCTCGACATGTTTCGAGGATGACTTAAGACAGAAATGCTGTATTTTAATTCTGATTAACTGATCTTTGTTTAGCACTTATAACTCGTCTTAGAATCGTACCTTGTTTTTCTAAGTAGGGTATCACTACACTTAATAACTCCTCAAATTCGACTAAATTTGTTCTGAGATAATTTCTTAAATCTTCCGGTTGAAGCACACTAAGTATTTGCATATTTGAAAATGTTGTCTCGTAACTGCACATACTTTTTCACACAGGTCTTTCTCCTCATTCTTTTTTTAATTTTTATTGTTGCAGTTGCTTCAGCCAAGGCAACTTTTTGGGATTTTGGTAATGTAGACAGTATGATAGTGGGAAAATATGTCCAACTCACTCCATGTCTGTCCAATTCACGTTTAAAATGACTTAGAACCCGATTGGCAAGTAGTGTAATAAACGCCACACTAACTAGGAGCCACGCCCACCCTGCGTACGGGGTCCTTGACGTTGGTCAGTACACTAACCGTTTAAAAAATATAATGCTATGTTATTTACATAAGAAAATAAATTTTCATTTTGCTGAATAAACCAATTAACTTTTTATTGAAATCAACTGGATGAGGCTGTTGAAATAAAAAAATATGCTTCGTACTAAGAGGAAAATAGTCGTCATGCCAATTGGAAAGTGGGTTTTCCATAAAAAAACGCTATTATTATTTTATTTGTTCTTTGTATGCTGTTTATTATTGTTTTATTTTCATTAAAAATACAACTAAACAAGTAATCAATAACCCTATGAAATTCATTTCTCAGACTGGCGTTTGCCATAAGGGTTTTTTTAAATTATATTTACTGTACGGCAACGCGTGACGGATAACATAATGGAAAAAGGAATTAATCTCATCAATATTGATTTTAAAAATATTAAAGTTTTATTGACGCGTTTTTGTCGGTGAAGTTTTCGACCTACTTTTATTAATTGAATTTGCCTTGCGTAGCCGAAGGTAATTTCAACTATCACAATTATATTCTTTTATACATGTTAAACGAGTGTGCTGATGTAATATTTAACAAAATATTTGAGGACTTTCAATCTATGATCTAGAAAAAAAAATATTTATAGTAGATTTAATGTATTTTGCAGTAAAACTCTCATTGTTTTCATGAAATCACTTAAATTTAGTAACTCCTGTCACCTAGTAACGTTTTTA
Source organism: Druceiella hillmani (assembly GCA_039881145.1). Lineage (NCBI taxonomy): Eukaryota > Metazoa > Arthropoda > Insecta > Lepidoptera > Hepialidae > Druceiella > Druceiella hillmani. The sequence continues at coordinate 4,451,624 of JAYKKI010000018.1, read as the reverse complement.
ATAATACTTCTTTGCAATCTATTTTAGGGAGACTGTCACATCCAATTAAGATTACCGTGAAAGAAAATTTCTTTTGGATGAACAATGGAGAATCTATGTCTCTATTTGTCGTTATGTTATTTATAGTCAATAGGAAGTCAGATTAAATTATCTTTTTGTATGTTACGCAGCCATCATTTTAATGAAAATATAAAATATATTTCAATAATGATGTGCTATTTGTAAAACTAGACTAAGGTCAAGATTCCGTAAAAGTTGGAATGTATTTCTTTTAGATTAGTTTTGTTTCTAACCGCTTAAAAAAATATACTTCGAACATATAACCTCCTCAGTTATATGTTTTGGATATGTGTACACCAATTTCAGAGTTGATTTGCGTGATTCATTTTTTTGAGTTTAAAAAGGTTTATCAACAAAGTGGTTCCTATATGGAATATGGTGGTGATATAATTTTGAGGTTTGAAAATGAACAATGGAACTCTTTAAGATATTTGCTACTGGTAGTTGTTAATTTTCAAAATAATTACAGTGCTCAGGATGTAAGGATTACCTCTAGAAACGAATAGTGGAATTCCTAAACGGATGGTAAATCAATTGTGATTCAAGATATTTGCTACAGATTGTTGGCACTTTGTAAAGTAACTGCACTATCGATCAGTTTAGAGTTTAGGGATGAGTTCTGGAGACGATAAATGGAACTCCTTAACGGATGGTAGTAAATCAACCACGATTCAAGATATTTGCTACTGGTAGTTTTACTTTGCCAAAAACTACCCTATCAACCAGGTACAGGTCTGTTGACGACTTTTGGATATGAACGATGCGACTCTTCAGCAGATGGTAATAAATAAATCGTGATTCAAAAAATTTTCCACTGATAATTGTTACTTTGCAAGATTTGATGTCGGACTTTAAATATGAAAACGGAACTCCTCAACGGCTAACAGCTCCTAACTACTATCGCTTCGCTTCTGTGTCTTGTTTATAACAGAGTTTAGACAATTAAAATTCCCAAATGTTTTTTTTAAACTGACTGCTCAAACATAGGGACTAAAAAGTGAAAAGTAATTAACTCAAAATAGGTACCTACATATTCACAATAAAAATAAGTTACTTGTTTTTGAAGTCGGTACCAGCACCGCCGATTAACTTAAAGAAATACAAAATTTTGTATTGTGAATACGCTTTTAATTTTAAATGATAAATTAAGTAAAATTATATTTTTTTAGGTTGGTCAATTGTGCTGGCTCTTCAAAATTAAGTGACTTACTTTGAATTGTGAATAAGTAGGTATGAATTTTGAGTTAATTATTTATTATTTTTTAACTCGTACTTTTTTTGTTAGTTTTTTACAAAAATATTTATGTTTGTGTTTATTTTTTCTTATGTTTATGTTTATGTTTATTTTTCTTCTAGTTCAAATTTTTTTCTGCTGGTAGCGGTATCAATACCGTCTACCTTATTAATTGAATCTATAAGCTTTTTCATTAAACTTCATGCTCACAGACTTCGAGGAAAAAATAAAAAAAGAACAAAAAAATTCCTAGTTACTATTCTAATACCAAATTCCATGCAAACTAAGTGGTATCGGCATAAATAGTAAATAATATAACAATCTCAGCAGCTGTGTCAGCGGCATTATGGTCATTCTAAAGTTATGATAAGGAAATATTAATATAAATTTCGTGGTGGAGGAATGTTCTCAGCAGAGGTACACTGAGAATGCCAGAGCTTTACTATTTATAGGAAGATTTAAGGTTTTTAAGTTACAAATGCCTCATCTTCAACACACAAGAAAGATAATATATTCAGAAATTAATTACTTTTACGCATGCCACACCAACTTACTTCGCAGAAATTAATCCATCTGTTAATTATTTATATGCCGCAAGTCCCAAAGAGCAAACGGCGGGGTTTATTGAGAATAGCCAGACCGACTTTATTAGAATAAACCTTTTTGTAAGTGGATGGGTAATATCCATCATATAACAGTATTTTTTCTTGTTAATATGTAATACACACTATAATTTTTACTGCATAAATTATACATATAATTACCCTGTTTATAAAAAATATTTACCAAAAACCTTATGTCGATGAGGTAGGTATCGAAAGTAACAAAAAAATTATTAAAATTTTTCTTATTATTCTCTTTTTTCTTTATACTAGAAAGACATGACATAAAATTTACAATTTTGTTCATTCTGCTGAGGATTATCAAATAAAAACACCAGGGCATCAAAACAATAAAAAAATACAAGCTGCATTTCTCGGAATTTCCATGTTTTCTAATCCTTTGAAAGTTTGACGCATACGAGATAATTAAGTGAGTGTATATATATATATATATATATATATATATATATATATATATATATATATATATATATATATACATACATACATACATACATACCCAGTTTGCACTCGCAATATCGTTATACTTTCATAATTTTGTTGAAAGTGCAACGATAAAATCTATTTTATAAGGTTGAACATGGTGGTTAATCAAATATTTTGAAAATAATTTTATTAATTCATAATTTATTTATATTTGTTATAAATTCTCGAAAATATTTTTAATAATGTATATTAACAGCAAAAAAAATTCATGGTAAACATTTTAAAATAATATATAAGACCGCAGAAGGAATTTTATTCACACGCTATTTATATGTACTCATGTACGCTGGCGACAAGTAAAGATAGTAATTAAATAACAAAAAAAATATTTTTTAATTGAAAAAATGTATCAAATAATATATATTTTTAAACTCAGACAGGGATTTATTATTTGGCAAACTAACATGTATCTGTTCACATACCCTTCTCATATTATTTCATGTTCAAAATAAATTGTTATGTATATTTCTAAGAAGAATTAATTTGTGTTGTTTTGTCATTTTTTTAGATTTATTGTACCAGATCTGAGAATACTAATGTGAGAAATATAAACAAGTACAAACAATGTATATTCTAACCATATCTTATGTATCAGTAAAATTAGTGATGATACAAATTAGACACATTATGCCCAATGCTAGCGTTACATGTTTCGCAGTTTATTTTTGACAACATTCTTCATTGTGCCTATAAATTAGAACCGTAAGTAATTTAATACCGTTAAGTAATTTTACAAAATAACTAATATACTTTTTAGATAATGATAACAAAAATAATGTATTAAACCAAATAAAGCTACAAGACAATTACAAAAAATGCACGATTCGAAGTGTCGAAACACACTCGTATATTTCCACGGAGGTACAGCCATCTAATGGCGCGCTGCTTCTTTACCACGCGACATAATTTATCCGTTTGGTGACTTCATTTCTTCTGTTAAATTGGCCCACTGAATTTTATAATATTCACTATGTAAGATAATTTATGAAAAAAGAAAATTAATTTTTGGCAATCATTAGGAAGTATGAGCTATAAATAATATACAGTATAATTGAAGGAAAGTAATCCTAAGATCGTTCATAAAATGGGATCATCTTAGAAAACAAAAGCGTATACAATGCTTTTTCTGTTAATATTATTCACAAGAAATACCTTCTACATATTTAAGGGTATGTAATAATAAATAAAACATGATTTTTAATCTTTATTTGATGAAAATACAATTTAGAAATACTTATAGCACTGGAGGACCTTGCCCTTGCTTCGATGTAATTTAAAAAAAAAATCTCTTTAAAAGAATATATTTCTATAATTTATAAGAAAAATGTACATTATGAAGTATATATATATATATATATATATATGTATGTATATATATATATATATATATATATATATATATATGTATATATATATATATATATGTATATATATATATATATATATATATATATATATATGAGCGTTTTTGCAAATAACTGCTTGTTAAATTTTTTTTCGACTTAATTGCCATTCGTAGTTATATTCCTTCAAATAGAAATCATTATAAAAAACAAATTCAGAAAATAAATAGGATTGATTGTATAAACATAAATGGTTATATATTTTATGTTTAACAGCCCTTTTTATAATATAAAACGTTTGGAATTATTTTTTTATAAAAATTTTGATAAGTGGAAATAAATATCCTTTTATTTCAGAAGAAAGTAGTTAAATTATCTTCTAGTCACGCATACGTTTTTATTCAAAACTCTCCTGATTAATAACAAATACTTATAACACATGATAAGGTTGTACAGTACTTTTATCAGGAAAATGTAATTTTAGAATTGGGTCAATCTACCATTCACAATTACATTGTTATTTTTTTTAATAAAAGATAAATCTAAAAATCTCAGTTGAATGAAAAATATTTCTGCCACAACGAAAACGTACATTCAGAAATTATCAAAAATATTCCTTCCACAACGAAAACGTACATTCAGAAATAGAAAGACGAACAGGAAACAATAACTAATTCCGTGAATTAAATTCACTGGCAAAATATAAAATGGAAAACTAGATATTTTTAATCGGATTTATTTTGTTTGCTCTGAATAACAAATCGGTTGCTTGAAATAACGTAATCAATTTTAGTTTTTTTCAGAAAACAGTTACCGCGAGAAGTTACTTATAATTTCAAACTTCGCGAAACAGAAATGAAGTTTGTACGTTTCATTTAAAATACTATGCGATGGTTGCGTTGGGTTTGTGCATTTGATCTACAGCTTGTATACTAAACTGCGGACTTTGCTTTAATACAATAATTGAAATATTCATAAATATTTAATGTATATATGTCAGGGCAAGCTACTTGTAATTTCTTATGAAGCACTGCGCACCGCTCTTAGTAAGTGATTAAGAATGAGCTTGATCTTATTTTGTCAAACGGATAGTTCTTGTGTATCGATATCACACGAGGTTAAATGGATCTTAAAGAAAAATATTGATTGGCTAAACGCTGAGAAAAGTACAGAAATCATAAATTCATTTTCTTATGACGACTTACTGTTCCAAGATTTCTAAAAACGTTAAATAGGAAATCCCTTACGATACGTGAAATGAAAAAAAAATTACTACTTTGTCCCCTCTAAAATTTTCATACAAATATTTTTGAGTATTAACTTTTATAAAATTTCAAATTATGTACCAAACGCTTCTATGACAGACGGCTAGACGAATAGATGGACGAATACGTGAACCATCTTATAAGGAGTTTTTTTTTTTTTTTATTTAATAAATGTGTTTATACTCGTTGTATAGATATAATATTACTCCATAGCGGTTATTAAACGAGCAGAGAATTTTCGAACATGTTCCTCTCTGTTGGTTTTCGCACCTCATTCGTTTTCAGAAAATTTCTCAGTTACAACACATTTTTTGAAGACATGTTTTTAAGATTCTATAATTTTTCCTAAGAATAGTTATGCCGCATTCAATGTTTTCATAAATGTGAAAAAATGTAATGATATTTTTTTACTCAAACCATGGCACTAGTTGAGATCAATATATAATTGAATTGAAATGTTTCCATTTCTTTTTGATAGATTTTGCGTATATTTTCAAAAATCAGTTAGGATACAACCCTTCGACAAATTAAAAAATATTTTGTAGAAATGTTACAAATTAGGGCCTATTTATATGTGGTGAAATCCTTTTTTAATTGCGTGACAAATTGACGAGAATTAAAGGATAAGTATCTTATTTAGAAAATAATTTTTTTGTGTATTTTGAAATTGATTTTATTAATATTGGAATTATTTGGTAAACGTTGCCACTATTATAAAAACAATTGTCATACAGGTCAAAATTATAGATATACAACTTCTATCAAATTTCTGAAGGTAACACCTGTCATAATGCTTATAACGTTATAAGATTGCCCATCATTATATTTCTACCCGCATATGTAAATACTGCAAAGTGAAACTTGGGCTCGAATAATTTAATACATTTCCGTCGTTTTATACACAATTTATAACTTTATTTTACTAGCATGTATGAAGGGAAATATGAAAAAATATAAATATGAAAGACAGTACAAGGGGGATGTATATTTTGCATTCCGCAAGTTATGCAAAAGTCCACTTTTGAAAATATTATTGCAGATTTCTGCGAAATAATACAGCGCCTTATAATAGAGAATTAATTAGTTTTTTGGTAAAATGTAGTTTTCTCTTATGTATAAGAAAGCGTCATCGTTCTCTTAGAGATTAGATCAGCGGTTAATTGAGTTTTACTACTTTATCTTCATATCTATGTTACATGGCGTCACCAGAAGAGAAAACAAAATAACCTTGCCAAATTGTTGTTTTGAAATGTATCGGTCAAAGATTTCTTTGACAGATATATTTAAAAAATGTAATTACATTGTATGAAGATGCCATAGGTATGGTACACGCAAAGGTTGAAATACATTCCAGATTCTTTTTATTTTCCAAAAACATTAGTTATTTGTAACATTCAACACAGATCTAATAATATTTATGTAATTTGTCTATTTCAAATGGGACTAAAATGCAGAGATTTTGATTTTTTTTGCCTTATTTTTTTATTTATTCCAAATTGATTCTCTTGAATAGGCCTATTCATTTTATGCGTTCTTACATAATAATATTTACAATTCTCTTCCAATTTACAATAATACGAAACAGGATTTTTGTAACAAAAATCTTTACATGTTCTAGATAAAATGATGATATCAAGAAAGTTAATTTGCGAGTGACTGCGTGCCAGTTAGCTTTTTTATCTTTATGACTAGAGCAATATAAATCAATCTGCATTTTAGGAAACAGCTGTTTATAATAATAATGTTTATTATATTTAAAATGTAAAAGGCTATTTTATGTAACAAACAATACAACGCATGATAAAAAAGAATTAATGTTTATTATCGTAACTGTATGTCCAAAAGAATTATCGTTTGGTATTGTAAATGTAATAAACATGACAGAAAAAATATAAAAACCCATATCTGTATAGCCGGTTATACGATTTTAAAGAAATAAATAATTACATGATAATAAAATTATTTTTGGAGAAATTTTATTATTTCTGTAAGTGTTGTTTCACATAGGCTACAATATTATACGAGTCCCCTCAAGTGATCCTTCAACATTCTCACAAAACGAATATCTCAAGTGACAGGGATCCCAAAAGATCGACCTTTTCCCTGTGAAAGTGGGTAACATGACATTTAGGAGAGTAAACACCTGAATTCCTTTTCTATTTTTGTATAACATCGTTTCACCGTGTTGCAATATATCGACGTGACTAAAATTATTTTTATTTCAGGTATCAAAAGTGTGTATTCACGCCGCGTAAAGGTAATTCTTTAATCTAAAGCTTCCTGAAAATTATAAAACAAGAAAATATATAACTTTATTTTATGTCTTGTGATATAAGAATTATGTAATTCGAATTAATTGTGAATCTATTAAACACATCACATTGCGTAAATCGAAAAAACACAGCAATCAAAGTAAATAGTTTTCCTTGTCACGAAATAAAATCAATGTAGCTGTTTAACTTACAGGAATATTATACATTTTCAGAATCATGTTTATATCCATAAAAAGTATATTATTTTTCTTTAATAAAGTTCGTCGTGAAAATTATATATATTCTTATAATACTAATTAATACTACGATTATACTATTGAAGTTTGCCGACGTGAAAATATTAACAAAAATTAAGTAATATCTACAATGTCTTAGCGAGGTATAATAAGATATAATAAAACATTTTTTAACAGTTTTTAAAATGAGTCGTTTTAAAACTAAAAGTAAACAAAGGTACTAAAGAATTACTAAAAGTAAACAAAGTACTAAGTTATTTATGGAGACAAGTTTGCGAGAAATATTAGAGAGAGGTTTAGTGAATGTCTCGAAGTAAAGTATTTATTTATATGTGACTTATAAAAGAATATAAATATCAAAGAGCTTAGTATATATGGCATGTGCGTGCGTATTTGGGTGTGTGTATATATATATATATATATATATATATATATATATATATATATATATATATATATATATATATATATATGTATATATATATATATATATATATATATTGTGAATTGGTTTTCACATAGTCTTCAAAATCTAGTTTTAAAAGTAGGGGTTTTAACTATAATATAAAAATAGTTTTAACTATAGTTTTATGATAATTTTGCGAAGATTTTCATAAATATCTGAAAGTGACTTACACAGAAATGTGGAACAAATAAAATTGAAATTTTTATAGTCATTCTTAAAATTCAAATTTCACACTGTGGATGAAATAAAAAATGAGCACTTTATTTCACCGCTCTTCAATTTTTCATTTTCTTTTATGAATTTAATTAATAAGTGTGCGTTACCATAGGTTATAACTTAGATAAATTGAAAAATTCCTACGTTAAAGAGGAAACTGGAGTGATGAGTGATATTGTAAGTCTCCCGTTATTTCTTTCCTTTTTAGGTATGGGATCGTAATACATAATTAAATATACCCTGTATTTTTATTTTCTTCAGCTTAATATATCCATCACATTGCCAACCTACACAACGGTAACGTCCTGAGAAATTGCAAGGGTCTTACTTCCACAGTGAAGCGCGTTCACTTTACATTAATTTGATTATGCCGGAAGCTACAGCCACTGTTAACCGGAAAATATCGCAAATATTTAATGAATTTTCTCAACAAAAAGAATAAATACAAGCTAATTTGGCAACAATAAGAAAGAAGCGAAATCTATCTAATGAATAATTCATTAGTTGATTTTAAAATTGTTTTATTTTAGTCACATTCTTTCATTCATTACTGATTGTGAGTGAATTACAATCTGCGTAGGTCAACTAACAAGACAAATAGTAGCAACAATGAGGAAGCGTTTAGCATTTACCTACACCATGGTCTGGTTTATGACAAATTTACAAGTATGAAACAGTTCTCCATTCGACCTGGGTCTTCTAAAATTATTTCTTATTTACTTTGTATGTTTCGTTGAAATATTTTTTTTCGTAAACGTACAAAAACCTTAAAGAAAATGCGGAACCGTTTGATACTTTAAAAGACCGTGCTATATTAATTACGTTTAATTTTTCTCCACACTTTCATATGCAGATATATTAGGTAGGTACAAAAGTTCTGCCCAGTTTTACTGATTTATAAGAATTTAAAACTGTCGAGTATTAACAATTATCTCAACTCTCAACGTCGCTAATTAAACTTTGTAATTTTTGAACCATTTTTTTATGTTATGAATAAAATATTTGCAAGGATCGAAAAAGATAATAGTCTATAATACTTTCTGCCCCAGTTCAGTAATTATTTGAGCAGAGAACATTACATGACCTACACTTAACCTTCATTTAACAATCTGTCGTCTTATGTGTGTGTATATATATATATATATATATATATATATATATAGTATATATATATATATATATATATATGTATATATATATATATATGTATATATATAGTATATATATATATATGTATATATATATATATATATATATATATATATATATATGTATATATATACATATATATATATATATATTTATTACAGCCATTTCACACTTAAACTTTCTGTTTTCACTATAGTTTTATGACACTTCGTTTTAAAATTTTCAATTCGTAATACGTGCGTCTTGAAATCTATTTAAAATTTTTACTAATATATGTGGAACAATTTTTGTATGTTTGTTACTTAATAACACTACAACGAAACAACAAACCTCTAGTAAACTAAACATGTAAATACATAAATTAATGGAATAATATACAAAGTATGCAAACATAATTTAATAATGCTACATACCTGTGGTTTTACTTGTGTTAAAACTTGATGTTCCCTTTATAATATTTAATAATACTATTACTAATAATATAGGGTGCAGTTCATATAATAAATATATTTCTAACATGTTATGCAAATATAAACTGTTTAAATCCTGCCGCCTTCATTTAAAAATTTATCCATGCGAATCGAATTTTAATATTAATATACTGCGCTCTGAACTTCGCAACCTATACAGAAAACCCGGCCCTTGTTTGTCTAGATTTCTTATAACAACTTTTATTCAATGACAATAACCAACATCTTAACGTACCTTACAAAGCATCAAGGGGCTCATAACTCTTGCCAAGTCATTAATCATTTAAAAATATGTATGAAAAGTACATAAAATTAAAAAAAATTACATTTATTAAACTGTTTATGAAAATTTTTTTCATCAGTTCTAATTATACGTAAAAAATATACTTACTCATTTATTCTTCAGTTAGTTTAAAAATACTAGTAGGAAAGGAATAAAGTGGAAATTAATTTAACTCTTTATTAAACACCCGATAATTAATAGTCTCTATAAATTTGGTATCTATTAGGCATATCTAAATATTGTAGATTCGTTTTCTCTTCTCGTCTCGGCATAATTATATTTATTGCAAATGTAATAATATAACAATACCCAACGTTTTAAGCCAAATATATTAAAATGATAAGCGAGCTCGAATAATTAAAGTACAAATCCCTCGCTTCGTAGACAATTTATAACTTTGTCGCGCGCAGCAATTCTTAATGGAAGAAAGGGTAAATGGAAGCTGCGTGCCATTAAATGAATACAATAATAAATTGCAACATATTCTTTTTGTAGGAAAGCATATATTATCTTTAATTGGTAATTTAATAATAATAAAAAACGTTAACAAATACGTACACTTAATTTTTTTATAAATTCTGGTGCACACAAAATATTGCATCAGGTTATTAGAGATTTATTGCTATAGGAGTAATACCTTTCATTTTTTAACAACCATTGCTTAATAATAATCCACTGTGAGTTAAACTGAGGTAAGCAAATATATAATTAAAAATGAATGGACTAACCGTATAATATAAAAAATCTACGTAATAAAAGAAAAAAAAACATTATAAAAAAAAATTAAATTAAGCTACTTAAAATGTTTCGAATAAATTTTGAAGATAATTTCTGACGTCGACTTCTTGATATCAAGACCCCATTGTTTCCTAAATTTTGTTAGTAAAAGTCAATATATTACCTCGAGACAGTATATAAAATTGATATCCAATTAATAAAATAGTTCCAGTTTTGAAACTTTTTTTATCGAAGTCAGGAGAACCGATTTTTATCTTATCAATCGAAATATAATGCGGTAAATACATCTGGTATAAAGTGGAATTGCATTTTAATATGCCAAATTTGGAAGGTATTTGAGTAAATTGTACTGAATTGTTACACTGAAACATGAGATTACAAAATTAGATATTGATCGGAATAATAAATCCAAATCTTTAATAGTTAGCACATATTACATCTAGTTTACAGTTAATTGTTGTAAGTTAAGATATAATTGTTGAAAGCAGTCTAACCACAGACGATAATTTGAGACTTATTTGGTTTGATTAAGGCTCATTTTATAACCTCACCTTGAATCGGAACCTCATCTGTAAGGTTCCGATTCAAAATGCTCATTACGTGTTGAGAAACACTTTCATTGCACAATTTGTATCTTCAGTAATTTTGAAAAATACATTCGATGAACTATGACGAGTTTTTTGAAGAAGGATTTAAGTATTTGTAAATACATTTAAATAATAGAGAAAGGTATACGATATTTAAAAAAAATTAAATTTGAGTGAAAACCGGATTTAATCATGGTTAGTTTAAAAGTATCAATACTTAGACCATTATTTTCAGTTGATTTAACTTATGATCATATCACGAACATATTTAGAAATAAACGTGATTGTGTAATGAAAAGTACGTTATTAATATGTGTTAAAAATATATTCTTTAATGGCAAAGATGATTTTTATCCGTCATTAACGTGTGTTACAATTATATTATTTTTAATTTTGTAAAACTATTTTTGCTTGCCTTTTCGCCTGCCCCATGTGTAAGAGTATCGTCATGCAAATGAATATATCATTTGCAAAACTTATTGGTAAACAGAACCGAACGCTTCGAAAATATAGTTTTTACACTCAAGACTAAAAATAAATCAAATTTCATGCTGTAGCATCTTTGACGTTACATATTTTTCTCTTCGCTTTGGGCAATTTGTTTATTATTTTATTTGTAACAAAAAGATGAGTGTCAACACACATCGCTTCCTGCTAAGGGACTATCATTCGATTGGTCCTGAAGTGTTATCTCAATAATTATATCTATGCCGAGTAGAATTATATGATACTGTTTATTTATCAGAAGCCTTAGAGTATTTGTAGATTATCATAATGTAATGGAATAAATAATTCATGTAAATGTTTTACTTTCATTACTTTCTAAATGAAATATTATTGCGTAATGTGTAGGTATTGCCAGATACAACTTGCTGCTAGAGAGTGGTAATTTTTATATTGTAAATATTGCCTTATTTTAATGTAAGTATTCTTACAATGATATTAGTTTTTTAATTAAACATTGTCATTTTAAAAAGTTAATTAAAAACCGAAGAGGGTAAATAATTTTCAGAGTTCAATTGATTAAATTACCTTTATAAAATTTAATGAAAAAAATTACCAAAACAATTTCTTACAGATTTTTTGTAAGGTAGTTTTAGAAAATACGGAAAATTCAACAATATAACATTTAAACTAGAGAAACAAATTTCGTTCCTACACACATGTATAATCCATGGATGAAGATCCCGGGGAAATGCAATACCCGTGGAATGGTTACGCTGCGCCATCAGTGCGATATATTGATATGGGATGAAACGACGGAAAAATGCGATGAAAGCTTTTTTGTGCATCAAGATTTATTACGGGAAAAAATTAAACAAAGAGCGGCGACCTTTGAAATTTTTGTGGCTGAATCTTTTCCTCATTGTACCTCGTTTCCCTTTGCTTGTTTTATAGTGGAAAGCTTTCGTTGAACAGTTTCAGTTGGTGCATTGGCCTCTCCATATTTTATATTTAAATAATGTGATGTGTTAATAACTCTAATTATAGTCAAGGCGCCTTTGATAATGCCGTGGAAATAAATATTAATATTTAATTTAAGAATATTTCCAATATTGTGCTACAACCTCTCAACGCCGCAATGGTTTTAGTTACATTTTTTTACTCTGCATAAAGTTTTTTTTTAAATATTTTATTGTCCTTGGGTAATTAAAAAAAGGAAGTAAAACAATCTTCATTCTTATACGGCAGAAAATAATAACAAAAAACATTCTATGATATAATAATTTTACTCAAATAAAATATTTGTTAACGTATTGGAGTCTGGTTAATTGTTAAAGTATTTGACTCTGAGTTTTTCCAGCTTTCTTTTTATATATTATAACGGAAATAACAACCAAAAAATTGTGCTTTAAAAAAAACTGACAAAAACAATTTATGTACGTAACAAAAATATAGAAAAAGACAAGACAATATCTCAAGTCTTGGCATAAAAATGTCTCTGAGGCGTTCGACTGATTTTAAGAGTCAAAATAGTCAAAGACTAGTGAAAGTATTATAATATATTTATTGTCACTTGCTCTTTACGCTGCGTATGTTGGGTGTCTATATTCAATTTTATCTATTACCTGCGCCTTCGTCAGTATAAAAATGTTTATAAACGGTTTTTTTAACGAAATTTGCTATTCCACTGAGAAAGATTTTTGCTATTTCTTACAGTGTGGTGTGTGGCTTACAGTATCTTGCTGTAAGTATCTTGCGTAAATCAATCGAATCGATTTAAACGCAATGAAAATGCTAACTTTATTGAGAAAATTGTCGAATATTTAAAAAAAAATTAATGGTGTGAAATATTCATACATTTTCCTCCAAATGTAACATCTATAGGAAAATATAAAAAAAATATTGTGCGTGTTTTTATGTACGTGCATTAGAAGATGTACTCGTAGTTCTTTGGCATAATACAAAAATAACTTCATTTAGCACGTAAATAATTAATTGAAATAAAGCAATAAAAGGACTGGAGCGTGATTTTAAATACATTGGTAAAATCTAAATCCAATTAAAGAATTAAAAATATTAATGTTCACAATAATATCATTAATAAAAATGATATATTATTCATATTATTAAAGTATAATTGTATTTAATTTTTTAAAAGTTATTATCATTTTATTACAAAATTATTTAGTAAATTTTAAAATTAATTTTAATAAGTTTAAATAATTAAATGAACATAATGATTCGTTAAATTTACTCAAACAATCTAAATAAAGTTTAATTAATAATGGAAATAAATGAATATGCCGAAAATATATTATAATTTAATAATTCTAGGTATTTAATGAATGATAAAGTAATAATTTATAATTTATAATGCAAATAAATATATACCGAAACTTAAACTCACTTAGAAAAATACACTTAAATAATTTTTTTTATATGAACAACTATTAAATGTCAATTACCAAAAAATATTATTTAAAATCATAGATATAACTTGTATTTATATCAATACAAAACTTTTTTGACTTTAGAAATATGTCAACTTTGTTTATATCATCACAGTTTTGGATTGATATAAACAAAACTTTGATTTATATATGGATACAAAACTTTGTTGATTTAAAAATATCACAATAACTATCATGAATATAATATCAGTCACTACACTTTAGTGAGCAACTTCACCCTATCGACTTTTGTTGCATCATCCTGCCAATTATTGTTGCACCTTGCATGCGCATCGTTAAATTTCTCATCATTTTTTTATAACGCACGTAAAGAAATATAACTTCAAAAAAAAGTTGATTTCACGTTACTTTAGTTTCTCTTATTAGTTGTCAAATTCAATCTGGAATTAGAAATGAGTAAATGATAGAATGTTAATTACCCATCATTGCGATAAAATTACAATTAATAAAACAATGAAATATAAACAATTACAAAATAAAAATATGATAAAAAATAAATTATTGAAAGTGAACTGTTGCAAAACCCGTCATTAATTTTGGGCGCAGGTTTGTATGTCGAAATATATTTATCCAAGACCTTATTCAAAAAGCATTCATTTTTTCTTCTATTTTTGAAAGGTTTCTATAATTTTTTTAACACATTTTTATATATAACTTTTTTACTTGGCAGTCTTATGTTACATTTGAAAGTTACTTTGCCTATGATCAATTCACGCATCCAAAATTAAGATGTAATTTTAAGGATTCCGTTTTAATAAAGGTTATAAATTTGTTTTGAATAGACAAATCAAATTTAATAAATGGAAAAACTATTAAACGAAGATAAAACACCATTGTAAAACCGTCCTAAGGGAATAAGGGTACTAAATTTTATCGAGACAACTATTTAAAAAGTCTTTTAAATGGTCATGAAGAAAAAGAGCATGATTGCCCCTATAGAATTATAAACATTTTGTAAGAATTTACCAACCGACGAGCATGCAAAAAGTTTTTTTTCTGACACCAAGATTTTATTATGTATATGTATTAGGTGGGGAGCAGTAATATTTCACATCTTAAGTTTAAGCTCGCAATTTTTCCTTATAATAACTCGAGTGACTTTGTTTCTTTTAATATGAAGCAGCGGTGCATGAAGTTTAGGCAGTGAGAATTGGTATTTAATATTTTCATCATTTTAAATAACAGTTCAAATACAATTTTGTTGAAAAACAGAAATTGATGGAGAAATATGAAAGAAAACTTCAATTTTTACATACATTGTGAGCCTGATGCTACCCTGTTATCATTTATACGACGAAACGTTATTTATATTTTACACTATTTAAAAAAAAAGATATTTAGTTGATATCAAGCAACGTTTTAATTTAAGAAGGGGACTTAAAAAAATTTAATTAATTAAAGGTTTATTTTCTTTTCATGTATTTTCAACATACGTTAAGGATGATTATGAACTGTAATTTATAGTTGCAAGTTTATCATCCAAAATTTCAGAAGACGCAAAAATATTTTTAAAGAATTACTCAGACTAAAATTAATCTTTCGAGGATCACTAGATTATTTGAAGCTAATTAAGAACATTTTTTTTTGATAATTTATATATTTGCTTATGTCATAAGCCTATATTAATTAGTAAATTCCCATAATGAATTTTATTATCATTTTTGCTTTTATTGGAGTGTATAATTTAAGGTGTGATTTTTCCGGCCATTAATTTCTTTTGCGTGTTTACAAATTTTTCGAGAGTGAAAAGAAGGTCTTATTCGCAATTGTAGATCTTAAGATTCTTTGCAAAATATTTTATTAATATTTTGAATAAAGTAAACCATTTAAAAATATATCATAAATATTTCCTTACATTTTTTTCGAAAGTTTCGCGAAAGCTGACTATATTTTGATAGTAGTTATTATCTCGCAAACTACGGTTCCTGTGGAATATATCCTATTAAATATAATTTTACTCTCAAATTTATTGTAAAAACATGCTTTTACTTTTCTTAAAAAAAAATTGATTTCTGTCGGATGAAATGGCTGAAATAGTCAAGCAGAAAAATATGCACATACTACCTAACACCTAAGATTTTTTTTGAAATTTTATATCCTAGTAGAACTAATAATTACTTTTTACAGTTCTATTGTTTTCATGTTTATTTTCGTCATCTGTTATTTCGTGTTCCTCTTCGTTATCCTGTTGATAGTTCTGTGGAATGTAATCGCCCTCTGTCTCGTACTGATATGTAATTAAAAAAAAACAAGAACATTAATATCTTTGTAAGGATCAATATTATTGTTTTCTTTCTTTTTCAATACTGATTACTACTAGCACCAGATAATATCTTGAATGTCAAGCGAAAAAGTAAAATAATATAAAGTTTAAGTTTTTTCGCAAGTTCAATCTAGGCTTTGGCCTGCGGCAGGGGTGCTCATGGTTTTGTACGGTTTTTATCAAACCCTCTAAAACTAGTTCGCAAGATTACCACCAGTCAACGTGAAGCGATGCGGCAATACCTGCAACCAAGAGGTAGGCAGCGTGTATTATCTAAAACTTACCGTTACTTTATATATGCTACTATCCATCAGTTGATATATAGAGAAAACGTAAGCATTTAGGCAGGATGTGAAACGAGACTCTAGATAATATTTTCAAATCACCCTCCGGGTTGTTTCTAGTTCTTTTCAGGAACCTATGCTACACAAGTATGCCATGACTTTTGAAAGTTCCCAATCGTGTCCCGGATCTGCATTCGAGCGCTTCAACTTAATCGGGTTAGAAAAGTTTCCTACTAATGAATTATTATGTACAATAACGTTTTTTGATCTTCTGAAATCCTCCAAAATTGTAGGTTATCAATCAAGCCACGGTGTCTGACGGTATCAACCCCGTCTTACAGATTTGCATAATTTTATTTTAAAATATTGACGAACTATACACAACCCGTCTTACAGATTTGCGTGATTTTACTTTAAAATATTGACGCACAATAAAACTATAGCCACATCATCACGCTGACGATAGATGTACAAAAATTTCATTCTCATTTTATCTCTCGAATATGCTTGGCAATCTCTCAAAAGCAAAACAAAGTAAACTTGCGTAGAAGTTGCTACGGGCTCTGCTTTATTAATAACTGTAAATCGTAATAATCACGATTGGGATAAGTGTCATTTACTCAATTATATATGTCAAAGAAACAAAAGTGGTTATATTCATAGAGATAGGGGAAATCTACTTGGATTCCCAATAAATGCAGATGATCTATAAATGTGATTATTTTAGCGATAAGAAGTACTTTTAAAATTTAAATCGTTACAGACTCGCCCGAAACCTCTCAATAAAAGAAATATACTGACTACAAAATATTTGTCAAACCTTATAATAGCATTAAAAAATATAAACGCATGTTCCTGCAAAAAGTTAAAAATGTAAAGAATAGAAATTAAGTAGTTTAATACAAGTATTAGTTGTCGTAATATATATATAAATATATATATATATATATATATATATATATATATATATATATATATATATGTATATATATACATATATATGTATATATATATATATATATATATATATATATATATATACATACATTTTTTTTATTTGGTTCATGGCAATATTAGTACGATGACAAATTGTATGTTTTTAAACTATCATCATTATTATTTCACAGTTTTGTTTACTGTAAAAAATATTAATAAATAAACAATATAATGCTAGTTTGAAATAACTGCGTCATGATGTTTAAGAAGTGTTTTTCCTATCTACTAATATTGTTTAAAAGTCATTCTTGTTCCATAATATTCCTTTCTAGCAACTCTTAATTCTCTTTTTGTCCTATTTTGCTACTCTTTTAAAACTCTCTTTTAAGACCATATAGATAGACATATCTTTATTTGTGAATGAAACAAAAACGATATTAAATTTAATATTTAAATACGTAATTATTTCTGTTGACAAGTATTGTTAAATAGTAATTCATTCATCGCAGTAAAAAAAACTCGTATTTCTAACCTATTATTCTTAATATTTAGAAATGAAAAAAAATATTTAATTGCTTTAAATGCGGAACGTTGAATCAAGTTCATGAGTGAATATTGGGATAACACCGATTAAATAAATGAAAACAATAATGCAAGACTTATTATTGAAGCAAGCTCCTAACGGTTTTCGTTGAAGTTTGTGGGTCCCCGGACCAATAATTTTTCAAATTGTGGTAGTAAAACATTTTTGATGAAGACAAAATATCCCAGCTTATGTGCCCTGTATAAATAAGTAAATAGCCATTTTTTTATGAATTGTAAAAACATTTCTTACAGGCAATATTTAATTTAGCACTCATTTTTTGATAAATAAATATGTAAATACTAATATTTAAATACATCATGTAAATAAAACTAAAGACTAAGTTCAAATCCGGCAACAAAATTTGAAAAATTGAGTATTTTGTTCAAATATCAAAATGTTTAAGCGGTAAGTAAACAGTAATAAACTGAAATTCATTAGCATATTTTATAATATATAATTACGGGCAACTTATTTATTGTAAACAAGAAAAAAATATCAATTACGGGCATCATTCTTAACCATTTAAAGGTAAGTTCATTTAGGCAAAATTAGAAAATGGGAGATAAGAAAATGACTTACTTACGTGAATGTTCTTTGAAACATAAGTCGACTGGAAATTATTGTTTCTTGATAAAGCTGATGAAGGTTCCATTAATATCTCTAACATAGTACTGAAATTATCAGATCTTTAAGAAAGAATACTAATAAAGAATAGCTTGACTATTGAATATATTTGGCGTTAATTTTGTAGAAATTCATTATTCACAATTAAATGAAACTACGTGATGTAGTATTATTTCTACTATCTTTAATTTCTTTACCACGACCTAGGTTTCGTTGTATTACATCTTCAGGTGGGATATTAACAAAGATATTAAATTTAGTATTTAAATACGTAATTATTTCTGTTGACAAGTATTGTTAAATAGTAATTAATTTTAAATAGTAATAATTATCTTTGCTAATATCCCACCTGAAGATGTTGTAATACAACGAAACCTAGGTCGTGGTAAAGAAATTAAAGATAGTAGAAATAATACTACATCACATAGTTTCATTTAATTGTAAATAGCTTGACTCTTTAATTTCAAAACGTAGTCTACCTGCTTACTACATTTTTTAAAATTTTATAATAATATAAAAAGTCTGTTTAGCAAACATGTCAGTAATGTCAAGCGATTGTTTTCGTTCCTAAAATTTAAAAATTTGCTTTGCTAATTTATTTTAAATGTATTTATATTTAAGTAGTTCTAAGAAATGTTAATTATTTTCATTTTTACGGGTAGAAAGCTAGTTTAGATGTACTTGTGATACTTTTAGAGACTCTATGGTGTTAATTTCAGAGACTAAAGAAAAATATTTAAGTTTATTTGTATTAAAATAATTATTATTTCATTAATATATTATATATTATTACCAAAAAAAGTCTGAATATTTTGTTAGATTAACAAGTGAATTAATGTTATAAACGAATAATAAATATTTTGTTTTTATTGAAGTAAAGCGTCATTGTTAAAATCGGTGAATTTTAAACTATAAATATAAATGAGATTCAATGTGTATTACTTTGATGCGCTTCTCACGTGTTTTGAAAGCAATTCATAACTTTATTTGACAGTCAATTTAAGTAAAAATTAGTTCAAAATAAGCTTGGTACTATACATTTTGGGAAAATTTTATTTTGTGCTTATTACAAATTTTATTCATGTTTTATTTAGCTATAATCTACTGCCATCAATACCCTATGAATTGCCTCTTTTGATTGATGATTTTTTTTTGATATGTACCATACACTAAGACAATAATCATAAAAGAATAGTCAAATCGGGCATCGGAATGGTTTTACCAATATGACCAGCCAAAATAATTCAGACTGTGTGCATTTGTTAAGTCAGTAAGCAAAGTTTTACACGCAGGTATTTATAAATTATTTTTTGGTATATCATACTTTAAAAATGCTTACCAATTTTCAAAATTCAATCAATCATTAATTATTTTCTTTACATAAAAATAGATGATTTTAGTGTTTCAAATAATTTTTTTTAAGAATCGTATTATGATAAATTGTTCTTGACTACGTCAATTAAATATATGTTAAAAGTCGTCTTGAAGAGTAATCTAATTTTTTTTAAAGATAATACTTTATTCCTAAATAAAATTTAGACCATAATTAAATTAAAAATGATAGGTTCCCAAAACAAGCAAAAAACCCCGTATTAGGATCATTCCTTGATAATAAAGTTACATCAATCATTAAGGCAAGAATATAATTTATTGGTCAAAGCGCAGTTAGATAAAAAAGAGAGCACATTTTATTATTATCAACTAGAACTTACCCAGAGGGTAACATGGATTCGCCTGCTGGAGACCTTGGTTTTCATTTTTTTCGAGGGTATCCAATAATAGTATGACGCGCGACTAGAGGAGCTTGAATTAATAAATGTCAGCGTAGGGTTGGAAATAATTAAAATATTTAAAAATGTGTACTCATGCATTTCATATTTTGTTAAACTCTCTTGATAAGGACTTCAAAATAAGGTAAATATTGAGCTAGTCTCCAGTAGAGGGTCTACAAAATTTAGTGGTAGATATTTAGCCCAAAATTATAGTGGATGAGAACAAACTAGATCGGGGTCTATGAGTATGTACATTTACATATAAGTATATAATTCTGTATGTACTTGTATAGTTTTAGTGCAATTTAAATCTTCTCAAAATTTAACGGATTATCAGATCGCCTTTAATTTCATAGTGCTTGGCGCAATATATCGGAACATATATTTGAATTCGACAAATTCTAACCTCCTCGAAATACAAACAAATTTAAACACAGGTTCCACAAAACTATATTTAATTTTAAACGGAATAACTTCAAAGTGTTTCCTTTGATAAATAGATGATACTTATTCATTTCGCAAACGTTTTATTGCATATTCAAAATCACTAAATAGATCGCAGCCAAAAGATTGTCTGTCGCAATTCCATCATCGGTACACTTATAGTTGCTCAACATGAACTTAATAAATCCACATCTTTTTCTGCGAATTAGTTTTTTTAATGTTACACCACAAACTTTTCACTGAGACACGAATATTCCTTTGGCCTTTATTAATCGCGTAGTGGGGAGTTTCATTTTCAAGGAAGTTTTTGTCGTGGATTGTACACTAGATCGTTTGTTATATACGGAGCTTTTATAAGTTCTCTTATATGAAGGGATGACCTCTTCAAATGTTACAACTATTTTCTGACAGATCGTTTGAATCAAAAACTTGAAATTGGGCATAGTCATAAAGCACATTAACCGCGCGTATTTCAGTACTCATTAGAAACTCTGAAACTCCTAGACAAAATTACAAAAAAAAATTGGGATACAATAGTTACATAAATTGTTAAATATTTTGAAACATTTTGCGTCGCTTTAAAGTTTAGGCATGTACTATAAACCAGTTCCATCTATTTATCTATCTCTAAGCAATAGCTATTAAAAAAGTTGAATGTAACGTATTCCACGATTATTAATCATTTAATGAGTAATTATTCTTTTAAAAGAATTCTCTTAAACTTAATTTTACACACATAAATTTAGTTTAAATAAGAAGCATTCAATTATTTTATTTTAAATCTTACAAACAATATATAAATATACTTTGAAGAGTTAAAACCACATTTCTGAATGCAAGCTTTGTATCTGGTGTAAACAACCAAGAAAATCAAGAGAAATTGCACAATATCAATTACAATCAATAAAAGTCAGAAAACATATTTATAATTTGAAATATGTATGAAATAATATCTATTTATCAAAAATTAACATACTGTAAGGGGATATAGTTAAATAAAAGAGGTTATTAAATAATAATTTGATTAAAGCCCATAGAAACGTATAAATCGGTTGAATAGAAATTTGTCTCCAAAAAACGTTATTTTTAAATTCATTAGAATATCGATTTAGTAAAGTTGGATATAGCTCATTAAAAAATATATGCTATTCATTTTTATTATTAGGTTTATGCTTAGTCCTTTACTTTAATTATATTAAATTACTGTGAAAGGTTCAAAACAGTTAAATTTAAACCGTTTTACTACTTTACAGCAGCATTTGGTAATGGCCTAATAAAAATAGCAGCTTTTATGAGACTTTATAATGAGGTAAAATATGTATTAAGTTTTCATGTAACAAAAAACTCGAACTTATCTCTCTACCTCTCTTAAGTATTTATACGCTATTAATACTTAAGGACCTTTAAGTATTAATAGCGTTTAGACTTCGTAGTTCACCTTTCGATATTTAAGCATATAACCTTCAGACTATTTTATAACTTTACCTAAGGTTTGAATGAAAGACTTATTTTTAAGTTATACATAAATTATAATAACAAAATTTAATAATTATTGGTATCGACATGTTAAATATTTATTTGATCTAAAACTTTTCCATTTTATTTGTCATGGCAACGCATCGGTGCCTTTTTTATAAAGTAGAACTAAAAATTCCCGAAAACATACGGAAGTCAATAAAATGACAATAGTCAATTCAAATTCAGGAGACGGTTTTGTAAATTACTATGTGTTTTTATAACACAATAAATAATTAGTAAGTTTAATGAAATTTTTTTTTATCTTTAGGTAATAAAATCACAAATGTTATTTGCGACGAGGGTATGTCAGTACTTGAGACTTATTCATGAAACAAATATTTAACTATCAGATAGTGCGAGTTCGACTTGAAGGTCTTTACAAAATTGAATAAATTGAAATTACAATTTAATAAAACCTAAATCGAATAATTTTTTTACCAAAAAAATATTGTTCTTTTATCTATCATTCAATTATTACCATTTACCTCTTTTTCGGTCGGTCATACTTTGGAATGAATCTCTTCTTGTTTTCTGTCAGCTTGTAAAAATTATTGTTATCTAATTTTCTTTAAAAAACGAGGCAGCTGAGGTCGCTTTGATGCTTCAATGATCATGCATATCAGAATTCAAAGAAATGTGTCGTCCAAAAATGTTTATATATACGATAAACATAAGTGTGCGTATGTATGCGTGTATGAACAAAATTTCTGCCCACGTCATCAACATATCACTTGATGAACTGCTTTCAAATTTAGCCGAAATAAAGTAGGATTGAAAATGTAGATGATTTTCCGGAAATCAATACACAAACTATATATGAATTGCGAAAATAGACATAAAGTTGTGTGAGTCAACTTCATACAAACGATGCGTCGACGAGATGGTAAATTGCACGGGAAAAGGAAATCCGCTACAGTCCAAAGAAAAGTACTTTTCTTAGTATTTCTTTCACACTCAAAATTTAAAAAAATAGTATATATTTCCGATATTTAAAGCAAATTCTGCTATATTTTTGGTTATTATAATCATTCTCAAATATAATTATAAAAATTTTAGCACAATATTATTAACAAAATATGTATAAAAATAGGGCCCCTGCAGTACAAATTTAATATGCTTGCAAACGCACAACACAATTGGAATATATGAGAGATAGAAGACCAGCATTTGCAATTTGCGTGACTGATTAGTCTTGCTATTTAAATATGTGTAACACTTATCAAAGAATAATTTATCGTCTACCTGATAATACTGAAAACTTCGAAACTTTCTGTCAGTGATTACGTTGTCGTAATTTTATATTTCATTGTTGGCTTCAAAGTTTGATTATTAAGCAGTGACTGCTTGTGTCATTGCTACCTTTACAGGCAAAAGAGGAAGGACTACTTACATTAAATTCAATACATTTGAACCAATTCTCTATTTGGCATTATAACATTTGCTTTCATTTGTTAGGCCTCATTTTAATTAATTTTTCTAATTTACATAAAAATGTATGTGGCACATTTATTTAAGAAGAGTCTTTACATAATTTACTTGTAGATATGTCTTTTAAGTATGAATTTGGAAATAATTTTAAAAGCAGTATTCTTTCCAGAAAGTACATCTTATCTTGTTAAATAAAAACCACTATAAAATTAAAGAATGCCTTTATTTTTTTATAAATACTTTATTTTTTTAAAGTAAAAGTAGTATTTTATTCCGTCTATAAGTTCCTTTCAGAAGTTTTTTTTTAAGTAAATATAGAGCACTTTATGCAAACTAAGTTATAAAACACTGCTGAAGAAGAGATTTATACATATTAAGTTGAAAATTTATGTATCTGGGGACTTCATACTGGAAAATGGAAACTACTATAAACTTAAATTTCAACGAATATAAATTAAAAAAAGAGAGAATATATTATATATCATCATTATTAAAAGGTGAAAGAAACATGATACTTAAAAGGAAACAGTAAACGTGTACATATTTATTCCAAATGCATTTTTTTATAGTTTATTAATACCCAATACATCTTTTAAAAATGATAGTTTCATATTTTATTAATTCATGTAAATATTTACAATAAAAACTAAATTACTTCGACAAGTTTTACTCAGAAAAAATTATGTAACACAACATTGTTGTAGAAAAACCCATATCTAAAGATTAAGAAAAATACTTAAGCATTCAGAAAGTTGTTGGGAAAATGAAGATAAATTTAAATACACGTTCTTTTTATTTTCAGTTTTTCACAAGCTAGAAGAACTCGCTGTCTACTTGGAATACTAACGAGAGGGACTCGGAATATTTCTTCGAAAGCTAGAAAAGGTAATAATGACGATTAACTATTAAACAGTGAGCCTTTAACCGATTTTCTTTTTTTGTATAAGCCAAAATTTAAATAGAAACAATTGACAAGAACATTTATAAAGAATCTATTTTAGCGTTCGAAATATACATCGTAACACATATGTGGTGTGGATGTCGTTTCAAAATGTTAGTTATACAGGTCTTAAAAATATTTTTTTCATAATTTTAGGTATTATATATAAAGACACATGGTAAAAACTAAAGAAAAAAATGACCTCCCTCTTTCAGTCCAAACCCACTTGACTGAAAATTTTGAAAAAAATACAGGTTTTTTAGAAGCCCATGCAAATTTTGTAGGAATACTTTATCGATAATTCTAGATGTCATTGTTTTTTTTTTAAATGTTTCCCATGTTTCACGCTTGTGAAATAAAGATTAGGCAACACATTTATATTTTTTTCATTTTCAAAACCGATATTCTCATGAACTATGCGACGTAGAAACATAAAAGTTGTCATATTAATAATATTTTACGTCGTGTGGAGTAATATTTAAAAGGCTTTTTGTGGGGAATAAAAAATATTTTGTTTCACCACATTTAATTGCATACTTAAAAAAAAGTGTATTTAAAAAATATTTTGTTTCACCATATCATTCATCATGTATAATATAAGCTCCTTTTTTCCAAAACTACAACTTAAAAACTATAAAAAACAGGATCGCTGAAATCTGAATTAAAAATTACAGAAAAACTCTATAATTTATCTATGATCTTATATTTTTTGCAACATGGACCATGTTTTCACGTCTGTAAAAAATGCGGTATATAATACGTTGCAATCTATTTATGCCATGACAAATTAATATTTATAAATAGTTTAATAGAAATACTACATATACTTAAATGTTGTCTAAATATTTCATTCATGTTTTATGAGCTTTAATTTATGCGTTTTGTAAGTAGAACGACAAATATTTCTCCTCAAAAAATATTTGAAATTATATCTAATTTCTTTAAATCTTTCATGCAAATTGTAGAATACTGTGATTTGTTCTATAAAATATTTACAAACATTAACACGTATTCAATGTTTGTTTCAATAAATTTAATACTTTTAAACGCATTTTCACGCCAAAAGTTTGACGCTTATACGGGTATACTCTTTTTACCGTTCATTGGCTTGTGTGAAATATAATTACTATTTAAAAACTTGTACCGCATATGAATATACTGAAATATCTCCAAGAATATTTATCAATATAATATTGAAAATGCATCCTCAACGTGCCAGTTTTGTTTTAATTTTTAATTTAATATTTTCAAAAAGTGATGTTTTTTATTTTTTTTTTGTCTATTTATAAAAAAAATTTGTCAGATGTGTTTATTTGCCCCAGAATTCCGTTACGCTTTTTTATAAATATCGATGTACTTGTTTACTGATATGTTTCACTTATGATATCATTCATTTCTTGTCATAAATTTTGGATTTACCTTCTACATTTATTGAACATGAAAATTAAACTTTATATTGATGACTTTGCGTTATTTTGTATCCAAAAACAACATTGTTAAATCTGAAAACGGCAGATATTCGATAATTTCTTCGCGTATCGCGCGAATTAATTAAACCAATCTTTCTATGTTTCTATTAGCTTAACAACTTTAAGCTACTAAATTCAGCTGCTAAAAAGCGGAATTCATAGTCAAAGCATTATTTATGTTATAAATGTAGACCAAGGATAACTTAGTGTAAGTCTGCTCGCATAAATATCAAGTAAGATTTGCAATAATCGCGCAACAGGTAGATAAATCACAAATATTAATCGATATCATCACGGCTAAACTAATGTATTTTTGCCGATATCAAGACAAAATCAACAAAAAAAATTTTTTTCTTATTATATTTTAAGATTATTAGGAATGCTAAATTATTAATTATTATAAATCTTAAAACTATCATATTTTTCTTTGCTCTATTGAAAGATATCAACCCGATTCAGATTGCACATTTATATCAAGAATTTTTTTAACTAAATAAATTATTTATTTTCAACATTAAAAATTTTTCATCTGGAAGTCTATGAACTTAACCATGTTATGACATTTATAGAAGTCGTATAGTTTATAGTGCAAATCTTGTTATGCGGTTAATCGTGTTAATATTAATTTTCAAATAATATATCTGTAACATTCCGTTTTAAAACTCTATCAATAGCAATAAGAATATTACTGATATACTTAACAAATGTAATTTTTCGAATGTCCCTAGAATGGAAAAAAAATAAGATTAAAAGAAGATTTTTATTTAGTTTTCATCTTAGGATCAATAAGAAGAAAACTAAATAAAAATCTTCTTCTAAAAATAAATGGCCTGCCACTTGTGTTTGATATACTTTATTATAAATTTTTTTTAGTAAGATAATTTTTTTCCACAAAAGGATTACATGTTTTTTTCTTAATAGCCCAAGCACTATTTATTTATTTGCAAAGTGGCGCTTATCAAAATGGCAGCGGAGGTCCTTTCGGATAACATAAACTTGGTTTGATACTTAGGATGAAATATCTAATAAAATTCAATCAAGAAATACCAGTAAGGATTTTTTCTAAAAAAAAAACTAGGCTAAATCGTATCTATATTACGAAATTTTCAAATTCGGTAAATTTGGTAGAGATGGTCTGATACGGGAGACATGACCACTCATGTTAATTTCATGTAACATTCGCGAGAGAGCTCTGTACTGTAGCCAGAAGTAACGCGTCTAGCAACGCGTGAGAGCAACGTGTGATGAAACTCTGTACAAGAATAATATGAAAACATAAGTAAGAAGAGTGTTGTGAATTTTTGTAGTAGGTTTATATATCATCCTGAAATACTAATTTTGGTATGGATGGTTTCTGTTTTTGCTAGTCTTGCTATACTTCCTTTACTTCCTGACCTCAAAATGGCAGTCCATATTATATCAGGTTATTTTATTTATACAAAACTGAAAGTAGAGTTAGCCGTAGAAAGTCAGGTTAATACGGTGTTAATATTTTGTGTCGCTTTAATGCTAAAACCCAAATAATCTACGCGTTTTTTTTGCTTTATAAATTAGGTCAAATTTAAGCAGAAAAAGTGGACTGATAAACGTGGAATGACGACCAAAACTAAATATGTAATCTTGTAAATTATTAGGAAAATATATTTCATATTTTTCGGAAAACGACAATAGGTACTATTTAATAAATCACTCATTTATTTTACATCCTTAATTTGTAAACGCACGTCACGAATTTAATGTAGCGAATCTGTTACATAGCCTCTTCGAGTCAATCTTACCACTTCACATTTAAAAGAAATGTGTATATTTGAAAACTGTGAATGCAATAACAAATATAAACAAGTAATAAAATTTTAATACATTAGTTAAAACGAACTACCATAAATGACATGCCATTTCAATTTTTTCTTTTGTGAAATAAATAATTTCTGTTGCAACTGCAGTGACATTTGCTTAGAGTGCGAGCGTCAGATGTTTTCTTTTTAAAGAATAAAATGTGACTCTCCATGGCATAGTTTATGGCTATAGTGGCTGAGATCAATCTGTGATCACTGCACTGTAAAAATGTTTCTGGCTATTTCATCACATACCATGTATCTGAGGATATAGGCTACGCAATCGGTCTCACTCTTCTGCATAAAATCTGGTATTGTGGTGGTATTCATTTTATGGAAGATCTGTTTTTGTAAAACGAACTCTTGTGAAATTATCCGTTTCCTTAGTAAAAGTTTACAAACATATTTCAGCTACAATTCCTTTCCCCATGGCCAAATCTCCTTGATAAGATCTCCGACTACAAAACCGTAAGTGGTTTTTTCGAGCTTTTCAGCCTTCATTTTTGTTCGTACATCTCTTTCACTGCTTGTTTTGATGAGGTGCTTGTTGTAGTGTAAACTTGGGTGATTTTTATAGTTATTTTCTTGGATATACTGAGTATAGCATAAATAACTGTCTCTGAAATTAATAAAAAACCCACAAATTGGTATCCCAAATGTTAATAAAAAACCCACAACTTTGTATCCCCTAGCGAACGTATGCCACATACCCCAGCGTCACCCAGCGTCAGCGTTAAATTGGAATATCATGCCGTATCACTTACAAGCAAAATTACACATATAACTTTCTTTCCTATAGTCACAACTATATGAATATTTAAATATATCAAATTCACTTCGTCACTAAGGAAGCTATTGTATAAGATTGTAAAATTAATAATTCTTATCGAAATAAAATATACTGGTTGACGCTTTCCTATGTTGATGCTTTATAGTTATTTTTCATTTAAAAAAAAGTATATTTGGTGCTCTAAATATCATACTGCGGAAGTAAAAACTTTGTCTATCAATACGAGTATAATCGTACCGTATATGTTAGAAGTGTGAAATATGAAAATTAAAAGTAAAATTAATTTACATTAATAAAAGTTGTGTAATATCGTATGTTAATGTCTAGGTATATATCCACGGAGACATGAGAACGAACTAAAAAAATGCAGTTCAAATTTTACTGATCATATTTTATCCACAATATTTGGTGTCACCAAATAATTTTACTGCAAATTTGAAATATTGATATGTAAAAATACGTTCGATTAATTTATATATGTTTTGCAAATACACCACATAATATGACAATACATTTCCCTAAAGAGAAAATATAGGTCTTTATTATAAGCGTGGAGTATATATATTTAATATAACCCGAGCGAGGGAAAGAGGGAGTTTTATTTTATTAATGAATAACATAATGTTTTTAAAAATGTATACAGAATCTGCTCACCGAACGGCGCACCCGCTAAAAATTCATTTAAGTTTCAAAATAAGAACGGAAATTATTTGCGAAATGTCATTTGGTTTTATTCCATTTTTTATTCCTTGGGCGGCGTGCGCTAGAAGGACGCCTGCCAGTGTTTAGTGAAAAGTTTTATGGTAATGACAGTGGGTTAAGGAAGAAAACGCATTATTTACCTAAATGTATTTTTAAGGTGTGGAATCTAATTATTGACATGACGTATAAATTGAATATTAATCAAAAATATGACTTAATTCTTGAAGACGACTCAGTTTCCTTCACTGCTCAGGAAAAATGCACACGGTGCATCTAAAGAAGTTTTCTCTTCAAAATTTTTACTTTTTACTCTAATACACACATAATGCACTATCACTGATTGAAATGGCCGCTCACGAAAAATTCTTACATAAAGAGAAATCTTTTGAAAATATCTTATATCCAATAAAATATAATTATTTTTACCAATGCATCACACTCACTTTAAAAGCACTTGCTAAATAGTTTTTGCTAAGATGCGTAAAAAACAAAGATCATTGGTATTTAGGACAATAAAATATTTTTTTTTAAGACCGTAATTTTGGTTGGGTTGATCAAATTAGATTTGCAAAAATTTAGTTTTTGTGAAAAAATAACAAAACGGTTAAAATTATGAAATATATAATTTCAATGCATTAATTAATAATTTTTAAGAAAAAGCAAATTTTTTTTTTTAAATTTGTAAAAAATTATTAAAAGTTATATTATTTCCAAAATTAGGGCAATTCATTAAATCTATCTATAATATTATTGAGATCTTAAGTAATTAAAAGTGAAATATTTTAACAGGATTGATAGTTATAATGATGCTTACATGGAAGGACAAATTTTCTTACATGTTTTCTATAACACATTTAATAAAGTTGAAATTAGGAAACATGGGGATCGTGGGAAACTTCATAATGATTTCGCGCTCGCCTCCGTCCGTTAATATGGTTTTCAAATTAATTCATCGTAATTTAACATTTATTTTACTCAATTTTCCCGCATTTTTATTTAGGAATATTTTTTATTATTTCAAATGTTTCACAATGTTTTTCTCTAGCCGCTAAAATATTGTGACGACAGAAAAAGGCTTTCGTCGCGTACACTCACCATTTGTTACACTTATGTCGTAAGTTCGTAATACCTCATGAATGTAATATTTCCACAAAACTCTTATTTCCCCATGAGTTGGGTTTTGAGCATATATTTCCGACAGTAACGAATTAAAAGTCTTTTTTTATATGAATTTAATATTCTTCCACTTCGAGGCAACTACTCATATTTTGTAAATATCATTTATGTTAGAGGTGTTTCAAATATGATCAACTACCGAAATGTTAAGAAAGCCATAATTTAATCATCAGCAGTTTACTGACATTTTAATTACAAAAAGACTAAGTGAAGATAATCAAAACTGCTTGAATTTTTTAATTAAATATCTTTTACTCAATTGGCTGTCTACTTCTTCTTCTTCTTTATAAGCGCAATAGCCCTTTGCAGGCCTTGGCTGCCTCTACTAACGCCCCTTGCAGTATTTCCTACCAGTTGCGACTCTTTTCCAATTACTCATGTTCAAATTGTTGTCTTCTTTGGTGTCATCTACCTCTTGGTTCAGTACCCTCGGGTTTTATGAATCTTAATATTTTAGTAGCATTATCCGCTGCGCTTCTTCACATATGACCAATCCATCTTAATCTGTTACTATGGATTACTTGGGTAATTTGTGGGTGATTGTTGTTGTAGTTGTCGGTAATTTGTGGTTGTCGATAGTTACTACGGATTACTTGGGTAATTTGTGGTTATATCTGCTTTCCATCTACCCTCTTCTTGAACTTAGCCAAAGATAACTCTGAAAACCTTTCGCTGAAACGTGTCCAGTGATCGCTATGTATCGGGTCCAGATTATGTGATTTTCTTTTTTGATACTAAACCGAGATATATTATATGAGTCATTTTGGTCCGAAGATAAAGAATTTGCTAATAATTTGTCTACAGCGCCCCTTATCAAATCCTACCATGCACACACGTACCCACACACCCACGCATCCACGCAACCACTCATACACGCATCCACACACACACGCACACACGCCTTCAATCACATACCCACACACGTTCACGAACACAAGCTGACATGCGCTCACGAGGGATTCTTAAAAATATAAAACGTACAAGTCGACGGATGATGCTTTGTTGTAAAGGTTCAACTTAATTATGAAACTCGCTTTTTTCATTAAGTAAAATTTGTCTTAAGGTAAAACAAATAACAGGCTTAGCTCACCAGGTCCTAAGCAATTTTTTTATTCATTCCATAACAAATGAAAATTTCAAATTTGTCATATAAGTACACCACACAAAAAACGTACTAAAAATGACTACTCCATAATAATAATATCATGTCCAAGAAACATGTCAAAAAACTAAAATGATTATGATATCTTGTATTCATTGAAACAAACTCTTAATTTTATCTATTTTCGACCTGATTCGCCGAATCACGAATATATTTTGAAAGCGAATTTTGAAACACGAATATATTTTGAAAAATGGCAAATAAGTGAATAAAAGCAGCGATAGTGATATATTTTTAACCAAATTTAATTCTTAATGTCTCAATTCAAATCAGGAGGGTGTCTGTAGAAACACATTTATCTTAAAAATAAACCCTCAAGATAAACCCTGTACTGGTCGTTTGAACTTTAAAATATTTAATATAATCTGGAAAATTTAGTAACTATGTCGAATAATGAGTCGATGTTAAAAAATTCGAAAATTGCAATAAACATCTTTGCCAAGGGTCACGTTCATAAGGATCATGTTAATGATATTCATAGCTACTGGTTTTAGCATATTAGGAGGTTAATCACCTATGTAATTTTGTTTAATTTACCTCGCGTTCAAATCCTATTTGTGACAAAATTTGACACTCCTTTCTGTTATTTATAATCCCCACAATAAAAATGTATTTTAGCATGCTAAAAACAATGTAACCAATAAAAAAACACCCATTTGGCTGATACTTTAGGAAAATCGTCTTAGGCACGTTTTAAGTCTACATCCTTGATAAGGCGATGGCCCTTGTCGACGGGGGGGGGGGGAGTCTGTATTCGGTAAAGCCGATCCCCCTTTGTCAAGCGACAGCATTTGTCGACGGGACGTCAGTAATTATTTTGATAAAAATACGTAAATGATTAGATATTATTTATTTAATATAATCATAAAATTAAAATACAAAAAAATATTTGCGAAATCCTACTTTCCTCTCAATTACTCCTGGTCTGTAATTTCGTTAAATTGCTAAATAATAGTGCGTAGACAGTATCTCAAGGACTTCACGCCCGTCACAGCTACTACGTTTTCAATAAAAGGTTTTTGAGGGGAAGTGGGGTTACTTTTTAGAAATAAAAATGTTGAGGTTCTTGCCTTAACTTCCTTTAATGAGAAAGTAGAATAGATGTGAAGTGGTGAAAGTCACGCAAAATGTCAATTTTAAATGAGTAAATTTTCAATCGACGTTTGCAAGTGCGTGTGATTTTACATATTTTATTATTATAGGCCAGTTATTATTTTACTGCAAACTGTTGGCAAATCAAAACTATAAAATAAAAATGGGGGGGCTAATTTGGTTAAACTTTCAGATTCTAAATTTAATAAAATTATTGCTGTCATTTTAGATAGATACTTGTACCCATGTATATTTATTAATATACATATAATAATAAATTTTAACATTTGACACTACTTTACATAAAAGATTATATTAACATTAAATCAATGCTGAATTTAAGCAAGCTAAAATTAGATCAAAACCATTTCGTATAAATGTATCACTGAAGTCAATATCTATAATATTCCAGTTTAGACCAGACGTTATGACCTGAGGTATATCATTACTAATCTTTACTAAAAAATTTGGGAAGATGTTTGGAAGGGTTAAATTTGATCTCTCATAGAAAATAAGCAACTGGAAATTAATGGTACAGTCAGAATTTTATAAATGTTCACTTTATATAACATAAACCAACTTTTAAATAAAAGCTACCCAAGTGCTTCTCGGACACACACAAAGTAGGTTTACGCAGCTGAAAATATTTATTAAAATTATTTGTGCGATTTAATCTAAATAGACAGAAGGTCAACATTGTACGTCACTTTAAAGCCTAATATTTCATAAATACGTCTCAAAAAAGAAAAATAATAAGTAGATCATGAGTATAATTTTAATAAATCAAATAGTTTACTATATAAACCCGATGGAGTGTGCGAAAAAAACTTAATAATTTTAATTTCTTTTGAAACTTTACAAGATATAAAGCAAAATCTGCATCTACAGTATTTGCTTTAAAAAGTTTCAAGAAGTACAAAGGTTTGATAGTTGGAATGAATAAACAGAATAACGGACAGAACAAAACTGTAAGGGTTTCATTCTCACCATTTACGTATACAACCCTAAAAATGATTTGACTTAATACTTTCATTATTTGTTAGATTGATCCTCATTTTTAGGAAATAAATGCCATATAGTTACTTATTTAAAATAAACGTTGAATTATGTTAAACAAAATTTAGAAACAAAAGATTACGCAGAAATAAAAAAAAATAATGAAATACTGCAAAACGAAAAAATTGGAATGCGAACGATCAAAAGTATAATGTCA
Organism: Druceiella hillmani; assembly: GCA_039881145.1. Classification (NCBI taxonomy): domain Eukaryota; kingdom Metazoa; phylum Arthropoda; class Insecta; order Lepidoptera; family Hepialidae; genus Druceiella; species Druceiella hillmani. The sequence continues at coordinate 4,417,046 of JAYKKI010000018.1, read as the reverse complement.
GCCTCAAAGGGTATTGAAAGACACAATTCCACAAGAATCACTAATATAATTTTTATTTTAAATTAAATTTGTTCAGGAAATCTATCTTACTACACGCTTGTTAGTTTTACTGTAAACCCCTGCACGCTGGCGGTTTAGATAAGAGAATTTCTGTTTTCAGTTTATTTACCTTATACTCGTACGTATATTTTAATGATGAGTAAGAAATGTAAAAAAATGATTTATTATATTAAGTACAAATTACATGCTTAGTTTGTTGATTTCGCATAAGTTAAGTGAGACACGTAATTAAATATTTTGTTATATTAAGTTATGTTTGAATCGAAAGAGTGAATTTTTTTAAAGCAAGAAATTCAATAAACACTCTTGCGTGAGATGAAAAGTTTCTTTGGGAATTAGCTATTTTTTTAGTCTAGATCTTTTAGTTGTTACAAGAGGGAAAAAAATAATTTCGTGTCCGTTTATTTATAAGAAAGCCAAAGTTCTTTACTAAAATTAGCCTTTTTCTTACTTCTTGAGGATTCCTTGAAACCAAATTTAAGAAAACTTTAAAAGGCCACACGTGCCTGGAGAGTCAGCACATTACTGGCGATAAGGTTATGGATTAAAAACTCTATATACTATATGTGCACTTCATTTTGTATAAACCGCTGTATGTATTACTTACCTATGTAATTTATATGTATTTTGTTATTTAATATACATCATTTAATGTAGTACACCCTTAGAACGTCATGTATTTGCTTATTTTTATTTTCTATTGATAGTTACTAAAGATTGGATATCTAGCGGTCAACAAGGAACGACCAGGTCAGCTAGGAGAAACTCGCTCAGTTCGCTCTATGGCGAGCACCCGCTCTGCACGGCTCCCCATGATCAATTTGGCCCTCAACATCGACGACGAATGCATGGTGTTTCTTCACGCACCGCTCGTAACATACACTAAAACATACAACGTAAATTAAAAAAAAGTTATACATATTTTAAACTTCTACAAACTAATTATTTGTGTTAATTGTTCTAAATGATTAAGAAACATGATAACAAAGTGAAAATGTTAAAAAAATTGTTGGTGAGCATTGAATAACGACGCAGCTATAGCGGGGAGCGAGTCATTATTCGAATACCCCCATTTTGTCAACACTCAAAGGAAAACAAATGAAGACAGACTACACCTTCTTTCCTGTCAACGGTTCCAAGATTTTACGTACAATGCTACAAACCTTCAGTTGAACTTTGGACTTCGTCGCGCGTAGTCCTGGAGATTTGTCGTTGCGGATATTACAAAAGCTGTAAATGGCGTTGATTTTCTCTCGATACATTAACTTCTAGTTGACTGTCACAACCATCCTTTGTCAGATAGTCTCACTTCACTATTACCAGTTATATCTTCAGAAGCTGTTTCGTTTTTAGAAATTATTTTGGAAAATACAAGTTAGTACAACCTCCTAAAGAAATATCCTAAAATTATCCACCTAGTCGGCTCTATTCATCATATTAATACACTTAACCAAGACCATTCCATGTCTTCCTATTTCCTGTCGCTCACGATGCTTAGCTCATGAAAAGATAAAAATAGCCGAACAGGAATTTGAGGCAATGTTCAGTAATCGTACTGTTCGCCCAACAAACGATCCATTGTCGTCTGCCTTACAACTCGTTCCCAAGAAAAACGGCGTTCCAAAGAAGATCCGCATATGGTATTATATTATTGAGCATTAAACACTTGTACAGTACCAGATAGATAGTCGATGAAGCATATGCACGACTTTGCTCACAACATTTCGGGCTCTCAAATTTTATCCGTCATTGACCATGAAAACGCATATAACCAGATTCTAGTTAATGAAAATGATACATTCAATGCTCCGATTACATCCTCCTATGGATTATCTGAATGTCCATACATGACATTCGGTCTGCGTAATGCAGACTAAATATTCCAAAAGTCCATTGATGAGGTCACTCGTGGCAATGATTTCATCTACGGATATCTAGGTGACATTCTGGTATTATCGAATGACGAAGACTCACACCTGACTCATCTTCAATGACTCTTTGATAGATTTAACCAATACCGCGGACTTCTCAATACTTCAAATTGCGTGTTAAGCGGAACCAAAGAAAATTTTTTGGGTTACTACATTTCCGAGAAAAACACGAGGCCATTGAAGTCAAAAGTTCAAATGATAAAGAACTACCCAGAACCAAAAACAGTGAAGAAGTTGAGAAGATACCTAGGAATGCATAATTTTTACCGCAGATTTACACCTGATGCAGCCCAGGTATAAGTTTACTTGCTCAATGAACTTATCGGATCTTTCAAAAGATCACAGCTTTTCAACATGATTTCAGAAGTACGGAAGACTATTAATGATTCTAATGTGAGTTTTTATCATGCCGTATTTCCCGTCCACTTCCACTATCAAGCTTATTTTGAAATCGTTACCTATGCATAGAACATAGATGTAGCTGCTTTCTTGCAGTAGTTTAAAAATAGTTCTTGGCAACTCTTGGCGTTCGTTCCTCAAAAATTGAGTTCACCTCGTTTTATAATGTATGATGATGTGCAGTGGCAAATATTTTTCATGACAATATAGATATTTGGATTTTATCGCACAGTTTACTATGGATATTAAACATATATTTGGTGAGGGCCATGTTATAACTATTCAGCCGGCACCGGCAAGCTAGGTCATGGCATGGAAGGCAACCTGAGCCCTCTCTCCGATGTACTGCGCCGGTGGCATAAAGCTACGTCCTAAATTGAGGACAATGCTGAGGAATGTGACCTGACTAGAGATCGCATCTGAAGTGGATATTCCGGACAGAAAGCTATACTGGTTTGAAGAACCCAGCGATCGAGAAACATCACTATATCACTCGCTCGAGTAATATCCTGAAGGCTGAAAGAAATGTAATAGGTCCATAAAACTGCGGACGCTAGGTAATTTCGAATCTTTGGAAATTGACCCTTATGTAAGCAATGTTAACAAATTTCCAGCATTCCAGGCTCCGTTGTACCTTGAACCACTTTAACAATTCTATTACCGATTTTGTATATACTCGACCATTCCTCAAGTTACGGTTTCTAACGATGTCATATAACTCAGAAGGACGTAGCTCCGGATCATGGCTGCTCTGTGGGATTACGTTAGCTTCATTCCTGATGAGCCTTTGTTCCACATGTCCAATGTAGAGAGTGGGATCATTATTGGGCAAAAGGAAGGTCAAAGCATATTCCCAGTGTAATACCTATTGTTTTAGGGGTGCTAAAGATAAAGAGTGTCAAGAGTTTTCGTATACTTCTTTATACGGCATCTCATGTGTCTGAGTTATCTAGTTTAGACATAAAATGCCTGTAATGGGGACGCTTAACCCTTAACATTTCTTTTACGGTTATACTGGGCCTCTGCTAAGGCCACCCGGTGAGCATGCACTAATTCCTAAGCTGTTTCAAATTATTTAGCACGTTGGTGAATACTCCTTTTTTCTATTAAAATTGACAGGGCATCCAAGGTTCTATTCCACAAGGGGTTTCTCTTCAGAAGGACAGGATAGGTCGTTCCCTTCCATACTCTTGGCACTGGAGACAACTCTGAATTGAAACTGAACAGCCATTTCATTGGGGCAAAATAATTAGTTGTTGATTCTACTGTGATTATCAAGGGCTCGGTGAAAAATTGGGAAAAACAGTTCCAGTCTTGGCACCCCGTTCTAAGTAGAGTGATGGCTTGCGCCCTATGTTATGGTGTGGGGCGCGCCTGGATTCTGATGAAGAAATTACTTTATGATTTCTTAAGAATGCATCCACTTCTAACTTACATAAATTACCACTGATTTACACTCAATATAACACAAAACAATGTTGAGATGCGCCCAGAAATATTCGGTGGACATAGAGTACTGAAAATAGATACTAACAACAATACATTGTAATGAACTGAGAGAAATCTGGGCCACTACGCAAAGATTATTAGATAAGTTCTCCAAAAAAGAACATCAGCACTTTCAAACAATACGTTACAATAGTTTAGAACAATAGCAGCTTTGGGTTTGGGACCCTTTTCCATAAAAAGAAAAGGACTCAAACCCGGACTTCGCACTTTTGCAATGCAAAGTACGCACTTTGCATTGCGTATGTACAGGGCATTCGCAGTGCAAAGTCTTGAGTACGCTTCGCGTTGACTTGTATAATCTCCAGGTTCTATTCAGGTAAACGCCGTGCTCTTCACTGTCCACCCCAGAGCAACTTTAAACGCAGAACAGGCATCGGAGGCGACCCGGTGTTCAGCAAGGTTTTTAAATCTCATACAGGTAACGCCGATGTCAGATTCAGGAGCCTTGGGACAATCTCACCGTGGCTGTTTACGCGCGGCGGTTACACCACTGTTCGTCCTTGCAATGACATGCCACATGGCTATGTAAATAGTGCTTAAAGCAACACATCGCCTACATAAAGTCAGCAGTTCTCTACGATATCCAGCCAAAAAACGTCACGTAGCCTGCTGTAACCAATCGTTTTTTCATTATCTGAGGTACTTCCAGAACAATAATCTTATTTCCACTTCTGGATAAGCGCGCGGTGGTTCTCATCTTGAACAGGTCCTCGGCAGCAAGATCGCTTAAGTTGTCCTCTTTGAGAAATCTCCTTTGGTACGTCGTTAACAATATCCATCAGAAGCTAGTCTCGCTTTTCCTCCCACTTTTTTCTTCCCCTGGAGAAAGCAGCCTTTTTTTTCAGCATCTCTTGTCCCTATAACGACTGCCGATATTTAACAAACTGCCGATATTTCGTGCACGTTATTAGAAAAAAAACAAACCTAAAAACTAACACTAGATTCTTTGTTAAAGAAAAGAAATAAATAAAACTCACTACCCAAATTGCTAGCGCACTAGCTACTGAAACCCTAGGTAAGCACAAATTACACTAAGCACTTAAATGTTCTTAAAATTTAAACCTAAGTCCTAAATATATTTACCTCAAATTAAAGGTGAAATAATAAAGGTAATTAAAATAATATTGAAATGATATTCTGGACAATGTTCAATCACGTCAGGCAGTCGAAGTTGCGTTAACCAATAGATGGCCGGGCGCCGCTAATAGCGGGCATTGCATAAAGATCACGTGGTTATTGAAGTTACGAAATGAATACAAAATAACTCCATAACTATTTCAATAAAATTCTTATTACAATTTAATTTAATTTATAAATGTCTTCCACAGATCTATGTTCATAGAAACAGTAATTTCAAGCACTTGAAAAAGCAAGTGGATAGAACGGTTATTAATTTCTTTAAATTTTTATATGTAATATATAAAGCTAAAATACAGAGTTTATGTCTAAAACTTGTTTTATATCTACTTACCTAATTGTCCCTTATATGTTTATGAACGTGCCGTCCGAATTAAACACTTAACATCACGCACTCACGTGTTCACTACAGAGTCGCATTAATTTATTTTTCAATGATATTTATTTAAAAACGTCAGGTTATTAAAATTGTTTACAATACAAAGCAAAATACAAACACGTTTAATAATTTTAAAGAAAATTGACCAGAATAGTAAAAAAAACTATTTTTAAAGTATTTTTTAATCAAAATCGAGGACGGTTGGAAGAACTGTTTTGGATAAATCCGTACCTGTCTGCCTTATCAGCAGTCAAAGATTAACCGACATGTTTCTTCACTCTCTCTCATCTGCACGATTCTTACAAGTCTACATTGATTTAATTGGGACATTCTCATTGTCTCAAGGATGCAGATATTGTCTTATCGCCATTGACAGATACACACGCTGATTTGAGGCTATCCCACGTTCAGATATTACTGTTGAGACGGTAGCTAAACCATTTCTAACAGTGTGGATAGCCTATTTTGATTGCTCCATAAGTATAACAAAAGATTGCGAAAGGCATTTCAAATCACACAAAGTTCAAATCTTTGATCAATTTGACGAGAATACTGCATAAAGAAACCAAGGCTTATCGCCTAGCAGTAAACAACATTATTGAACGATTCCACAGACAATGGAAAGCTTCCATCGTCTGTCACGTAAACCAAACTATCAGAGAGTGAGACATACCACTGATTGTACTCGGCACACGCAGTGCATCAAAGAAAGATTTGCAGTTATCTTCGGCGGAACTTATATATGATGAGCCATTACGACTTCCTGCGGAATTTTTCCATCTCACTTTCATAAACATAGAGCAGTTTATAGTTTTTATATAGACTAAAATAAAATACAATTTTTAAAAATAAATATTTTTGAAGGACATTTTATAGCCATGTGGCATGTCATTGCAAGGACGAACAGTGGTGTAACCGCCGCGCGTAAACAGCCACGGTGAGATTGTCCCAAGGCTCCTGAATCTGACATCGGCGTTACCTGTATGAGATTTAAAAACCTTGCTGAACACCGGGTCGCCTCCGATGCCTGTTCTGCGTTTAAAGTTGCTCTGGGGTGGACAGTGAAGAGCACGGCGTTTACCTGAATAGAACCTGGAGATTATACAAGTCAACGCGAAGCGTACTCAAGACTTTGCACTGCGAATGCCCTGTACATACGCAATGCAAAGTGCGTACTTTGCATTGCAAAAGTGCGAAGTCCGGGTTTGAGTCCTTTTCTTTTTATGGAAAAGGGTCCCAAACCCAAAGCTGCTATTGTTCTAAACTATTGTAACGTATTGTTTGAAAGTGCTGATGTTCTTTTTTGGAGAACTTATCTAATAATCTTTGCGTAGTGGCCCAGATTTCTCTCAGTTCATTACAATGTATTGTTGTTAGTATCTATTTTCAGTACTCTATGTCCACCGAATATTTCTGGGCGCATCTCAACATTGTTTTGTGTTATATTGAGTGTAAATCAGTGGTAATTTATGTAAGTTAGAAGTGGATGCATTCTTAAGAAATCATAAAGTAATTTCTTCATCAGAATCCAGGCGCGCCCCACACCATAACATAGGGCGCAAGCCATCACTCTACTTAGAACGGGGTGCCAAGACTGGAACTGTTTTTCCCAATTTTTCACCGAGCCCTTGATAATCACAGTAGAATCAACAACTAATTATTTTGCCCCAATGAAATGGCTGTTCAGTTTCAATTCAGAGTTGTCTCCAGTGCCAAGAGTATGGAAGGGAACGACCTATCCTGTCCTTCTGAAGAGAAACCCCTTGTGGAATAGAACCTTGGATGCCCTGTCAATTTTAATAGAAAAAAGGAGTATTCACCAACGTGCTAAATAATTTGAAACAGCTTAGGAATTAGTGCATGCTCACCGGGTGGCCTTAGCAGAGGCCCAGTATAACCGTAAAAGAAATGTTAAGGGTTAAGCGTCCCCATTACAGGCATTTTATGTCTAAACTAGATAACTCAGACACATGAGATGCCGTATAAAGAAGTATACGAAAACTCTTGACACTCTTTATCTTTAGCAATAAATATTTTTGAAGGACATTTTTATAACGATATTTAGTAATGTAAATCCATTGCTCTATGAAATGAAACGAAATGATCCCGTATGTCTTGCCTTGTGGAAAAAATAGTTTAAAATGAGTGGGCAAATCCTTACAAAGTTTCCATGCGTTTCGATTTACATCGAAATAAAATTTTGGGTTTTATTATATTGAATAATTATATAGTAGGTAAAAACGTGAAAGTGATGGGCTGAGAGGTTAACTATTCTGTTATTCCTATAATATATATATATATATATATATGTATATATATATATATACATATTATATATATATATATATATATAATATATATATATATATATATATATATACATATTATATATATATATATATATATATATATATATATATATATATATATATATATATATATATATATACTGTTTTAAAATATTTTCAATGTATAAAATTCGCTCTATTATAAGTTTGTCTGTTATAATTACTTGTATCGATAACTTTTATGCTGCTTTATGTCTACAATAAACAAGCGGAAGTCAATCAATAAGGACATGAAAAAATTGGTCAATTTTGTTTTTTTCATATTTAATGCCTAAATATTAACATTTGCAAAGAAAAACAGAATTTTAAATATTTTTTAACAAAATGTGTGATATTGCAATTATTTTATCTTTATTTGCACAAACTTGTTTTAGGGTTTTTATTCTTATCTTAATCTATGCTTGCCATACTAATTTACAAAAAGGATTATACATAAAAAATAGTTACACAAAATATCTGCAACATTTTTTTCATTTTGGAATTCCCCAAATTCAGTTAAAAACTAACCTAAACCATATCCAAGGTTAAATCGTATTGCGTATCAAGAGATTTACAAAGACATTATAACAGAGGAATCATGCTTGGATTTACCTTAATAATTGCCCTAAAAAGTGTCTCAATCGATCCCATTGTGGCGAACGTGTTCGTGTAACGCACACTACTAAGAGGCGCACAGTAACGCCGGAGACGGCGCGCGTCCGCGTGTTAATTAGTGCGAAACGAAATATTTCATCGCATACATCCGACCCTTAAGCGTGATACTGATGTGTTCGCTAAGTATGCGTTTTTTTATTAATATTCCGTGATCAAAAGTATGCGTTTTTTTATTAATATTCCGTTTTTTTTTACATTTCGGAATAATTTAAGAAATGGTGTGCAATAGATTTGTACGTTTCAGCATTTTTTCTAGAACTAATAAAACAGATATAATATAAGATTAATATTCATATATATATATATATATATATATATATATATAAATAAATAAATATATATATATATATATATATATATATATATATATATATATAAATAAATAAATATATATATATATATATATATATATATATATATATATATATATATATATATATATATATATATATATATATATATATATGTATATATATGTATAGCACTACGGAGATTCTGTACACGTTTAGGCATTAAAAGACATTTAATGGTACATAATTTTCTTACTAAACTATTCAAAAAAAATTATTTATTTAGAACGAAAACATATTGCCTACTATATCTTGCACAAGCGCATATTTTGAAAAAAAAAATTATGCGATGTAACTAGGAGTTAACAATTCTTAGTTTTTTTTGTTTTCTTGTGATTTCAGAGTTTTTTTTATTACGTTAACTTAAAAAACTTGATTTTTTACGGTTCCAAGGGACTGCAGACATCCATATTTAATATTAATTTCAACTCTAATATGGAATGTATTAAAGTGTTCCTGAGAAAAAGGGTCTTAACAGATTGATAGATAGACAGACTTTTTCTCTTTGAGGTTCGTAATTCTAAAACATGAATATATTACATATTACAATAAGTGGATTAATATTCTATGAGCCATATTTTACATCACAAATAGAAATAAAATGTATACTATATTATAAACATGAAGCAAGTTTGATATATAATAAAAATTTATGATAAACACAATACCGTGCTACAAATCAAGCTTATATATGGCAACTGAAAGGGCATTGAACGAAAAATACGAAAACACTTTTGAGGAATAAAGACCATACTAAAAGTAATAATTCTTAAAGAAGTGACAATTTTTCAGCGGGTAGTTTATTTCAAGAAGGTCGTTTTACTACAACTCGGCTGCGTTTGTTAGTTTAAATGTTGAGCGCCGCCCTCTTGCAGTTACGAGAATGGATTTGCTAGTTTAGACTTTCTCGTTCTGTCGTCTGAAATTTTAATTTAAAAACGAGTGCGCGGGTGATTTTTTTCCTATTTAAGGTGAATGCATATATAATTATATAAAAAGTGCCTTCCTACGCTCTTTTAAATTATAGATGTGATTTACTTATAAAGACAGTTCGGTTCGAAATCTATTAAAAATTAATGTTGCACATATTTTATGCTTACTCGTGATATTAGATAATTACGTTCCTTTTAAATAAAGATGCGGTGAAAATCTGGGATGGAAAATTTAGAAAAAATTCAATTAATCAACTCATATAATAAGAGTTGTATACATACATGAAATTTAAAATTCAAAGACAATGCACATTAAAATAAATTTTGTTAAGAATTATCAAGGATATGTGTTAAAATTCAGAAGGAAAGTTTACATTCAAATACCGGTGCGATAACTGTAATAAAGTTCTCACCTTTGAACAACGTTTCCTTCTTGTTTATGGATGTTGATATATTTTCCAAATGATGATTAAATAAATGCTCAAAAAAATGCAATCTGATTGAAATAAATATAGAGAATATCATCACACATATTTCTTAAGAATATTTGTTATCAGCATGGAAAAATTGTAACGCTCATCGTTTCTTTTGGAATTCATCTTTTTTAAAATATCCCAATGCCTGAAAAGAGCTTTCGTCGCGTTTTCTCCCAGGTTATTATGCTAATAATGTCACTACGATATTATAATATTTTTCATATTATGATATACACCTGAGAATCTTATCGCTACAAAAATGTATCTAGGTGTAAAACGTATGTTCGCACGTATGTCCAGCATTATAAATACTCTGTGAATAATGATTGAGTGCAGTATAAACATATGATAAACACTGAGATTTTGTATAAGATATGACTTATCTTTTACAAATAAAATTTTTGATATTAATAATTGTTTGTGTTTGTTCCTATGGGAAGTAAATAAAATTAAATTTAAGTTAAATTGCTCTGGCATACATTAATATTTAATTAATGAAACGTTATTTAACGAACTAACTGAATTTGCAATAAGTTTATTTTTCCTTTGCGTATTTAACTGAAAGAGATAATTATAAGTGTCGTGTATTAAGGCCATCAAAACATTTAAAATGACAGGTAACATTTAGATGAATATGACTTTTATATATTGAAGCCATTTGTTTACAATACGATGACATATAACGTAAAGCGAATTCAATTTATTTTATTGAAGAAAGGGTGTGTGCGTAAATTGCATACCTTCTGATTGGGTGAAAAAGTGTCAATAAAATAAAAACTAAATGTTACTTTCAGCCAAGTTTTTGTTTTTCGAAGAACTGCATCTGAATACCAACTGACAAACATTCCAGAAACGGAATTTTTTTATTCTTTTATTCCTATAATGAATCCCTACATATTTTTGTCGTATATATTTTCATAATTATCTTATCATATCATTTAATATGTACATGTATTTTTCAAAATTGCAAGATATGATCCATGCCATTACAGAAATTATAAAATTGACGTCAGAAAAAATTAGCATCGTCGGCATCATCGCGAGTCAAAGAGAATAAATTTTATTTAATTTTTAATTTTATTTTAACTAAAAAAGTCAATAAAATAATATCGTTTAAGTTTCTTTTGCAACACAAAAGATCATTGTGAATCCATTTTAAATACTTCTAAAAAAGAAGGAGAAAGACACAAAAATACTAATGTGTCAAAAGACGTAACTCTCAAAAAATAATCGCATTAAAGCTTTAGTATTGTGTAAATGGATGCCTGTATCGCAAAAGTGTTCGTAATATACCCCAATATATTTGGGATGTCTATTCAATTACACCCTACACAATGAGATATGTGAAAAGAAAACATGCCCACATTACACGTAGATGAGGTAACGTAAAAATACTTTTTGAAAAGATAAAATTATTTCATAATTTTTTAGTTGTCATAAATATGTACAACCATTCTGGTTTATATCAAAATGGCTGTAACAACGGCGACAGACGGACGTGGTAAAGCTATAAGTGTTTCTAGTTTGTCTGTAAAACACTAAAAACGAACATTTGGTTGAAAATTATTTATATTTTTTCCAAAAATGTAATTACGTGAGTATGTAATTTTTATATGCAATTGTTATAATGTTTAAACAGTTTGGTTATTTCTTTAAAAAATATATAAAATTCTCAAGTTGTGTTTTGTGTTATAGCGTGTTTATGTTTTCTAAAATTATAGGTAACATTTTACCTTCTGTATATTATCAAATATTTTCTTTCCCTCGGCAGGAATAAATACTCCACACAAAAATGTTATGGATAGTTTTTATAGATTTCAACTAATATGAGAATTATTGTTTATAAGATAGAAATAATTTTGGTTTACGCTTCGAAGCTTTAAAATAATATTGATTGTTTTGAGTAATTATTTGTAGATTATAGGGTGACTTATAATTGAAATCAGGTCAGTTTAGACTGTTAGGACATAATAGAAAAACAAATCGATTTACAAAGTTCTTTTCAGATTTAACATTTTTGGAAAATATTTTCTGTCGAAAAAAAATATATTTTAAAAATATTATAAAAGGTATTTTAAGAACGATACCTTAAATATTTTCTCATTATAATTTATAACATTAGATCTTATGTTCGGTGAAACTTAATAACATTAGACCTCATGTTCGTTACGTGAATAAATTGATTCATTAAAGAGCATTTTATTCATTTGTGAAGTATGCAAGCGTGTATTATTTTTTATTAAATTTAAGCTCTATATTAATCTCAAAAAATATTTTTGTGGTAAAACTTAAAACAAGACTACAGAAAAAAATGAGGGAGTACCAGATCGGCGAGACCGGTCTAATTTTGCGACGGGACTCCAATAAGTAAAAATAAAGCTTACTTATTAAACATAATAGTGCCATATTAGTTTGCCTTCGTTATTTTCTTACCTTGAAGCATTTAAATATAAATATCAAAGCGCCGAAAAACACACAGTTTATAATATACATAGGGACGTGCAAAAAATAGGCGAAGGAAATATTCCTAACAAAAATAAGTCCGACCTAACAAATTATGTGCCATGAAATAAAGGGTCTTAAAATACGGTAGTTCATTACTCTTAAAATTTACTGCTTTTAGTAATTATTAGTATGTATGATAATTAATGAATAGCAATGTTAATGGAAAATAAAAGAAAAATAATACTGAATGTAAAATGTCCACTAAATACCGCCCTAGACTAAATGCTAAATTTAAATATTTCTAATTTGGCAATTTTCAAAACTTGTCAAGAATATGTTTTAAATCCTTGTCCGCTTCCACCTTGAAATTGTAATATAAGCGATAAATAAATTAGTGAAACACCATATTGCAATTATTTTTTATTCTAAAACAATTATTTTCTTTTCTGTTAATACTTATGAGAATTTTGTACTTATGAGAAAAACTGGCCTCAAATGTCTTCAAATGAAGCCTTTGGCTATATTTTGCATTCATAAAGGTGTACTAATGGAGGAAGAAAGTGGTCATAGGAACTTTCTAATGGCTAACAGTAAACTTACAATTTGAGCCCGTTTGACTTGCCATTGCCATGTAAGTATACTTTTTAGTCTTCTTTAAACTATATTTTTTTGTGTAATTAAAATTATTTGGTATTATTCATAGACAATATTTTTATATTTTTCTTTTCCTCAATGCCTATGTAAGTTTAATTTTACAGTCATTAAGTTTTTAAAGTATTTTCCTATCGATTATGTAGGTTTTTGCATTCTAAGTGCCAGAGCCTTCAAAATTGTTATTATAATTTTTTGGCTTTAAAGGTGGTATTAATTATTAATTATATTATCAAGATATTTTTTTATACAGATACGAACTAAATTCAGTAACGCAGGCAGGTGTGTCAATAAGAAATTTATTATGCATTAAATCCAGAATATTCCATATTTTCATTCAATTTAATTCTATGTATTTGAAATGAATAACTAATTAGTTAATGATAATAACAATATGTTATGACAAGTAAATATTAAAACCATTATATTTATTTGAAAACAATTTTGGATACTTTTAAGTTATTATTTAAATTTTATTTTTTATTGTACAGTTTTCCTTAGAAACTAATGTTAACTGTAAATGTAGCCTAATGAATAAGCAATCTGTATATGCATACAAAAATAATACATACAAATATTCAACATTTCAAGAATGTTAAGGTAACAATTAATAAACCCACCACAGTTTTTTTAAGAAATTTTTCGAACATCTCAGGTGAGTATATAAAGAGCACGGACATAGGTCTTCCGTTCAGACAGTAGACGTGTTTTTGGCAAGTAAAGGGAAAACAAAAAATGGAAATTTTACAGTCAGAATTTATAGTGCTCTTTCTTCGTGAATTCTCTGCTTGGGACGAAATGTGAGCCGGGCGACATCCAATATATGCATTGAGCTATTTGAAGGTATACTCTTCTCTGGTAACCAATCTCATGTTAAGTTTGCTTTGTATGAGGGAACAACTTTTATGCTCTTATACAGTAAAAGAAAAACAACTCCGTGCTTCGGGCGGAAGTGGAAGTAATCTGAGGTGGCATGTTTTCTAATTGTTAACTTAATAGGTTAAGCATAGAATATTTTCATTCCATGTCATGTTTCATAAACATCGAAATTAAAATGTTTATTCGTTTATCCTTAGACAACTACTTATTCAATTTGAATTAAAAGTGTTTAATAATTTTGTATATTTTATTGTCATCGAGACTATCGTAAGTAGGACAATCGTAAGAAAATCGAATGCTGTAATTACTGCAAAATGGAGCCAAATCGGAAGAAAATGGTTTTCCTGTCGCCTATTTTATACATTCATGTCAAAAGATAAGAAAGTATAATAAATAATATAAACATATATAAAGAAAACAAAATTACTTTATGAAATTGTTGAACAAATTTTTACTTATATTGGAAATTGTTTATCGCGAATAAACAAAGATAAGAAATTCTTCAATATCTTAGCTCCCTTAATATTCTTACTTCTTGGATCGTGCGAATTTTATCTGGGTACCGATTTGGGATAAATTTATCGTAACCATTTTTCTCAGCAATAAGAACTTATTATGTATTACATATTTACATGAGACTTTGAAAGGGGAGGGGTAAGCTTATCTAAAACAAATTATCCTTTTCAATCGAACGTGATATCCATTAAAATGATTTATCGGATATCAATTGATCATAATATTTTCCAAGCAAAAAAAACCATAATTTTCGACGACGCTTTTTATTTGTAACTGCTTTAAATACACATGTAAAATCTAACCTGTGGAAGTGATAATTGTTTTATGGAAATATTATATTTATACAACTCGCTGATGTATAATAGACGACCACACAAGTGAATAAAATGGTGACAACACGCGACGAAAACCCTTTTCTGCCATCACAATATTTTTGTCGGCTAGAGAGCTCTCGAAGAGAAAGCGCGTAGGTGTTAAGTTTTAAGTTGATTTCATAATTTTTCTTTAAGCATAATTCGATTATATTTGCATATTTATTACTTATTATATGCACTATTAGGATACGATTTTGGAAAAGAATCAGCCAATAAGATCTTCATATAATAAAAAGAATATTTATTTCAATTATTCGTTTGGAAATGTTACTTTAAAAGTCTGTGAAACTTATAAAAGTTTAAAAATATTCTTGAAGAAGTATGTGGGGCAATTCTGTAAATGAATTTCTTAATTAATGATAAATACTTTACAAAACTTTTTAACGAACGAAGCCAAACGTTTATTATAAAGTTTTTTACGATTCTTATGTTTTCTAATGTTAAGTTTCTTAAATTTGCTAAATGTTACTTTATGAAAATCAATAATTATTTCGATAATATCGTTATAATGATTTTCGATCCTGACATTTATTCCAATAAACTAAAGCGAATTAATTTTAGAATTAAAATTATAAGTTTGTAGCAATTCCTTTTATTCTTTCACGAATTTTCAGAAGAATAAAATTTGTATTGTTCTAAATTATCGTGTTTATCAAAGCGTTTCATTAATAACTTGAAATTATATGTTTTACAGATTTAAATTTTCATAAAACTAAATGACCTACTGTTCTTTAGAAATGTTAGATTTACTCCCTGACGGTCATTTTTTAGAAATTTTTTTTGTGGGTAAAAAATGTTTTGCCTTCAACACTGAAATTAACTGATAAGAGAATCACTGGATAAACGATTGTATGAGGGGCCAATGAAATTTAAAAACACTCACCGAGGAATTTTTCGCTAAGCGAGGTCAAAAATACATTCACAATTTTGTTGCGAATAATAAACTCGGTTTTTCCCTAAGAGTTATTTTACTTCACGCCCTAAAGCTATGGTGGTAGCCAAACGATTCTATCGAAATTGACTCTATCGAGTTTTTCATATTTAGGTTGCTAATGCGTTTATGATACAAATGAAACGAATTGGTTAAACTGCACTAAAGTTCCTGTACGGAACTATACTTAAGTTCCATGTCAACGTTTTCAAAAATTACACGTTTATACAAATCATTTTAAATACAAAATACATCAAAAGCTAAACATAGACAATTAGTTATTTCATTGCTCTTCATTCGCACGGGCGCCCACGACGATCTGTCTATTTAATATTCCGAGCAGACTGTGAGGTCGTATTGTTTATGAAATTTGGAAACAGAAGTTGAAAAATTTTAATACATTTTCCTTCAACTAACGTATTTTCGTTACGTTACGGGGAAACCTGTCCTTTTTATTATTACTATTTTTTCTAGGTTAAATTTACTTATTCTTTAAGTCTAACTAATTCATAATTTAATTCTGTGTATTCTATACGTACACACAGACACACACATATACGTATATATATATATATATATATATATATATATATATATATGCATATATACCCATACATATTATACAGTTAACCTAGAGCACGCCTTGAACCAAGTTGAGAACAGGGAAATCTTCCAAAGGGATGGATAAATTTCGATCCAGTACATAGTTATAATAAAGTTTTTTTTTATTTAGTTATACATTTCGCTTCTTTTAATATTGATTTCTAGGAGGATGTAACTTTTAAATATATAGTTTTACAACGATTTTCGTTTTTGAATGAGAATTTCGTCAAAAACACTGATTTAACATTATCCGCGAAAGCGTTTGCCGCCGCCTCAACCAAGTACATAATCCCATCGTGTACCATAGTCATGGGAAGTATGTAGCTTATGTAGCTTAGCGTTATATTGAGTCGTTTAAAGATACTGTCAGCTTACACTTATTCGTCTGTGGTGGGAATATACTGGTAATTATACAACTTATTTTTCTTAGGATCATTAATCTTATAAAGATTATCCCATGATAAAGTTATGGTTTTGCACAACATTTTTAAATTAAGCCTTAAATAATCCCTACTCGCTGCTGGCAGTATGAAATCTACTCGTTTTTAATAGGCGTTTTTTATTCATTCTTTATAAACATATCTACGGAAGTCCTTGTTTTACTTCCTAGGCGATGATTTGAATGAATGAAATTCATGCCTACATTTCAAATTGTGAAATAATTTCAAGGAAAAATTCTATTAAATTTTTCATTACAGGAGTTACTGGAAATTTTTTCATAATTAATAACCATAAATAACTATCTTTGATAATAGCCCACCTGAAGATGTTGTAATACAACGAAACATAGGTCGTGGTAAAGAACTTAAAGAAAGTAGAAATAATATTACATCACGTAGTTTCATTTAATTGTGAATAATGAATTTCTACAAAATGAACGCCAAATATTTTCGATAAATCACTTCTCAAAAGAGTCACAGTATTTTTTAAAAAAAAGAAGTACTTGATATAAATAAATTTTCGTGGGTGACTTTCAATAAATGTTCAAATAAATTTTAGAAGAAAATATAACAAGAAAATATGATTCAGGATATGGAAAAAATCCTTAAAAAAGAGTTTGCGTAAATAAACAAACAAAATATTATCAGAACATAGAATCTCATGGACATTACTTTATTATTAATGTCAACAAGTGGATATTCTGTGATGCCAATATAAAATAAATATTATTTTAATAGTCCTAATGAAACAGAATTTTACTGACTATTTTTAAATCTTATTCTCGGATTTAATATAAGCTTTAAAAATAATTCTGGCGTTTTAATATGTTTCAGTCGAATATTATATTAAACTATATACAATAATTAATATTATATTAATTAAACATTCACACAAATTAAACAGTTGCAATATTTTTAGATAAACAATTACTTTAAACATTACAATAAAAAAATTAGAAATGTGAATTGAATAGTTAAAAGCACGAAAAAAATAGCGTTTTCAACAATACATGGTATTATGCCTCATTCACGACCATTCATCAAATCTATATATTTTCTCTCATTTTGTCGAAATATGAAAACTTTTATTGAATTTAAAAAAATAACTCGTTTTTAATTTGCTTCCTCTAGCGTAGGCGAACAAAAATATAATAAAGCTGCGGTCGTACCCGAATGATGAATACACAATTTTGTAGCTTTGTGGCGATTTTTAACTCCGTCCCACGCAGAAATTTGCCTTTCCGGATATAAAGATGAACAAGAGAAGCGTTTTACCGTATAAATATCTTATTTTTATTTAGGTATAATATGTGTATTTAATCTACGTGAATATGCTGCATAATATATTTATGTAACATATCTTAGTTTATATTGTTTACCAACATTCGTAATTAAAACAATTAATAATACGTTTTTATTATGAAATTCTCTTTTTAAAGCCGCAGTCCTATTATTCTTTTCACATAATAATTGAAGATAAATGAAATTAAATTATTTTAAGTATTTCTTCAAACAAAGTAGACATTTTGGAATTGTTTTTATTTAGTCATATATTTCCCTTCTTTTAATACGGATTTCTGGGAGAATGTAACTTTTAAATGTATAGTTTACCAATTCAGTGAAAATGAAGGCCAAAACGAATTGAATGTTTTTTGATATCCCGAAATCAAATCAATGTTTGCATTTTCTGATCTGCACATTTTAAAATAAATACGTAAAGGAACAGTTCGAGAGTTTTTGAGTATCGAAGTAAAATTTCTTAATTTGAATATTCTTTAACATATTTTGTTTCGACTAATAGATTAATTTAGTTAATTTCACTCATCTCATGTAGCCAAGAATAACTTAAGTTATCAATCTCAATTTTTTTATATGAAGTAAATCTCAAGGCGATGAGGCGACGTGATATTTGAAAACTGTTGAAACGAATTTATCAAATCTGAAGTTATATGTTAATACGAATATATATGCTAATAAATATAGTTTTTCTAGTTACTTGTGGTCAAGAATTAATCATGAGATTGAACTGAATCAATTATCAGGCAAGATGATTTTTATTTGATCAAGCAAATTACGACCCATTATCACATAAATATTACCGTTCATTTTATGCATTTGTCGTAACGAAGAAAAATGAGATTAGACCGAGTTTACTTATTTGACATGAGATGTATAGGTATAAAATACACTTTCACTCCCGTGTGTTGTTATTACATGTGATATACAAGTCAGATCAATACTTCACAATTACTCGAAAACTGTAATTTTTCTTGGTAAAATAAATACCTTTTCATTACATATTTTCTTTTCCTGCTCATAATTCAGCTCAGTAATTGAAAGAAATTTATATGTTCTTGAAATCTCAAAATTTGCTTTGCATCATTTATCAATGATTGTTTACGCAATAACTTATTACATTTACAAATATGATTGCAAAAAATTTGCTTTATTTGTTTATTTAAATTAAATAAAAGGATATATATTACAGCCTTTTATTTTGTCATAATAAAAGAAAATATAAGTGTAGCGGTTTTCGAGAATTTTTTCCATCCGAAAAAATTATTTTGTTGGTATTGAGCAAGAAGTACATTATTACCGTAGTTAAACAGTTAACAGTTACAGTTTAAATTAAACAGTTACAGTTTAACGCAATTAAATATACTTCATGAAGATAAATTATTTGGTATTTCGTCGAAAAGCAATAACATAACCACAGGGAAAATGGTAAAATTTAAAATAGAGATTATATATATATATATATATATATATATATTTATATATACGATTATATATATATATATATATATATATATTTATTTATACAGAATCTTTGCATAATCTTATAGCCTGAAGATGTTGTAATACAACGAAACTTAGGCCGTGGTAAAGAACTTAAAGAAAGTAGAAATAATACTACATCACGTAGCTTCATTTAATTATCAATAATGCATTTCTACAAAATTAACGCCAAATATATTCAATATTCATGAAATTAATGAAAAGATACTAAATAAGGTTTTTGGTGCTCAACTCCTATCTACGGGTCGAAAATACATTCCACAATATAGAAATAAAAATCAGTAACATTTAGCTAAAACTGATAAATCCACTTGCTAAATTTTAATTTATTAACAAGAATTTACATATATTTCTTTTACTCATTCGTTTCTTAACTTACTTCATTTCGAAGCTTAAAGCATTTATATGTCAATTGAATAGATTGTGAACTGTGTGACTTAAAAATGACCAGAATTCAAAACCCAATTAAAACTCCATTTCTCCACAATATCCGACTGATGTAGATGGGACATCATTGAGAGAGGATAAGTAAATAACATCAAATGCCTCTCTACGTCGCTACTGGATACCAAGAGACATAGAGTAACATAAAGTGGGAAACCGGAAGTCGAAAATTTCTCGGCATCCTCAGTCATTAACTGAGACTGGGGCAGCGTCAATAGAAATGTTTGTTCTGGTTTTTGCCGCTATATTTTTCTACTGTTGCTATGTGTATACGCATAGTATAACTCGCTGCTTGAAAGAGTGTACACTGGAAATTCTTGCGTTCATATATGTTTTCTCCAGAGAACTTTTATTAATAATACTGCTATTTCAAAAGTATTTTTATATCAGTTAAGATGCCAATAAGTTATATTTTGACTGTTTTGTATATTATGTTGTTCAGAATGGCGTGCTGTCACTCCACTCTGAACAATTACGAAAGTACTCGTATTTTTCAAACTTCAAAAATGTGAAACTCAGCGTTTTTTAAATTTCGTTAACGCGGATATTTAAACCTTCATGACTACAAAGTATAACGGAATTTTTTAAATTGTTTGGAAAAGCAATGGAATACAAACAGCACAATTACAGAAGTTGCGAGAAGTATTTTATAATTAAACATTTTGAAACTAAATTAGTAAATTATAAAAAATATTATGATTGTTTTTTTTTATTTAGCCCTTTGTAGTATTACCAATGAAACAAAACCTTATATGAAAGAATTTAAATGACAAATTACAATTCTACTTCAAATTTACATCAAATGTTCGAAATGACAACTTGGGACGAAATGTAGTTTATGTCGTCTTAGAAAATTACGTTGCAAACAATAAAAAGGTTAAATTATATTTTGGACATGATTTCTCAGAAGTGGACTTTAAACAGCTCCGCCTTTAAAGCATCTCCAAATTTAAAAAAAAACATTGATCGGATTTATATCCGTGGAGAATGTTGATGACTAATTTTACCACCGCGATCTATCAATGGTTGCGGAAAACGCTTTATAAAAACGGCAAATACCATTCCCCAATTAAATTTGAGCATAGTCCGACATGACCAATAAACTGCCTGTTCCAAATTCCACTTCACAAATTCAATGAGAACTGATGTTAGAGCTTGGATTCTCGTCAGTAGCGCGGGTTTACGATGCACCAATAATTTGTATTATGCATGTTAAATATTTATTTATCTTACTCTAGATTATGTTGTCAGAAAAGTTCGAGTCTTCCAAACTTCTCCTCAACATTTCTCGAAATTACACCCCATTTTCAAACCATTTTTTTACCATTGAAATGATTCACGGCATTTTTTTACATGAAATTAAGGAATTTGATTGGTATTTTTAGATGACGTCTTTCGTTATGGATCGGGAAGTCCGAATTCCTGACTATACGTTCTTTCTTAATCCAAGGTCGGATACCATGGAATTGGCTCCTTGCTTCCAACAGAAAATAAGCATCTAAAGTTCCTATGTATATATTTCATGAAGAATGAAAACGATGAAGCAGACCGTAGGTGTCAGTATATTCAAGGAGTTGAATGAAATACTATTTTAAAAATTCAAAGAATATTACATAAACATAACCATCTTGTTATTACTTTTAAAACTGCTTTCGAAAGAAGTCCGGGAAAAGATAATAAATTAGTAAAGTAAACACGAAAACGCTTTATCTCACCATTAACATATAAAGTAGAAGCTATGGTTACAGTTGAACAGTTTGCATTCGTGATATTTTGTTTTACATGCCCGTGATGATAGATTAACCAGGGTGCCTGATATACTTTTTTTGTTTTGTATAACTGAATACAAATCTCAGTCAAAATTTGCCAGCGTCGACCTAAAATTGTACACGACAGGGTTGGAGCAAGACATGTTGGAACAAATTTATACTATGAAGACTATATGTAGATACATATATACATATATATATATATATATATATATATATATATATATATATATATATGTGTGTGTGTGTGTGTGTGTGATATATATGTTATATATATATATATATATATATATACATATATATATATATATATATATATATATATAATTCCAATACAATCATTAAAACTTTTTATAATCTAGATTGGATTTGAACTTAAACTCTGAAATTATACTACACTAGTCAAATCTTTTAGATTAAACATATATAAATAAGCATAAACTAGTGATGCACTGATTTTAATTTGATCGCATATTTAATATCAGGCTTATAAGTAAATATCTACATTTTATTTAATTTGTTTTGATAATTAAAAACTAACTAACAATAATATAACACTAACCACTAATTATAAATAATGTACTTTATCTTTTTCTATATTAACGACACTAATACGAATAGCGTAAGATAAATTATATGTATCTGATGTTAGTCTTCTAATGTCCGGAGTTGCCATAAAATGTGAATTACATTAATTTTGATTGCATCTCAAATGTAATCATTACTTACCGATTTAAATGCAAATAT
The DNA here is from genome assembly GCA_039881145.1 of Druceiella hillmani. Lineage (NCBI taxonomy): Eukaryota > Metazoa > Arthropoda > Insecta > Lepidoptera > Hepialidae > Druceiella > Druceiella hillmani. Next base: position 4,394,273 of record JAYKKI010000018.1, on the reverse strand, counting down.
TACGTGTATTTATGAATTGTTTATGGTTATAGGAGGGCATATTTCCGGAAGCAGCTTCTACCAGAGTTAGCGTTTCAGAAAGAGTCAACCAAAAAAACTAAAGAGTTCCAAGCTTGTTAAGAAGATACATGCTGTGTACAAGATTATTAAATTGTCGAGATACAAATTCAGAAGATTGCGGGCGCATTATAAAATGTGATAATTCGGAAAGTATAAAAAATTCTAAAGTAAAACAAATGTTGAAACTTATTTCGCCGAAAGACTTACACTCAATTTGATCATTAATTAAGAAATTATTTTAGAAAAATAAAAGCAAAGTGATTAAAAAATTAAAGGGATTTGCGGACGAAAAATATACACCAAAGAATATGCAATAAAATCTATACATATGCATTGTCGTCGTGTTTGTATTTTTTAAGATTTAGCTCTGCAGTAGTGGTCATCAATAAACTATTAGGGACCCAGCGCTGCAAGCTTCTAGATTATAATCTACCTGAACAGCGTTAAAGTCAAACAAATTTCAAAGCATGCTGTTGAAGTCATTTGAGAATCTAAATATATTTTTGGAATAATGACTTTTTATTGTACTATAATTGTAAAATCTCAGATATTTATTTCGTAAAATTTTAGTTATTTTTAAAATTCTAATAAAAACTTATGAAAATGAATATATTTTTGAATATATTATAATAGGCTTTAAAATATATTGCAATTTAATTCAATGTTGTTGCATAATACCATCCATCGACCATAATTGTTGCTAGACAGCGCCATCTGCCTTGATGGTAATAATCGACATGCCATTTGGGTGAGTCGGTTTTCTGTTGACCATATAAAATTACGACCATTTTTTTGGTTCGGGTTGTCCGTGCGTGATGGCCATTCTGTACTTTATGTTCTGTGCTGAAAGACTGGTTCTAATCCAATTTGTACAAATGTAGAACGGAAGTATTGTAAATGACGTCACTGCTTTGCGCACGATATGTTTGTACTTTGCAATGTTATTTCTAACTGAAAGTAGTGGATAACCCCGTGAACATGGTCTTTTGCCAGGAAAGTGCGTTTGGGAAGAGTATATTGAAAGAACATGAAAATGAAAAATATAGCGTGAGTATGCTATTTGAAATGAGTGAATAATTTCAATTAAATTCATGTCTAATGTCCGGAGTTGACAGATATTTTGAATAGAGTAATAATAATTTTTTATCGCATGTCAAATACAATCATCACTTACTGGTTTAAATTAAATATTACATATATTCATGAATAGTTTATGGTTATAGGAGGGCACAATTGCGGAAGCAGAAGCTAGGTAGAAGCCTAGCTAATTAGCGTTTCAAAAGTGTCTATCAAAAAAACTCAAGAGTTTAAAGCTTGTTAAGAAGATACAAGCACTGAACAAGATTATTGAATTGCCGAGATACAAAATCAGAATATTGCGGAAGCTATAAACTGCACGATCGCGCGGAAAGTTTAAAAAATTATAAAGTAAAACAAATGTTGAGACTTATTTTACCAAAATACTTACACTCGATTTGATCAAAAATTAAGAAATATTTTTAAAAAAAAAACCGGAGTGTCGTTTGATTAAACAATGAAAGAGTTTTGCATGAATTTGTATTATTAATACCTGTATGTTTAGGAAGAGTATGTTGGAGGCATATACAAATGAAAAATGTAGTGTGTTATCTTTAAATGAGTGAATAATTTCTTTTTTTCGTTAAAGTTTTCTCCATTTTTCGTGTTTATTTTTATATTGACAGCGAGTATACACAAGTGCTTTAGACCTTTTTCATTTTTCAATTCTTTAAGTATGATCTCTTTACATATTCTATCCATATAATATATGGATAGAATATGTAAAGAGATCTTTTCAGGGAGAAATAATTTATGTATCTGTATGTAATAATTAGTTCGGAAAATTATCTCGTCATTAAAGTACTGACCGAATAAATTAAAAACGATAAGTTTTTCCTTAAAACTCTGAATATATAACGCTCGGCGATAAAACTAACGTGCTGCGGTAAATTTACTAAACAGACGTTAATTTATAATAAAAACCTACCACTTCCCATGGTATTGTTTCGCTTAATGCGCTTTCATACCGGAAAAACACTTTCATAGTGTTCATTCAGCTGTTTATTTGCTTCAAGTGTATCTCTCTAGTTTAGACAGAAGCTTTGTATTTGTGGGTAATATTTATTGTTGCTGCGGATGAAGGTTTCGAGTTTGTTTAGGACGTTTCCTGTTAAAATTTGTTTATACGGGGTCGGCTAGGATATATTAGTTTTGAGGAGAACTTGTCTTGGTGTCAAGTTAGCTTTCATGAAATAAATTAATGTCTTTTGGATATATATTTAGTATGTTGCAACGATAGTTAATTAGTATCTCCATAAAAATTATTTCGAGACGATTTATTTGAAAAAAAATACGACTTGCTGCAGAAAAAAAATTTTAAAAGCTATTAATTAAAATACAATCATTTTTAAAGTAACTTATTTGACATTATACAATTTTACCAAACATAAAAGCAAAGAGTTCTTCTCGTTTATTTCTTGATTTGTATATTTTTACATAAATTTTATTCGCATTAAAATGTGAAAGTAAATTTAAAAGAACTTACAAAATATTAAATAATGCCGATGGTAATTACCGGAGGAAAAAGTGAGTTTCTGTTTACCTATATTTATTTACTGTTAATGTTGGAGAAAAATCCACGGAGCGGAAATATTTTATGTTTATTTAAACTAAAAATGAACTATTTAATAGGCACTTCGTTTTAAAAAAAAAATTGATGGAAATAAATTCCATATCATGTCATGTTTATATTTCATTTTAAAATAATAATACTAACAATATAAAGATTTGAAATAGAATGAAGAACAAATACAATATTAAACGTCATGGAAAACACTGAGAGAAAGTTTCATTACCATTTGATAAGATAATGAGATCTATGATTAGGAATAAAGTGAAATATTCAAGTCAGTGTCTATTTTTGTTACTTAAGGAAAAAAATCAAATTATTTCTCTCCTTTGGCGATAGAATTTTTCAAAAACATGAAAATTTTGTCCTATCTATCACGACACTAAAAACATCAAGGTCTCTTTCTCATAAATAGTTTTACGCATTATAATACTGCTTGCTACAATGCTGTCTGTAAGTTTTGAAACTACTTTGAAACTAGCTTACTATCCTTACATGAGTGATTATTTCTACATAATTCAGTTGAGTGATATTTATCTACTCTATTTTGATTTGTGTAGCATAAATTGATAATGGTGTTCTTTCTTTTAGTTGACAGACTAGAATATTATTATTATCTTTATTTAATTCCAACGATCCCTGAATTATAAGCTTCTTCAAATATGATATTGACTAGTGGAGCAAGAGGTTTGTTGTGAAAGTTAGAAAGTTATGGTGATGGAATAAACTTTCTCTTAACTAATAAAACTCCAAGGTCTTATTTTAATTTACTAAAATTAGGTCCCGTATAAAGAAACTGAGCTGGTATGGTATGAATATGATTACAGCAAATCATCTTCATACCATACCAGCTCAGTTTCTTTATACGGGACCTAATTTTATACTCAACATAAGTTTCCAACCCAGTAAATTCTCCATATTGCTACTTTTGAAATGATGTTTAAGCGCTATTTTGAAAATTTTGCTCTTCTTCGCTGGTGTATAAGCATTAATTTCTCCCGTTTAAAGCACGACCTGCTATTATCAAGTCAATTCCGATCATTATTATCTTATTTGATGAAAAGTTGCTAAAAATAAAGTATAAACCAATTAACATAAATATTATACACTAATAATCATTTCTCGAACCCAAATGTGAGTCAAGAAACGTTCATAAAGAAATTCCTAAACAAGATAATGAAACTTCAGTCAATAGTAATAATGAATTCAAAAATATTAGACGGGGTTTATTTCATAAGAAATAAACATAATTTTGGCACAAATTTTACTTCACCATCTCCAGTTTTACTCAAATGTGCCGCAAGAAATTATTTCATAAGCATTAGTTAAATCTTCAAATGTTATGTTTATGTAATAATTTGTTTCGAAATTATAAAATTAGAATTTGCCAGATTTGTCCAAAAATACATCATAGACATTTAAAAAAAACGGCATTTACTGCTCACCTAATTGTTCAAGAGAACTGTGCAAGATCTTATTTTAAACCTTTTTTTTATAAAACTTTGTATGATGTAAAACCTGTTGCCTTGAAGTTTTCGAGAAAGTAAGCCAAGCGTCACTGTTCAGTTTATTTTATAAATATATCGCTTATAGATAATACGGATTAAACGAATTAATAGAAATACATTAATAAATATGGACTGGTGCGTGATTATATACGGATGGTAAAATCTAAATTTAATCAAAAATTTATTTAACAGATGAGTGGTTTACCATTTTATTTTTCTGTTGGCTTTCAATAGTAAGCAATCACCTGCCAGATCATTCCCGAATTATCGCACATCAACTTTATAATTTTCTCTTCCAGAGTAGTAAACATTTTACCTTTTTATCTAGAATTACAATAATTATAATTAAGTATATTAGTATCATTATTATTCATATTAATAATAATAATAATTGTTTATTAAAGTTTGCTTCATCATTGAGTTTTTTCCGTGAGAGATATAATAATAATATATAAATTTATATTTAAATATATATTAATACACTCCTCATAAAATATTCAAACATAATCTATACGTATGCTGACTAACATTTCGATGTTCAAAAACGGAAAAAAACAAAGTAATCGTTGAAAATATGAGGCCTGATGTGAGAAGCTATTTGCGTTATTATAAGTAGTGTATTATATTAACACGTTGTAAATTATATTGTAATACTTGTGTTATCAATTATAATGCATCGATACTATCTATAAATAATTTTTGCTTAAACAGCGTACAAAATTCATTGTTGTATCGCACCTCCAGAATGTAACAGATTTTACTAGAAGAATGAGAAAAAGAGTTAATGAAACTTAAAGACCCAAGAAAGTATTGTCATTAACGAGTAAAATGTAAAATAATAGTAACTATGTTCTCCCTAGTTAACAACATCCCACACTAGTTCCTTACACAATAGCTTAAATGTTCAAATTTTAAAAATATCTTCTCAAAAATTAAGATATTTAAGTTAATTTGATGCCTTGCTATGTGTATTGCTTATAATAAAATCCTTTTCTTTTAAATCCCTGTTATCTTTTGCTTCTATTTTATTGTTCATTTATATTGCAAAATCACAAACACCCAGACGCTTACTAAAGAATACCACCAAGTAGTCGTTTCATTACTTACCTATTAATATCACAAATTTCTATACCGTTATTTTTCTAATGTGAAATATTCTTAAAGATTGTAAAAATCCAAAAATAAATATAATGTTATTACATTTATCTTAAAACCACTTTCTAAAGAGTATTCTAAAAACCACCTTCTAATACGCCATATTTTCTTTAAATGTTATGCAGGTGTTTTATTAAAAACTATTGTTCAGGTTAATTTTTTTAAGGTAATTCAGCTTTCTATTGGGCATATTTATGTTAAGTAAGGAAATATTAAATCATGGTTTTTAAACGAATGTAAATGTATTCATAGACACTGATAAATAAGACCATGCACCAAAATGTATGCGGACAAAATAGAGGCACATTTTCTTTTTATTTTTGAGGATCATATTTTGAACGTTAATGAGAATTCCTAAAATATGTTTGTTTCTTTGATCGAGTGACGATCTGCTTATATTGAAAACATCTTATCTTATTATTTAAGTAAAAAAAGGTGTGTTTTCAGAAGATGCATAAACTGATAGATTAATCTGTGTAAAGTATTTTTAGTTCGTATTTTATCGCTTAGGTTGTGCAAATTGCTATACACAGACTTACAAAAAAAACTTTCAAAGAAATTTATAGACAGCGGTACGCTTAGAAAAAACTTTCTCCGAAAATAAATTTTTATGAGTTGATGAGAAGGAAGACGTGAAAAACTCAAAAATCTTACTAAATGAAGTAGTTGTAAACGTTAACGGTTTAATAATGGACACAATTTTTACTAAATAGTTAACAGTTAAAATGTTATGTATAAAAGAAATATTTTTGGTAACTTGACAACATTATATATTATCAAGACATTCCAGTCAATCAAGTGTGTGCGTTACTTTATCAATAAAAATGAAGTAACGCACACACATTGCTAATAAAATTTCAGGTCAAATACAGGTGTGGCAGATTTAAAAGTTTGAACAAACATAGTTTCTGAACGGAACACATAAGAGGGGCGCTGGGGGCGTCGTTAGAAGCGCAAGCGGTGCGGATATTTTAGTAGCCATGGAACAGAGTGGAGAGCACGGCGCTTTTGCGGTCGAAGTGTACATTTCGAGTGTATTTTCGCTATCTGTAGCTTGCCGTCGATTTAATAATCGTTACAGTATTCGTTGATTAAGTGATCGACCATCGATCAACCTCATTCAGTCATGGGTAGCAAGGTTCAAAGCTACAGGATGAAAAATCAACTTTACAGGTAATAATGCAAAAAAAGCTCAAGTTCCATCCATATAAAATTCAAATTGTTCAAGATTTACACGATTCTGACTTTGAATTAAGAAAAACTTACGCGGAGATGAAATTGTTGAGATTTCGTACTGCTACCCGGATGGGCAAGATATTCTTTAGTGACGAAGCTCACTTTCACATTGGAGGATATGTGAATAAGCAGAACTTTTGTTACTGGGATGTCCACAACCCAAGACAAATGCATCAAGAGCCTTTACATAAGCCTAAAGTAACAGTCTGGTGTGCCATGTCTGCATTTGCAGTCATAGGACCTTATTTCTTTGAAAATCAACGTGGCCAAATTGTAAGTGTGAATTCGGAGAGATATGCCCAGATGTTAAATGACTTTTTCAGAGTAGAACTACAGAATAGTCCATCCTTCAACCAAAACACATGGTTCCAGCAGGACGGGGCCACAGCTCACACTGCTAATGTGTCCATGAATGCAGTGCGGCAGTTATTTCCAGAAAAAAACATATCCCGAAACGGTACCGTACTGTGGCCACCTAGGTCACCCGATTTAAGCCCATGTGACTTTTTCTTCTGGTGATACCTAAAATCCGAGCACTGTGACACAACTTAAAGAAAATATTCGAGCCGAAGTCAGTAGGATACCCCAGTCGCTCTGCAAACGCGTTTTTGAAAACATGCGTGCTAGACTCGAAGAGTGTGGCCGCCATTTGGAAAACGTGGTTTTTAAAAAATGAAATCCGCATTTGTTTTTATAAAATTAAAATAAACCTACTTTGTATTAGAGGTGTAGTTTTTTTTTACAATTTTTCAAACATTGAAATCTGCCACTGGACAACCTGTATATCGGAATATATCGAGCTTATATTTCTTTTTTTTTGAACTAATTTGAGGTTTATTTTCCACGGATTATTTAACTGCTTTTCGTCAGTCATTTGAAAGTTGATCACAACTTTACGTTAAGTTCTACTTCTCACGGATCATGGATCATTGATCTAAAATTCACGGAATTAAGAATGTATTTAATATATTTCTGAATTTTATGATTAAATCAGAGAGAAGTAAGAAAAATTTTACATGTAAATCATTACATATATATCTAAGTAAACAAGCAGAATTGGATGAGGTAAAATTTCATATAATACACAATTAATTTGTTTAAATTTTTTATTAAATTTTATGGATTATATAAAAATACGCCTTTCATTCAAACTTCAAGTCATTGAATGGGTTAAAATTAATAAATGATAATAATTCAATAATAATTCACTATTTCACTCATATGGAATTATTTCACTCAACATAGTAGCGTGGAAAAAGCTGTTGCCATGTTTACCCTTTATTATATTTCTTCGTGGATTATTGCAACAGATGCCATATTCGCACAAATTATTTATTGTTCTCAATCTTGATGAAATCTAAGTTTGATGAAACCTAGATGAAGTCTTACTCTTTTCTTCTTTCATCATTAAATAAATTTCTATCATTCTTTCTGTTGTATTAATGTTCCAAATTTCCTTAAAAGTGTGATGCCGTTTTTATCATTAATTGCATTTGTCTTTTTTTATTACGCTGTAAAGACTCGATCACTCAAACTCAGCAATGGCTTATGCAGTCAATGTGTCTTAAGAATTATTCCATCTTATACAGTCGTCTCAACGTTTTTCACTTTCAAAACTCTTTATATATTGCCTCTTAACATTTAGATTATGCTTTTCCCCTATCTAAAAGTGCATTTTGGAGAAAGGTGGCATACTTACTTATAGACAGTGAAATAAATTAATGTTTCGAAATAATATGTTACGTTTAACTTGGCATTTCAATGTGAGAATAACAAAGCATTGGTATATAAAACAGCTAATTTTTAGAATTTATTTAATCCAGCAGTATTTCTATATTTCGCCACCGGAATACTGAAAGTCTTTATGTCTACAAAAATATACCATTTGACGAAATGAATGTATTACCACTTGTTATTTTCATCAACTGCTTTCTAAAAATCTCAAACTTGTCGGAAATTTTAATATGGATTTTTCTTATAATCCGCTTTAGAATATTTTCCTGACTTAGCTGCGACATATTTTCATGTGTTCGCATTATTTTTCGGTATGGGGTGTATTTTGCTATATTAATATGGAAATGAGCATATTGATTCCTTTTTATTTTAAGTACTTCTGAGCTTAATTTATCTATATCGGTATAGGATTTAAAAAGAAGTCCCACTGGCTGGATATAGCAAAATTATTTCTGAAATTAATTTCTTTAAAATCTTCGTCTGCTACTTACGAGATTAGTATTAATATTCTTGTATCTAATGGTTATAATAATATCATTAGCATGCCAATGAATTTGACTAGACCGTAGTTTTGTCTTTAGAAAATTTTTATTCCTGATTGAAAATCATTTAAAATACTTTTCAAAAAATTATAAATATATTCGATTGCTCTGGACTTTATAAATAGCACAAGAAAATGGCTGCAAAATATTTGTACTTTGTCAGAAAAGATGTAGTGTAATTTTCTTCCATTGCACGATGGTACACAATTCTAAGGCAGGTAGACAAAAATAGATAAATCGAAAATAAAGCATTATATTTGTATTAAAACCATCGTAAATGATAAAACGAAGTAATATTTACTTAACAATATTATATTATACAAAATATTTACCAAACATTTGATTACAAATGACAAGAAAAAGAAAATTGGAGTAAATGTAAAAATGGTACATTTCAAAGTCTATGTTAATTAATATTGAACACAATAAATTGAAAACTTTTTTTAAAAAAACTGACATTGATATTTACTATCCATAAGCAAAAAAATACAACAAACAAACATAAATAATTAATAAAAACGGCATTGAAAATGAGGAAAAACTCTTATTTCTAGAAAATAATATAATCATACTCGGATATTTGTATAAAAATAATTGTAAAATTTCCTAATTTTATTAACAAACTTAATACTTGGCTATGTAAAAAACCATTTTTTTAGTGAAGCTTTCGTAGGCTGGCAACCAAAGGTGAAATCGATATTAGTTACTTCCCGAGACATTTTTCGAGCATGGTCTCGTCATGGTGCCTTCAAATTTTTATTATCATCTTTGGCAGCCTCTTCTGAGAATTTTTCGACAGACACTAATGCATGCTTTACAATTTAAGAGCCATTATTAGTACTTTGCGAACGGAAGCTCGGAGACTGTACCGTTGATATTCTTGTATCAAAAGTCGCGCAGTTTCCAAACCGAATTTACAATATAATTTAATACTTTATACCGAAAATAAAACTCAAAAAAGTTTAGAACAGTCAATTGAATCCCTATTTAAGCCTGTGATTTTGGCTGAAACAACTAAATTCAAAAATAATTTCCTCGTAGTATTTCCGTCGTTTGATGTCCTGCTTCCACTACTTCGTGGTTATTTGCAATTAAGCGTAATCGAGACCTAAACTGATTTTGAACGCACAATTTCTTATCTGTTAACATTTCTTATTATCGTGTGACCTAAACTGCTAATTTTTAAAGTCTATTCTATAAGACAGGTGGATGAAACACTAAAAGAAACGAATCCACAAATTTAGAGGTGTCAAATCGAATTCAAAACGATTTTCATCACGCATATTCGCAAGGAACTGTCTACATCATTAATTATTTTGGATGATGCTTCACGAATACAACACCTGGCAGATGTTGTTTCACTTAAAACACTACAGATTTAACCATCAATCATTGTCAGTTGCAAAGAATGCTGGATGTTGAAAACACGTTCGTCTAATGTGAATATTGCAGGACACAAAAAGCTATCTTTTCTTTAAAATAAGATTCCTCATTCCTGAAATACAGTCAACTTTTCTTCAAAAATTGGAAATGAATAGGTCTACAATATCTTCTAGAAGAGGAGAGTCTGTTACTAACTATAGAGGAATATAAGAAGTTACAAATAAAATATACTATTCTTATCTAAACTAAAATCCGCAAATTACTGTTTGCCTCTATGACCCGTTCTACCATCAAAACCCTATTCTCCAATTGAAGTTAAAGTAACTGACTACTGGAATACTATTTAAAACAAATTTCCCTGACTCTGAGATCCGTGAAGCTGTGTGATCTAACAAACATTGCAAGTCGATCTTCATCACTACCATATTGCTATGATATCGAATTTTTTAACTTAAAAAAAAAACACACTGATACGATGGTAAAACCTTGCAAGAAGTCTTTCAAAGTTTATTATCAACAAGTATTAATGTTTCGTAAGTTTAGCCTCCACAAAAAGTGATAAAACTTTATCCCCACTAATATTTGCTGGTTTTGACGCATCTGATCTGTTGAGTATAATTCTGTTAACCATCTACGTTTTGATCTTTTGCTGAGAGCACTAAAATCCTCCATGGTCGACCGCGACCATAAGAAGAGGCACTAGGTTAAGCTAAATCACATTCATATGTACATTGCTCATCAGTTGTTGCTAATTCAATACACTCAACAGCACTAAACCAGTCAGCATACTTTTTAAATATTTTTAATCTATAAAATCCACAAATTTACTATAACGTTGTGGATTATAATAGAAGCCTGTCGACACTTTGACACAAATTAAGTACACGTATATCCGAAGGACTAATGTCTACATTCTCTATTAAGTTTTCTAAAAGCATTGATCAAATATGTTTGTGTTTTAATTTAGTATGTCCGTTTACTGAATTCCATAACTCAAAGAAATACGTCCTATTACAAGAGCACGTCCGTAAATTACCTGAAAAGAAAAACGTACGGTTTAATTGACATTATAAAAATATGGTACATTTGCTACGAAAAACGTATGCTATGAATTAACATAAAGAGATATTGCAGGTAGTTTTTGGGAAAAAACCTTACAGGTGTTTTTTGCTTAGGGTTTATTATTTTTATTTATTATAATTAGTTTATTATTAGGTTATATATTTTTATTATTGTATTTATTCTCAGTACAAAGTCAAGTTGGCGAGGCGAGGGGGGGGTGTGGAGAGAGTCCGTTTCCATTTTGCAAATGACTTAAAAGTGGCTATAAAACATTTGTGACTAAAATGTTTATGAACTATGACGCGCTAAAAATTAGGTGTCACCAAGTATTCGACCGAATAAAGAACGTTTCATTGATATATGTTTATTTCGGTTTAGCATCAGATCCCGGTCACTACTTTCTACGAGTTAACTCTTCACCATCAGGAAGTTCCGGTTATCATTTGCTGGAGAAATTCCGGTTATCATAAATGGCCCTTCTTTAAATAATTTGTAAAAAATTTTGTTGGGAATTAAAAGGGAAATAAAACATGTTTTTTTGGGAATTGGATAGAATAAACTTTCCCTAGTATTAATTTTTTGTGCTTTAAACATATTACTTCAGAAAACACTTTATATCCAAATGCATTCGTTCAAGTTTCTGTCTTTGAAAATTACTCGGGGCGCGCATTTATCGTTCTTTTTTTTTCTATAAGAAAGTCTGATATATCTTCCTTATTGGACTAGCTGTTCTTAAAATATTTAAAAAAACATTTAAAAAAATATAAGTGTTGGATATTTTGCAATTATCAGAGACTTTATAATAGAAGTTAAAATAGCTTTTGAATTATTTAAGAACAGAATATTTTCAAAAAAGAAAATTTCCTATTTAAAAATGATTCTTTACGATAAAATAAAATTAATACTTGTGAAATGTATATTCATTTTGTTCACTTTTAACACTTTTCACTACAAATTAACATTGAATTTGATTTGGACAAGTTTTACAACAAAAAAGAAGAAATTGTATTTTTATATATTCTAATGGTTAATTACCACATCTACCTTAAACAATATTAAAACGTGGTTACTTAGGAAAAACAAAGTTTAGAAAAACTCTACTATGAAATTATATACAAGGAGTGAGAAAATTTTTTATTTTACATGAAGATATTTGTTACTAAATTGTATAATGTGAGAATATTTATCAAACTATTTAAAATATGAAAATTTTAACAAAAGTCCTCATTTAAAAAAAAATCTACGATACGTGCTTTAAAGACGAATCCATTAACATTTCATTAAATGAAACCTATTTAGTATTTTGTGAAAAAAAATTCATGTACACAAACAAACATACATAGGATAAAAAAAAATTTTGATGTCAAGACAAGAGTTTGAATAAACAGTTGCTCTTAAAATATCACAATGAACAGCGGTGAAGTTTTCTTTTCTATTTATAATTCTTCATATTAAGGTAATTAGAATATCTAGACAGATATCGCAGCACTCATGTCTTATTAAAAAGTTTTTCGACCAGAGAATAAAAGAATGAAGTATTTCAGAAATTCCTCTTGCAAGCTAGATCAGTCATATGTAAAATACTCAGTAACGTCAGTGCTTATAACTTCAATGTAAATTTGCAAAATGTTACGTAAAAGTGGTAAATAGAATTTTCCTTTTACAAAAAACTAATCATTTAAAGTTAAACATACACACTTTCTTACTAAATTTGAAGAGACATGTAAATATATACATTTCCTTTAATTTCATCAAAAAGATTTGCATAAAAAACCGTTTACAATGTTTTTTTGTTTTTACTATTATTAATAAATACAATCAATATTTACATGGTTTGACTCAAGATATTTTAAACGAACGATAATCGATTTAGACGAATATTTACACAAAATGTTAAATGTGCAAATAAAGATTATTCTTGTCCCATATATGGTAAAAATGCCATTTATGAGTAAATAATTTTTCTCTTATATCTAAATATACGGGTATGTGTCCTTAGGTTAACGCTGTTTACAAAAAGTTAGGCAGCGATGACCTGTTGTACAGCAAGGGCTCCGTTTTTCCAGGACATATGTTCATTTTATGATCACTTTCGCCACGCTAAAGCCATTGTCAACAGGAAAAAAAATTGCAAGGAATATATCAAGAGTCTAAGGAAAGAGATGAGATATAAATATTTAACGAGTTTTTGATTAGAAGGAAAAAAATTATGAGAATATACCATTAACTAAAATAAATAAACGTAACAAATAAATATAATATTTAAACAGTTTCAGAATTCTTTAAATTTCTTTTATGCGGTTCACCGGATTACACGTTATGTATGTCAACAGTACATTTAAATTTGTAATTAAATTTAAAATAAAGAAGTATTAAACATTAAATGAAATTTTTCTTCCTGCATTTAGTCACATTAAATAAAATTAAAAATTCTTAATTCATTCTGCCAAGAGTCCTTGTATTTTACTACAGGTTGTATTTACAAAATCATATTAATATTATTGTGATAAGTCACTACGAGGTTTTCATAATACGCGTGGTGAAAAAATGATGCTAAATGCATCATTTTTTAATCGTTAAGATTAAAAAAAGTTTAACTAAAAATAATATTTCCATATTTAGTAACACCTATAGAAAAATATTGAAAAGAACAATGTTTTGAAATGTGGTTTTATTTTCACTTCTTTTTTCCAAGTATATTGACATTGTGATTAAAAATGAAGCAATTGTGTGAAAAGCATTACATAATGGCACTAACTTCATTTACGTTTGATATTCAAGCTTTTAGGTTCGCAGAACTGGTAATCAGGTCATTAGTGTGAGTACTTTAATGAGCCGTGATGAATGTATTTAATGACTCATTTTTAGCATAAATAGGAAGTTTTATCTTAATTGGGCCATCAGTCTTAGAACTATCGTTGACCAAGCAACCCAATTGGAAAGAAAATTATAAATATGGGGAAAATCGAGTACCGCCCTATTTTAAAGTTCCTCACCAAGCAAGGAAAGTTGGTTGAAATAATGTTAGAAGAGATGGCATCCGATTACGGAGACTCTTGCCCAAGTAAAACTATGATTTATAAGTGGCACAGTATCTTTAAGCAAAGCAGGAACTGAAGAGGACCCATGGCCCGGACGGCCGATTGAAATGACTACTCGGGAAACAATTCAAAAAGTCGAAACATTGGTATTGGAAGATGCTAGACTAAAGAAAAAACAGATCTTCGGATGGCTAAGGTCAGCGCAAGGTGGGTGCTGACAATGCTTACTCCGCTTCAAAAACAACACTGCGTGGTGTGTTCTCGTGCTTTTTAGAACCTTTGCAGTGAAGATAAGGATAAAATATTGAGAAGAATTGATACTAGCGACAAAACTTTTGTTCATCATTATGAACTTGGGCCCAAGTAGGAATTTATGCAGTGCACCAAAAAGACACACCAGTACCCAAGGAGTTTAAGGTGTCACAGTCTGAGAAAATCATGGTTTTTGGGACTTATAAAGGAACCTTTTGATAGATTAAAAAGATAAGAACGTCTCAAAACCCGAAAAATACTATGCTTTAATCCAGCAGTAGTTGAAAGGATACTTCAAAAAAAGAAAGGGAAGATTAACTAAAGGTATCCTTCTTCTACGCGACGATGCGCCTGTTCATAAGGGTTGTGTTGCGCCTGTTCACAAGAGTCGTGTAGCCCTGCATAAGGTGGGCTTCGATATTTTGGACCACCCACGCTACAGTCCTGACCTGGCTCCTAGTAATTATAATCTATTCCCAAATTTAAAAAAGAACTTCGTGGGAAGGAATTTTTAAGCGATGAAGATGTAAAGGACGCAGTTTCAGGTTACTTTTCGGAGAAAAATAAAACATTTTTGTATAAAGTTATATGTATATTAGCTAACTGAAACAGCAGAAAAATATCTTAGCGTAGCAGGTGTATTTATTGGAAAAGAAAAACAAATTTGTACTTTTATTCTCACTTTTTACACTCCCATTCTGCGAACTTTAAAACGCCCCCTCGTAAGTTCACAAGTAATACTGCATTCTACGTTAGCGCAAATGTCTTCGGATTGCGCGTGCATCTACAGAGTATGTGATTTAAAAAACTTAGTCATAACTTTCAATCGACAATCGTTATTTGTCAACAATTTTTTGACTAGCATATAGTTGATAAACTTGAAGAAGTTATTATATGTTAAAAAAAAAAATTACAACTTAATTTACTACTTAGTTACTTTTAGTCATGAAAATATTAGACAGCAGATATGTAATATATTATTTTTTTATTTGACGTTGTTAAAATGTTTTATAAAAAAATATTTTTAACGTATTTCACCATACAAGAAGTATTCCGTGAATTAGTTGATTTTTTTCTCTTCTTGCTTAATTAATTTTGAAGATATTTATCCTCTTAGCTTTCAAAGTAATAGGATTCAAAGATGAAAAATGTAGTGTGTAAATAAGATATAATTTCACTATTTTGTCGAATGTTAACAAAGTAAATGTACACATATTTTTAAAACCAAGTAATCAGATTCCATACGATAACTGCCTCAACATCTACATTAGGATTCTATTATCTTTTTGTAAATCAGTTTAAGATCTATTGGCAGCTTTTTACCACCTTCCAATTAAGTACATGGATATTGTGCACATCATTGGGGAGTGCATAAACCGAAAAGCTATTATTTTTTTTGTATCTTCGATTTTCAAATCAGAAATGTAGATCTAAGAATATTTTGAATTTAAATAATTTTAATTACTAAGTAGAATAAAACGTGATCCAATTTTGTAGAACCTAATTTCCGATAGGATGCTAATATAAAGACATAAGATACTGCAATAAATTTCACCTGCTTTTATTACTACTTTTTGCATCTTTTATTTTTTTTTCATTAATAATTTTGTTTCTTAAACATTTATATAATAATAAAATTTACATTTTATTCCAATACAAGTCAAATTAACGAATGCTCGAAAAGTCATAAGCCTGGAACGTAAATGGGTGGACATTAAAGTTTAAAATAATTAAGGTATTACTTTGACGTTTGATCGCTTTTTATTGTCCATTTGTTATCGGTGTATTTATGAGATGGCTAGACATAAATTTTATCTCATCATAATGTCTCATGAACGTAACTATTTTAATTAGGCCTCGGCTCAATAGAGCTAAAAAGTTGTAAAATTAATTGTTTTGAACCATCCTCATTAACATAGTGCAATGAATTTGAAACATGAGCAATAAAAGTGAATCATATAGGCAAGTACGTATAATTTTGTTCATAGTCATTTTCATTTTAGACTATTCATCTTAATTAAAGCAAATATTTCTGTCAATATTTCTTTTCTTGAGATAAACTTAATGTGTTTCGTCAGTCTCCTTCAAATTTGTATCCGATACATTACTAAAATAATTATTTTGAAATATTTTTATAACATATAAAAATGAAAACTAATATTCATTAAAAAAATGTTATGATTTGAATTTTTGGTTATGATAGTAACATCGTAATAGTTTCATATAATTTTCCTCGCTTTTCTCCATTATTTGTGATAACTGTAAAAATTACGATTACCAATATTATTTTATGATTATACCGTATGTTAAAATATTATTATATCATATATCAAAATATTAAAATAATATGCCAATTACCGAATTAACCGAGCAGAGAGAATTTTTTTTAAATAAAACCGAAATTATTAGATTATTTTTAATTGCCCTCAATATGTAAGTTTTCTTAAGTATTTAATAAATTTTCATCTCTTTTATAAGGAATTTCTTGTACGTTTTGTTCAAAACTGTTAAAGGTTAAAAGTTCGATTTTTCACACTTATGGTAAAAATGGTTTAATGATCGTTCTTTTTAGGAATTATTTGTAATCGTTTAAGGTAAATTAATTACATGGAAGTAATTTCTATTTTGCTTTCTTAGTCACATTCGGGAAATATTGTATATTATAAATTTGAATAAATAATATGCAAAATAATTACATTAAAATTTATTTGAAATAATCACAATTATTTATATAAACCCAACATACATTTTTAATATACTAGATCTACTAATACTATTATTAATGATCGTTTTTAATGATAATAACTGGTTCATTTTTTTCGCAAAAATTTGCATATTATATACTGGCTAACGTCATAACAGCATTTTATTTTATTCGCTATTTTATATATAACATTTTTATATAACAATTTAAGAATATAGTCATGACTGTACCAGATTGGCTTCAGTGTTTATGTTATTGGAGAATATTTAGAAATCCTTACAATATTTAACACTGCCAATACGTTAAAATGCGCTTAATGTACGTTATATTTGCTTCGTTAGCACATTTTGTGGCTATGTCCGTAACTCATGTTTTGTTTATGCTCCTCACTCCTCACTTAACAGGCCAAGTATTTAGTTTTTTGGAAGATTGAAGGATCCAAAATGTGTAACGCATGTGCAAGTGTTATTGCAAGTGCTATAATTTATATTCATTTATTCTTAAAACAAATCTATTCCGTAGAATTGTGAATTAATCGTAATGAAAATATAAATATCGCACTAATATATTTTGCTACATTTGCGCTGTGTTTTGCAAGAATAATACAGATACAAAATACCTTGTTTTGTGAGGCAAGTTTTTGCTGCTTATTATGAACAGCAAATAAAAAAAATGAACAAAGTAGATTGGGTTATCGCAATCTTTTTAAACCTTATATTAATTGATGAAGAAAGAAAAGCACTCAAAGTGAGAATTCGGTAGGCCTATGGTTAGAAAAGACCCCAAAAGTTATTTCAAAGAATGCTAAAAAGGCTTTAATCAGCATGGAATATTGGAATACCTTGAATCATTATGAATTCAGGATTTTTGTTGTGAAATTTCTCCATAGATTTCACAGTCACGTGGATATTTTCCCAATAACCTGGGAAATTATAGCGTAAAACAGGGACAATGCTTTATGAGTAAGAAATACAAAATTTACGAATATTTTCATGAGAGTTTAATAAAACCAAGATTAAAAGTGATGGGGAAGAAATATCAGGGTAAGTGGAATCGTCACTCGATGGCAGATTACTGCTGGCTCTACAAAGAGATTGTTCACAAAATCATACCAACAATAGTTTCTAGGCAGTGTTTCTCTGAAGTGTAATGTATTTTCACCCTTTTTCATTTTTATATAAACAAACCGGATGCTGAAACAAAATAATTAACAGCGTTTTCAGTTTAGTTTTAAAGAATGAAGTAAATATTTAATAATATATACTTATTTTCACAGTGTAATATAAAAAATTATATTACTTGGAAAGATAATATTGCAACTTCGTACATAATTCCACTAGTTTTGTAAAAAATAATTGAATTTATAAAATTATTCTCAGCATCACATCACTCGCAATTTAACCGTGAAAATCCCTCTTGTCGTGGACTTCAATTTTAATTGAAACTGAGACGACTCTGGTTGATAACAAGAGAACTTGCTTGCTTTGCTTTCTGGATGGTGATATTTGAAAATTAGGTTCATGAATATACGAAAGTAACAAAATTAACGTTGATAATTTCAGAGAAAGTTCGTACAGTTTTGTAATATAAATTGAAATTAAGTTTCATTATATTTTTTGTTTAACGATTATAATAATTTTTTGGTATATTTTGTTGTGTATTCAATCAAGTGAAAAAAACAACTGCAACATTTTAGATAAAATAAAATGTTAATTTTAACTTGCATCTAAAAAAAAATAAGGTTAAATTATTATACATATTCATATAATTTATTGAGGTGTATTTAATTATCTATTTATGTTAGCGGCAGCGTGCAAATGTAAGCTACATTCATATGTAGACACTTGAAAATTCTTTGTTTTTCGTGATTTTAGGATATAATCGATTACTTTCTCTGAGGAATACAGCACCACATTATTCATCTAATAACATGCTAAAACTAAATTCCAGAAAAGTAATTTTTAAATCAAAAGCGTTAAATAAAGAACGTTATTGCGCATAATATATTCATAATAAATAATTGATATTACTTTGCCTTCTTGTTCTTGTGCGAAGTCTATTATTTATTTAATCTTTCACGGATGTGTGGTATTAATTCCAAAATACATAAGATTTTTCTTAAATAATCGTTATAGAAATTCTATAGCAACCAGATTTCATTTTATATATTGTCAAAATTATGTGTCAATTCATTGTAAAAACAAGACAAAAACTACGAAAAAATACTTTCATTACTCAATATTTTAAAATACATTTTTATACAAGGAAACAAAGAAGTTTCCAAATATGATGTAGTAAGTAAAATATTAAACATTATATAGAATTAGACTGAGTAGAAAATTATTGAACTAAGGCTCCCATTGAACTAAGAGGGATTCAAAAATTATTCACCTCGATTTTCATATTGCCTTTTGGATTGACATCAATTAAAAAATTAAATGTAGCATCTTAAAAAGAAAAAAAACATTCTTGATAGTAAATTACAATAACAAAAGAAAACGAAATTAAAATATTCCGCATTTTATATTTCTATTGATCTGTAAACAAACATAATATTTTATGTTTATTTCCAGGTCAATAAGAACAATAGTGAAACATCACACTTAACTCGAAACAATACATGTTTAGAAATAAAAGCACATTTTACACAAGATGTCACGAAATTTTACGCTCATAATATTTGATTAACATAAATTAACGATCTGTCATTCCCATTCTGGGAACTTTCGTAAGCTGAGTACGTGCACTGTATCAGTTATGATCTTTGCATTTACATTTAGTGGTTTTCTTTCACATCTAAATATTTATATGTGCTTATGCATATATGCATATATGTGCTTATGCTTATGGGTCTTTGATTTTTTTCATAAATTTTTAAAATATATTTTACATATTCTGAAATATCCGACATGAGATCTTAACAACGTTAGATACCATTCCGAATAAATTTTTTATATTCTTTTCTAACAAAAGGGTTGGTTTGTCTAAGTATTGCATATTTTAAAATATTTTATTAGTTTCTCGACTTCTTCCTCAAATGTTTGGCTGCCTAAATATATCTCCGTATTATCGGTGCATTTGATATTCTTTTATGCGACCAAGACCCAACGCGAATCTAGGAAACCTATTATTTATTAAATTATTAGGGAAATAACCCAATACTACGGGTCTTTATGTGTCATGTGTGAAAACTAATTCGAATTTATTATAAAACTACCTCTCAAATTGTTCTTTGGCACAAGAATCTATTGTCAGTTCTGTAGTACTTTTACATTATTTTATGAAGCTACTTTAAAAGTATTATACGATGTTTATTTGACCTCCATAATTCTCAAATGCGGCGGCGCAATGTTTTTGATAAAATATATTTTTCACTTGATATTAATCTATTTAAATTAGCAGGTTTATCGTATAGTATGATATCTTATAACATTAAAACAGAACAAATTTATTTGAGAATTTTCCTGATTAAAACTATTATATAGATTTTTTTCATTATATATTGAATTTAGTTACAATACTAAAACGAAAACTCTTTAGTAGGCTATCATTAATTGACACCACTACGATACGATGATTCTGTTTTAACCAATGATTCTGTTTTACTATAGGTATTATATAAAAAAATAGATATGTAGAAGGATTGTCACAATAATAGAAACAGATGAAAACAAGAAAATCCTATACTTAGAAAAACATCCGTATTCTGCACGTGTATAAGAAAGATTTCCGGGAAATTATATTAAAATTCATCTAAATTTGCGGGAGGTTAAGCACATTTTTATTTTAGGAGATCATTTGATGTCTTAGATGAGAAAGAAACAGCAAAATGATTCTAAGCTGAATTTTCAATCTTCCTAAAGCTTTGTATATTTCAGCCATATCGCTTCGATGACTTTTTATTACAATAAATGGTGAAATAAGAATAGTTTAATAATTTAAATGTATTTTAATGAAATGTGTCTAAATGGCATTTGTCATCTAACGCTGATTAAATTATTTTAGAACAATTGAAAAAAGGAAAGAACTGTTATTTATTATGGATTGCAGGAAGTATTTGGAATCACATTACATTAAAACAATATATTTACTTCGTGCATTTGATGTTACAGCTTTATAATTTTTTTGTTATGTGAATTTTTTAAGATTCATATATTAATTAAAATTATGTTTTGTTACTTAATTTAAATTCAAAAGTCACTCGAGAATTTTGAAATAAAAATCAATCTTTACCTTAGAAAAATTTTAAAAATAAGTAAATTTTATTCGATATAATATTTTTAACTAAGTTTAACAGAAAATTTCTAAATAAATTTCTAGGTAATAACAGACAGAAATAACAAATATTATTAAAAAATATGAAGCCTCATTTCAAATTACAAGTTTAAAAGTTAGATAACAGGTAAATGAACAATTAAATAAATTTTACCGTTTGAAAAAGAAGTAATAGAAGTAATTCCACAAAAGCACTGAGTTTTTTTATTTCAAACTGAAATTTTAAGAAGTTCATATTACTACACGTTCACCTGTTAGTTTTATTAGGAACGCTGCAGATTTGCGATTTCGATTAAAGAATTTGAGTATTTAGTGTATTCTATATTTATTTTAAAGATAAATTTGTCAAGATATTTAAATAATGCAAGATGTATGTAATTAAATAATTTAGAAAACGTTTCGAGATTTAGATTTATTTAGGAAAAGGGCCTTTTTGTTCTAGCGACAGGCAGGAAACAATTGTGTGTCAAAATCTATCAAAAGAATCAACTATAATAAAATTACTTAAAATTTGATTTAATTACATTACAATTAAAAGACGTAAAAAACTACATTTTACATAACACGTTTGTGTTAGGCAATGTTGCTTACTAACAGCTTGTAATCTTCTATACGCGCCTTCCATTTTCAGGTCTATGGAGGAAAAACTGATATATTAGTATATGAATTGAGAGACTACTACTAATGATGATCTTTTAGTTTCAGGATAGCCTTTCATTTTATACATATGTTCTTTATATACCGTTTCATGTTAAAATTATCTGCCGCAATTTTTTTAATCATGCTCTTTAATTTGCCGTCTTATATAATATACTCTACAAATATTAGCATATTTTCCTATTTTTGCTTTAAATTGTCATGCGTTAAATTGTGATAGTCCCAAAAATTTCAAAGTATATTTAAATTTGTTACAGTGTTTGTATGCATGTCTGCATTTACAATTACCTTTTATTCGAACACATTCCTTGAATGCTTCTGTCATTGATGAAAACTTTTTGTGACAGTTGGTGATTAGAGCTTTTACAGGCAGTTTACGTGTGACTGTACGTTTTTGAGTATACATACACGCATTCAACAGTCATAAATTAATGATTTTCTGCTAAATCGTTAGATGGAATACAATCTTATTTATATCTAAGATATTAGAAGTAATTTTTCTTTTAATTAATCAATTTAATGACATTGGACGACTATTTTTTATGGAAATACAAACAAATAAACTTTCTGTATCTGCACATTATCTTCCATTAAGATTAAGTTGGCCAGAATGATAAAAAGTTGTATACTGATAGTTTCAATTCGCAAAAATTATTTTTTTCGAGGAACCCTAATTAGAAGGTGACTGTTACCTCTGAAATCTACCGTTTAGCAGCGATAGTCATATTAGTGCACAGAAACAATAACAAGATCACAGGCACATATCAGTGCACAGAAACAATAACAAGAAATAATATGTAAGAAGTGGGTTAGGAAATAAAACAAGAAATTAGCGTAACAATTAAGGAAATTGAAAACTAAAGTAGTTAGTTAAGACAATATCCGATTTCGTCTTGCTAAATTAAATTAAACAAAACAACGATAGCTTCATTCATAAAGCACATCAAAATTTGTATGTAGATTAGTTACAATGGACTTACTACAATGAGTAAGTCTATATTTATATTTTACGTGAGAGTCGGATAAAAATTATATCTGATTGAAGTGTAATTATGCGAAAATTATTTCGTGAGACCTTGTCAGACAGAGACACATAATCATATACACAGTTTACTAGATTACGTGAAAACCTTTACACATTATGTTCAGCGATTATGCTTCATCAAATAAAGTTCTGCCGTGTCAACATGTGCCACATGGGTAGGTTCACCTTCTCTATCGAGGACCCTTATTATCCTTGGAGACGCTCAATTTCAGACCTGAAGTAAGCGAGTTTGAAAGGATTAATGTGTGACTTGAAATTGAGCAGCGCAATAGTCATGTTGTAGTCGATAAATAGATATTTGGCAGATTCGGTTATATATTTAAAATGTGTAATAATATGTTTGTGAATATATTTTAACGGAAACAGTATTCAAAACAAAATTTATTATGTGGAAAACAACTTTTTATATTAATAGTTAACGATTTATCTAACAAATTATTTAATTTAATACGTAAAAATAATAATGTTAGATGAATGCAAATTATTTAATTTAATAAGTGTAATTTTATACTAATAAGTTTATGATTTTGATGATTATTCCGATAGTGACAAAAATCAAACAAGGAAATCGATTTTAAATAATGGTTATGATTAAAAACTGTAAAAAAGTAATGACGAGAATAACTTTTGTTGAAATTGTGTGCATTATCTCGCTTCAAATCATCTCCATACCATGAATTAACTTCTACATTAAAGATTCACAGTAAAATCTGAAAATTAAAAAAAATGTGCTGATTAGGTTTTCTACAAATATGTCAATGAATACTTCAAGAATAACTCGAGGTTTATAAACTTAAGAATTGGTGAAAATATAATTTGGTTACATTTGCCCGCTTTCGATCTCTTTGTAAGGAAGTAACGGGAAACAGAAAAGGATTGACAACGACACAGAAGGCCCTTTAAAGTAGAGTTAATATCCCGAATGGAATTTAATTATTTTTCTTAAGCATATTGTTCAGTGTATGGTAAGCCCCTCCATTAAAACTCTGATATATAATATGCACGTAAATGATTTTAACTGTCCTACGCACATTAATATGATGGAAAGTTATATTGTTAAATTTATTTATTTTTCTTTTGACACAAAAGCTAAAGGTGATTAATAATTTTTCTTATCCAATGTAAAGGAATCTTTCATTTAAAGTTTCAACCACTTCCAAAAGTAATAATTATTAAAAATTTTGCGCACCTATCAAGAATATATGATTATACAAAATTAAACAAAGTCTTGTAGGAACAAAATTGAACAATTTTAATTTTTGTAAAATACTGAACTGGCGACTGAAAGTTGATTACCGGGTAAAAGAAATATTGACATTTAAGAATAAAATGTGATTTTAATTAGAGTAATAAAACCTAAATTGTTATGGTTTATTTAGTCGGAATAAACGAGAAATTGTTACTATACAAACAAAAAATAATAAAATCACGCAACCCACTTGCAAAGAGAGAACTCTGAACTAGATTTATATACATCGTGCAGCAACAATCTTATCAAAACTAAAATGTCAGAAAATAAAGCTATAGTTAAAAAATAAAAATTGCGTTTGTATCAACACTAACCAAAAAATAAGAATTAGCTTTAAATGCAAAGGTGTTGCGCGACGGATATCTCACAACTTGTTTTAACTTAATTTTTTTATTTATAGATCGATAACTTGTTAGTATAAAACCATAGTTAATACCGATACACTCATATCAGCAGAAAGATTGCCATAAAAATGGTGATCTAATATGTAAGAAAAAATTAAAACTATAGTTATTTTTGATGAAATTTCAATAGAGACATTGCACAACAAAATAAACTTACGCAGTTTATATTAAGAAAACAACTTGATCTCAGACGCTATATTATAAAACCATTAAAAATTCCTCATTAAAACCTTAATGTCTTGAAAGCAGCTACCGTTACGTTCGGTCGCAAATTCGGAAGCTCGCTGCTTACTACGGTAATATTGTAGCAGTTCTCTAAATGTTACATTTTAACAAAATATTTATTATTCCCTCGAGCAAAATATTCCCAGTTTATTTACGACCTTTTTATTAGGGGTCCCTTTTATTGAATTTTATGACCTTGTTTTATTTCGGGTTAGTGAAGTTCTGCATTTCATCTAACATTATTATTTTTACGTATTATATTTTGCTACAAAATTGTTTATGTATTGTTTGATATTTTTTTCAAAAATTGGATATGATTATTTATCAAATATGTTGATTTACTTTCTATATGTAGAAGTAGCAATCGAAGTATGCGCTAGTAATTTTAAAGTTTCTCCTGTTTGTTCGTACGCGCAAGTTTTGTTGATATTTAAATCATTTAAACCATTTTCATTACTTATTTTAGTTTTTTCATCCCTTTATTTAAGAAAAGATTTAAATAATAAAATAACATCGCCGTTACCGTATGGTGTTGTGTTGAACACCGACTTATGGCTTTTGATGACACGGTGCACCATTGGGTCCTGGGTTCGTTCCGGCCGCTCGTCGAGTAGAGTTGGATTAATGTTTCCGTTAAGGGTAACACATTGCTCTTAAAGTAATAAGTACGCCATATGATATTTGTGTACACTGAAACCAGTATGTAAATAGTTCGTAAAAAATAATTAATATATTGTATATTAATAATAATAATTTCTAATTTTCTGTTCCCTTTATTTAGTCATTTTAAATATGAATCAGAGTCAAGCTTGAGTACTCTTATAGTCATACAAAAGTACCAGTAGATCATTTCATTGATAGTTCATAAGTTTGTCACTCATGTAAAATTATTAAACAATAAATTGTTTATAGATTTAAGAAACCGATTTTTCCCACTGCTTGCAACCGTTTTTCTTGTCTACTTAAAGCGATATAAAATTCAGTTTAAAATTAAATTAATATCATAGATTTACATGTTTAATATAAAAACATTGCAGATTTTGTGTAAAAGCATTGTACGTAAATTCTTTAATTTATTAATCTACTTTGATGTATACAATTATTACATATGGCGGACTTATTGCTAAGAGAGCAATCTCTTACAGTCAACCATAACACCAGTCCAGCCCCATTCGACGAATGGCCGGGAATCAAAACCGGGTTCCCGCAGTGTGACGAATCGTCAAAGGCCTATGCCTTGCGATCAACCCAACACACTACAATGACAATATTTTGATGAGAAAAACAAGGTACTGAAGAGGAAACTTATATCTAGGAGTAGGTGAAGAACGATCGGGCAAGAAGAAGAAAATAATAAACGTTTAGTTTTATATATCCTTCGAAAAAACTGATAATTTTTAATTAACTATGTTCTCTGCAGGTTTTTGATAAATTGATATTATTAGCTGGCTGCAGTGAGTTTTGCACAAAATAAAACAATCATAATAAAGATTATGTTGCCGTGTCTTGTCTAGTTCTTGAGGTAAACTATTTTAATATTAATATAATGCGAAACCTCTCCCAACACAAACACACTGGCATTATTAAAGCTTTATATAACGCAATGCATCAAATACACAACGTATTAAGCTCTGAATAGTGGACGAAAGATAGCATTTTTGCAGGAAGAAAAATCGATTATACTGGAAATTCAGCTTTCTGTTAATACTTTTCCATACGATTTTTTCAACAAAAGTTTTAATATAATTAAGTTTTAGAAAAAGTTGAATGTATTTTTTCTCAAATAGTTATTTCCCCGTAAGAAAGACTCAGATCTAATTATGTTATAGATTATATTTCAAGTATATTTTTGTAACGAATCCCAAAGAAATATAAATAACCAATATCTAAAGATGTAAATGATTTTAAGACTTTTCGTAAACTAATGAGATTTAAGGGCATTGCTTCTCTTACGTGTAAAGTGCAAAAATAATTTCTGCCTTTTCCTACACATAATCATAACTTACATTTTAGAAAATACTGAACTTAAAACGAATGTATCTAGTAAGCCTTTAAGATAGTACATCTTTTAGTACATTTTTTAGAAATAAAAATAGTTAAAAGTTAGTCAATTTCAAACAAAGTTTGAATCTGGTTGAATTAAGCTTATAAAAGCTTAATTATATACAAGGCAAGGAATATAATAAAGTACACAAGGTATAAATATACATTTAATTAAAGGTGAGAATAAAATTTACTTTATTATAATTTTAAGCTGTAAATAAGCAATCACTAAACAAATAAAACAAAAAGAAAATATGTGCCAGGAGTTTGTAACAGATTTAAATGAGAAAAAATTGGTTTGATGTAACTTCCCGGACATTAAATTTCATTGTTTATTTTAAACTGTAAATCTATGGGTGTTATTGTTTTGTAAAAAATGGGCCTATATAAAGTTATCATCCCTCTCTATGATGAAATGTTTTTAAAGGTTTAGAAAGTCTTTGTCTGTACCAAACCTTTAAAATCATTTTATCTTGCAGCTTTATGGGCACGGCTTTTTGCGATCAGCTTATGGCCTTCTACTTTACTCCGTAAAAAAATAAGGTGTTCAGTATTCTTCTCTCCCTCTTTTACTGATGTATTGGGAGACGAGAAAAGTATTTTAAATTTTTTATGCATATAATTAGTTTATTAACCGTAAGAGCATTATGCTGTCTTTAATAATTATTTTTTCTCCCTCGGTTTTTAACTTTTTTTAATAATGCGGGACAAAACAAAACCTAAAAACTTAAACGCCAAACAATGTAATAAAATTGAAAAGTTATTTCCATCTAAGAATCCTTCACTTCATAGACCGCATATAAAAATAGGGCACATTAACTTGGAGACTATAAATATCATGTGAAACAATATTCACGAATTTGCTGCGATCGAGAAAAACGAAATTTTTCTCGCATTAAAAACGAGTATTGGGAACAAGGAACCAGTGAGTTTTCAATTTTCTTTTTAACTTTATATTAACTTGAAAAAACTAACGTATAGTTTGTTTTGTGGTGGAACGCCTCGATCACGAAGAAATATTCTTGTGATACTATAATAGAAACACAACGTAAGTATTCTATGCAAATCTATACAGAGTTGATAGTTGTGGCTATATTTCAATTTGTTTATTTTTGTTCAAAACGACCAGGTTAGATTTTATTTTTTCGTTCACGTAAAATTAAATCAAAATAAAAAATTAATGTGGATCTTTTATTGAATAGCATATAAGAGGCTTGAAAAAAACGATTTTATTATATTTTATTTATTGGGATATTTGCATATGCGCATATAATGAAATTATATGCATATCTATATACCATAGATTATGCCCAAGGTTTAGTCAGTTTGTTTTATCTGAAAAACTAAAAGAAACAATATAAATTGCAATTCTATTTTAAAAATTGTCCATGTGTTATATTAAAATGGTTTTGAAAAATAATATTGACAAATTAATAAAAATTGTGAATTTTTCCTTTCCAACTCGGAATTTCCTTTTTTAAAACCGGTTAAATAATAATGTTAACAACAAAACACCAATGCTAAACAATTTATTATATTCCAAGGAAATAACAGTAAAAAATATGGTTTTTATAAAATGTTAGAGAAAGATATATGAAAATAGTAAATATGAAAAATGTGGTTTAAATGAAAAGAATTAAGAATTATTTCTTAATTTAAATATTCGAAAAGTATAATTTCATTTTATGGCATAAAAAAGTTAAATTTCAATGTCCAACGAAAATAAAATATAAACATAAGATACGAACAAATAAATAGTTAACGATTTCAATGATAAAACTAAAACCAAAACAAAGCGCTTTATAACCATAGAAAGGCGCAAACTTTACGTCCAAAATATAGGTTCCACAACGCACTGGTCCCAGTGTATTAATTTTTTTTAATTAATATGAATTTCTTTTCTGTTCTAAAGAGACGTTACTTTGCATTTATCAGGTACATAAATTGCACATTTGGATATTTCACATAATTATGATGTTAATTGGCACATTAGGTATTTGTTTAAAACAATTTAATATTTGCACCCAAGTGGACTAAAACCAGAACATAACGAGAACAGATGAACTTGCTTGTCGTCATTATGCTACCTGAATAA
Organism: Druceiella hillmani; assembly: GCA_039881145.1. Lineage (NCBI taxonomy): Eukaryota > Metazoa > Arthropoda > Insecta > Lepidoptera > Hepialidae > Druceiella > Druceiella hillmani. The sequence continues at coordinate 4,364,956 of JAYKKI010000018.1, read as the reverse complement.
GCAGGCTTTATTTTAATCTATTGGAGTTCTGTTATAGGGTTAGGTTGGCTTCGTTGGCCTCATTGACCTCGTTGACCTTGAGTTTATTATTATCCCCGGGGGTTTTGTTTCTGGATTTACAAAAAGAGGGTTTTTGAAGGTTAATGCAGGACTCAAGTTCAAATCAATTCATACGTACATATATACGTTTTGAATAAAAAAATTTCCAAATAATTTTATTCCAATGGTATTTTTGTTCTATACAAGAGAGACAACATCCAAAATGTTTTTGTAAAGCCAATTTTCGTTTGAAATTTTTATTATGTTGTTTATAAATAATATTGTTTTATATGGAAGTGCTTTATAATATTTTAGAAACAAACTTCGCAGAACGTCTAATTCTGAATTTTTGTTTTATATAAATATCATATTAGACTATACTAAATCTGATTTTTCTTATCAGTTAACCTTTAGAATTAATCACTTTCTCAAGCCTACCCATATATATTTGTAAGAATACGTGTATCTAAATTTTAATATATTATAAATGTAGAAAAACAGTTTTAATAACCATAACTAATTTTTTTATTATAAGCTTTCTAAGCTCAATTGTTACACAATTTAGATATGAATACACAATTTGAAAAGAAATAGATAATGAATACACAACTTGTTTTGGAGATAATGGCCCATTGAGTAGAGTAATTTGCAAAATGAGAAATTTTCCCAATAATTAGTATTTCTTAAAGTTATTATGAAACTTCTACATGTGGAAGTAATTCCTGACCATTAATTTTTATATTGCATTATTTTCTTACAATTTTTTTCAATGGTGATGGGCAGTTACGGTACGATGTCTGGATTTTTTTTTCGTTATCCATCTTTTTGTCCGTCTGTCTTTCGAGACTCCTTTTTAGAAAAAAGAGCTAAATGTACTAAATCTATAGGAAATATTGTCTATGATCCCACAACTTTGTAACAAAACTCAAGCTAATTGCTAAATTTCCTAAAAAGACACAGTCTTTCCAAAACCAAGTATTTCAATACTGATTCACTAACTCACTCCTCACAATCCATAGGGTATTTTACGACAACCTAAAGTCTAAGCATGAAGGAAGATCTCATAGCACAAGAGAAGAGAACATTTATTTCATAAATTTATAATTCTACATGGAATTATTAGGAGACCAACTTAATTTTTTGAATAGTCGGTTTGCATTTTCCGTATATTTGAAAAGCATCCATGAATACCGTCTATTTAACGATAACATAGTGCGAGACCCGCAGAGTGCGACATACTGTTTTTTCCTTCTGTTTTTTTCCCTCATTCGTTCGGTTAAAATTTTTAACTGTGTTTAAATATTATTTAATGAATCAATAACTATCATCGCAACATTATCATATAATACTTAATCAAAAAAATATTATAATTTTGCACAATTTAAATAGATGTTGAGAATAGGGGATGTATTCAAATGTTTACTGTTTATAATAAAAAAAACATATTTCCCCGTTTCGAGCCTCTGTTATTAATGTGTGAGTTAATACCGTCATGACTATCCCCATGGCCATGAATATTACCTTGTATACAGAGATAGCAATATCTCTGTATATATTGTATCAAGCAATTTATGCCTTATTTAGTAACAACACTTTTAGGCGATTACCTTCTTAATAGCCAAATCCCTGTTATTTAAGTCATATCCAGTTTTTTAATCTATGGATCATATTCACTGTGAAAAATGAAGATAAAGTGTGGCGAAAATACCAAAAATTAACCTATCATTTCTTAAGTCGTGACTCGTTGAAAATATTTCATGTTTATGTGAACTTTCTCATTATAACTTAACAAAAGATTGCAGAACAATTCAATGGTCTCACATTCGGGTTTGTTAAAATCAATGATCTCACGTTCTTTCCTTGTCTATATATGCAATTTTGCACCCTGGCAGCTGTCTGAGCATGCAATCTTAAAGATGATATGAGTCGAGATATAAATTTATATATATATTTTTAAGGTCATATGCAAGGTGAAAAAAAACCATAAACCAACAATTGTTGTAGGATTCAAGTTAACAAGTCAAGGTAAGTCAAGGTAACATATCTTAAATAAAGATGTAATATGATGACTTAAGTTACTTAATACAATTGTGTTACAAAGTTTAATTAGAGTCAAAAAAATAAAATTGTACAGATATTCCATGTTATTTATTTTATGTAAATTTCATAATTACACGTAGTAGTAAACAACCTGTTAACAGTAGGATAGAAATTAAGTCAGAGCCACTTAAAACTTTTTTAAAAAAGAATGAGAAGCGACATGAGCTATTGAGATGTATTGAAAAATAACACAATTGTGGTAGAATATAAACATATTGTGTTAGTGATCAAAACGAATAAAGGTGAATAAAAAATAAATAACGAATTAAAACCCAATTTTGTTTTTGAAGCTATATTATAAAAGGATGATGTGACTTTAATTCATCATTACTTTTGCATGTTGCAATCTCTTTCATTTTCAAATTTATTTCTTTTTTACTTTTTGATTCGAACTTGGAAATTTCCTTTTTGTATCATTTTAAATATTCATGAATAGAAGAAAGATATTTTTTCTTCTTTATAATTTTATAAGTTTTATACCTACAAACCGCTAAGTCATTTTTAGAAAAAGCTAAACAATTAAAAACAATATTTAGCCACAACAATAAAAGAAATGTGGGTAAAAACTATTTTGGCGGTGATGCGTTCTATTAGATAATGAAGAAGTTCTTAAATTAAATACTAATTTAATATTAAAAAACTAACCGAGATGCCTTGGATGGAATTAAAGTTGGTTATCCATAATATTAACAGGATCTAAAATATTGGGTGGCCAAGTTACGTAGTTAAAACTGTAAAATAAATGTTTTCTGTAATAAAACAAAAGAATAGAAGGAACGTATATTGAGGAATAGTTTCGACCACAAACGTTTGACAGGTCGAGCTCTCTGTTGAAATTTTTCCCTTTAACAATTTTATGACCAAAAAAAAAGCTTTCGTTGCATTTTTCCGTCATTTCATCCCATATCAATTAACTGTACTGATGGCGCAGTCGTTCTACGGGTATTGTATTCAGAGCATACTCCTCCGTTCCGTCAACTATGGATTTATATTGGGTGCAGTGATGTTATATATATACACACACATATATATATATATATATATATATATATATATATATATATATATATATATATGTAAATATTCCTACGTAATATATCTTTTATAGAATCTGCAATATTTGTGGTACGGCCTTACATAAAATTCCGTGAGAAATTATAAATTAACCCTTCTGCTAAATACATTATATAATAAATGTTATTCGTCGTAAATGTAAACATTAGGACATTTCTGGACTATTCGAAATATCGTTTGTTAGTGCTGGAACAGACGATTTTTCAACTAATCTGCTTTTCTTCTTAATAAAATAATAAATAAAATTCACAAAATAAAAAATAAATATACACTAAGGTGAAGTGAAAGTGACAAAAATTATAATTTTTTTACTATTCATATATATTTAATGTATTTGATAACATGTAAAACTGTAAAATTTTATCTTATTACGATAGCAATTTCAGGTGTGGTGAGGTAAGTGGAGTCAGCATAAAAACTAAAACAATAACTACAACATACGAGTCTACAACTATCTTTTTACTGCTGAAATTTCGTAATTTTGTCTTGAAATATCACAAAGTTTGCGTTGACATTATCCTTGCTCTTACCTTACCCTTGCGTTTAGTTTACAGACAGATACAAAGTTTTGGTGACAAGTTTTATACACCCTTGCAATGCTTGGGTGTGACAACGTTAGTGTATTACATGTAATAGGTTGTTTTAAGGCGACATCATTTTTTTATAAAAATTAAATTATTGTATTTATTTTAGCTTTAAATTAGATTCAAACTTAAAAATTAACAAAAATTACACGTAATAGTTTTGTAATATTGTGGATTTTCTGATTAGGTTGCAAAGTTTCATCTTTGTGTTCGTCGAAATATATATTTTTAACATTTTGGTAGTTCGAAACATTTCACATATTTTCACGTACTTTTTGGCAGTCATAACCTAACTTGCTTCTATCTTCTACTATAGAAATTCTATAACCATTGACAAGATTTTTAGCTGAAATACCATAATAGTCGCTGATTGCTTTGAAACTCTTGTCCTACTAGAAGCTTCTATTAGATTTTGTAATTCCGTACCATTTTGCTTTATTGTTGAATTGGATGGCATGCCAGTTTTAATTTACTAATTCTCATGAATCGTTTGAGGAAACATTGGAATGCGACTTATAAGGAGAAAACATTTTTGCAGTAAATATGAACTTCATATGCTTGTAGTATCGAGATATTTTTTACGGATTGATTGTACTTCCTTTTCGCAAGTATTTTCCGAAGATGTAAATAGATGTAACCTTCCCGCTTCCGATAAAAAAATTACACTATTTTGTTTCTTTTTCTAAACATTTTACTTTTGCAGACATTTTAAATAAAAATTTACATTTTTATCTTGAAATAAATTTAAAAGTTAAAAATCCTCTTTTTTGTTCATTGCATATTTTTCTTACTTGTACAAATCTAGAAGCAATATGATGATGATTTACAATACGAATAAAGGATTTTCTACAATCTTTAAATGTTAGTTATTGTGTTAGATATAATTTCTATTATGATTGGATATTCATCGTTAATAATTTCGATTATATTGTCACTTTATAATATCGCAATAGTAATAAAGTTGGAAGGGAACCAAACACTATAAAATCGGCTCTTACCTTATCTGTTTTGAATAATATAGGGAAAAGAAAAAAGGATATCGATGTACAATGGTTTGAGGAAGAAATGTAAAAAGCTTTGAGTGAAGAAAACGAAGCGAAATTGAAGAACTTGCAGAGTATTAATGACAAAGATAAAGAATTCTATAATACCGAGGAGGAAAGTTAACTAAAATGGTTAAAACTCAACGCCAAGGAAAAACAATGGGAGGAAAGAGTTAGAGGATATAAGACAGAGAAATTAAACCAGACCTATCTATAGGGATATAAACAACCTTCTAAAAGAGTTCCAGCCTGAAATTAGTGCATCCCGAGCTAAGAAAAGTAACCTTCTCATCAAACAATTGGATATTGTAAAGCGATGCCGCGAGTGCAACGTAATGTACGGGAGACGCCAAATATTCTAGTCCTATTCTATAATGTTGAAGTGCTACTGTAAGCAAACATATTATATGATGTGCAACGAGTTATGCGCTAAATAAAAAATATAAGACATCAACACTGGGCATCATTATATTAGAAAGTTTTAAGAAGAGTGGACCCGATCTCGAAGACCCAATATACCTGCTTATCAATAAAATGGCAAGATGAGCAATCATTAAGCCAACATTCAAGAAACGAGAGAAAACACTGCGCAGTAAGGCTTTAGACCTTACTATATAACTACAGATTAAATACTAGAAATTATTACCAATAAAACATGGACCTTTACTACACATTTTTTTGCTTCGAGCAGGCAAATGATAGTGTTAACATTACACAGTTCCTCTTCAGTATTATAGTGCTCGGCATACCCAGCAAACTAGTGCATCTCATTGAGGCAACCCTGAAATACTCCAATTATACCGTAATATTGCAAAACAAATTATAAGAGCCCTTTGAAATCCATTCCGGAATCAAACAAGGGAACGAGTTATCTATTTTAATCTTGTTTTGAAGGCTATGACACGATATCTCGCGACAAGGAGACGGTCTCAGATCGCTTTTAAACATACTTGCCGATTAAATTATCATGGAAGTGGATAGCTTAAAATGTCTGGGTCAATACTGACCAATCAGAAAATGGTGCCAGAAGAAATAGAAGCTAGAATTATGGCGAGAAAACTTTTAAGCACATAAATCCTAAGTATAGCAATGAAGTGAATCATCTACTGGACTACCTTGAGAGATGTTGTGAATTATTCATACAAGACCTAGATTTTAACCCAGAGAAATGAATAAAACCATGCCATTTTTGGAAAGAAGGCACTCAGAAAATTCTTCGGACTAGTGAAAGAGACGTATGATTCTTATCGTATACAAATAAACCACAATCTGGATGTAATAACGGGAGAAGAAAGCATTGTTAAGTCCTGTAAGTCACAATATCAAAGATGGGGCATCTAGAAATAATTCCGGAAAATAAGGCTTCAAAAACTATAATCAAATGGACGCCAGAAAAAAACAGATAAAGGACCAGTCCATAAAATTGATCGTTAGTGTGGATGAATAATAACCTTAGTGCAAAAATTCATTCTTGACTTTCGTTTTTCGCAACCACCCTAATATTCTTCAAAATGCTACTGCTTACAACATAAAAATAGTTTTTTATTTTTCAATTCCAAGAAAATTATTTAATACATTTTAGAAAAGGAAAGTTGAGGTTAATCTCCGTACTAGACTGATTGACGGTAAGTACAGTACTCGTAATATCTAACCCAAAGTTGTATTCTTTGGCGAGTGTGGAAACTATATTTTCTGTATGTTTTTATTCCAGAATAAATTTAATACATTCGTGAAAGAATTGATGTTTATAAAATTATTTTAATTTTTTCAGCATTGCAAAAAATTAAAACTTTAGTAAAAAGTCTTGAAGCGGAATATACGCCTGATTTTTTTTTATAGTTGAGTATTTACACATTGCCAAGATCAAGTAAAATACAGTTCAACGAAATTAAAAGTTATGCATATAATGATGATATAAATAAAAAAAAAATAAAAAATCAACTTAACCGTTTCATAATTTATTTTAAGACATATTAAACACATTGTATCTTCGACAATACAAACGAGTTTACTTGAAATTATCTATGAAATAAAGATAGCTCAAATCGATAAAAAATGAGAGTTTAAGCATTGACTCTTAAAGTAATAATAAATAACTCCGGTCGTCACTCATATTGAAAACTTTCGTAATCTACGATAACTTTATCTGTGGTATCGTTAATGTCTATAACTATAATATCTATAACTATCTCAATCTCGTTAAAAATAGCCAGTTCGTCAACTGTGTTTGTTATAGTCGCTGAAGATATAAGTTTAACAATCAATATATTTCATAAACAGCATTTTGAATCTCCCTTGAATTAATCAGTGAACTTTAAAAAAATTGTTTTATTCAATCCAAATAAGTCTGAAGTTATCACATATATCAGCTTTTTTCCAAAGCAAACCGTAATTGTCAACGTCTAACAACGAGTCATATGGAATCACATAAATGAAAACTATTAAAGACCTAGATTTATTAATTGGCCGACAATTCATTCTACAACCTGATGTATCAATGCAATTTTTCAGTAAAATACACTTGTTTAAAAAGGTTTAGAAGTCTGTTCATAATAAAATGCAACTCCATTACAATTCCAAACCAATTACATCGACTGTACTATTTCAAATTAAAATTATTTATATATATATATATATATATATATATATATATATATATATATATATATATATATATATATATACACACACATATATATATATATATATATATATACACACTTCCGAAGTTGTATACTGTCTCTTGCTACGAAAATTTTAATAACATCTGAATTATGATACCCGAGACTCATCCTCCATTATTATTTTTAAATATTTTCCAAAATAACTGTGTAAATATAATTGTTTTTTTCTTAAAATGTATTTTTAACTGAATTACACGTAATTTTCACTTTGACAACAATATTTTACTGCGATAATTACATTTTTACTAAATTTTACCAGATTTTATTTTATTCACAGTTAATCAATTTTTGTTAGTGAATGATAGTTCTTACTCGTGCAAAAATAAGTCTTCATATAATTGTTTATGTGCAAAAAAATTTTAAATTGAATGATGTATTTATTTTCGTCGTTGTATTTTTGTCAATAAATTATTAGAATAAGTAATAAGGACACGGAACATTTTAGAATATATTACTATTTTAATTTCACGGTACACATTTATTTATAATTTCTTCCGTTGCGGCTGCTTCCGTTGCTGCATGGGACAATTATAAAGCATCTATAAAACGAGAGAACTTTGTTAAACTAATTTTAACTTGATTGTCATTTTAATGTATTTGCCTACTCTAATGGGTGACGAATAAAATCATTAGATATTGTTATAGTAAAACATTATCAGTATTAGCTTTTCGAAAAAATGCGAGGAAATTAAACTAGAATTTACCTGAATAAAAGTAGCATTTAAACTAAAAATATCCTGAGGTAAACATTGAAAATATAATTTTTATTTTAATACCTATTAATATCTCTGAACTGAACAATATTTTGGTATATCTTGTTTAACATAACACTAGATTTAATAATGAAAAATTTAATCACATTTTTATGGAAGTAAATTGTAGTCATTTTATGTAGCATATAGAAATGTGTAGAATTGATAAACGAATTTGTAACAGTAGGAACCACTTATCTTTTTCATTACAAAACAGTGAAACTTTTTTGTTTGAAACTTTCTTCACTCTGCGTCTTTAATGACACAGAACTGCAAACATTAAATTACAATTTGAAGAAAATTACAGGGTGTCTGTTTCTAAATGAGAATTCGTTAAATATTCTTACCGATGATATTTTACTATATTATTACAGATATGTTTGCTGCATATTGTGACTTTTACACATATTCACTTTACTCGTAAAAAATAGTGAAATGACAACAAATTAGACAGTTCAATAGTCACCTTCCATATATAGAAATAATCTACATGGGCAGATTTTTCGTGAAAACATGAAAAGTTGGATGAAACAGAAACAAACATAAATTATCATTGTGATATAATGATAGAAAGTTCTTTTCAAGTAACAAAGTATAACTTTAAATAAATAAATATTCTTATTATTTTAAAGTTTTCTTCATATTCTACATTTTATGATATCCATAATGTGTCCATAATATTTAACATTAATAATATTCAAGATTATGAAAAATATTATCATCGATTATCAAAATAAACTTATAGGAATAACTACTAATACGTGTTTTTTTGTTTGCCAATTTAAATCAATTATTATTTATTTCTTATTAATTTTCTCATTAAATAATACTCTAATTTTAATTACGATTTAAAAGTAACTTCATTGCTATTTTTTTATTTAATATGGCAACCCTAACAAATGTGTGCAACCAATCAGAACGTTTCAATATTTTCGAAGAGATGCTATTGTTCACAAAATGACAGTTGATTGGTGTTTGAGCACTACATATTACTGCGTGTTACTTATTTTTTAAATATTTTTGTTAATGAATGGAATTAGTGAAGTTCTGGTCACCAACTCCAACCACATCGATAAATATACAAGAAAATGTGCTGTCATTTTAGACGAGAGCCACGTTCGCATACCAGACGCTGCATGCTATGACAGATTATTAAACTTGGGTCATACGTCAGTACACATAATTTTGGAGAAAGGCAACCGATGTCTGTAAGCTGTTGAAAAAATACAAGCATTTGGGATGACAGATTACGTACATAGACACGTTACGTGAATTACACTGAATGGGCTTTACAAATGTACATTGAAATTTCTCGTTGGATCGAAAATGTTATTTGGTCTGACGAAAGTTTATTTGCAAGAAACCAAATGTAGAATTGACGCATTTGTCACAATTAGTTGAAGAAAGGTATCGGATCGTACAGGCGTTCAACGCAATACGACGGCGCACATGAAAAGAAACCCGACTTAATGAGAAAAGTTCACCGCTATAATCGTCGTCGGCTACTAAAGTGCGTTGAAGTACGAAACCTCTTTCAACATAAAATGAAGGTAAGATTTAATATGTTCTAAAATTAAAATCATTTGAATTTTAATTCCTGTGTACCCATGTTTTCCAATTTTTTTTCCACCGGATAAATGACAATTCATTTTGACAATTGACAATTTACAAGATACGTTCATTCCGCGACATTCCGTGCTAATTTCACGGGGAGTTAATTTACACATAATTAATATTTAATACAAAATTTAAATATTGAATATATTTGGAGTTAATTTTGTAGAAATTCATTATTCACACTTAAATGAAACTACGTGATGTAGTATTATTTATACTTTCTTTAATTTCTTTACCACGACCTAGGTTTCGTTGTATTACAACATCTTCAGGTGGAATATTAGCATAGATATCTTTGCTAATAGCCCACCTGAAGATATTGTAATACAACGAAACCTAGGTCGTGGTAAAGAACTTAAAGAATGTGGAAATAGTACTACATTACGTAGTTTCTTTTAATGGTCTTTTTTTAATATTTTAAGAATCCAACAAAGAAAATATATCAGACTTTCTTGTAGAAAACAAAAACAACGATAATTGCGCGCCTCGAGTGATTTTTCAAAGACAGAAACTTGAACGAATACATTTGGATACAAAGCGTTCTTTGAAGTAATACGTTCAAAGCACGAAAAAATTAAAACTAGGGACAAGTTTATTCTATTCAATTCCAAACAAAATGTGTTTTGAAAATTTATTATTTAAGGACGTGCCATTCCAGGGTATTTTACCTTGACTCTGATGTTGAAGCCGGCAAATGATAACCAGAACTTCTTGATGGTGAAGAGTTAACTCGTAGAATCATAAATCGAAGAAGTTTATCAAAATTGGAACTCGCCCTTGTCACCATCCCCACGCCTCGCCAACTTAACTTTATCTTAACTTTATGCTTAGAATAAATACAATAATAAACGCCAATCAAAAAATACCTGCAAGGTTTTTTTCCAAAAAAACTCTCTGCTATTACATCTGACCTAATATGACACTCGGTATAACGTGTTGACTGGAAATAGTCCTAGAATAGTAGTAGAATAGTGTCAAAAATGTATTTTTTCTTCTTTTCCTTTCATTTCACATAGCCGCCCAACGCAAGGACGAGTATTAAATTGAATGATGAGTTTCCTCCGTGAATCAGTAAAACTACTAATAGGTCAAAAAGCCCACCGTCTGGCAAAAAGCCCGCCGTCTTCCGTCTTTGGTAAGTAGTTAATAACTTGCCATACTTTGTGTATCATAAAAGGTATATTGAGATCATAGGCTAAACTCGACAATTCAAAATATTGGAAAACTGCTTCAGTGTCGAATCTGCATCGGTTTCGATTGAGATGATGCACGCTATCTCATTTGCTCTTTTAATAATAATTCGTAATATTAAAAGAGCAAATGAGATAGCGTGCGAATGTCAGAAGCCACTTTATTTCTTTAAAATTTATTAAGTTTCATTTTCGACACAATGAACAAGATTTTAAATGAACTAAATTTTTCATAACTTAATGTAAGCGTTCACTTTCTGGTGGAGCTTGTTTTACAAATTCCAGTGCGATTTTACTTTTTAAGGTTTCTTAATATGATAAGTTTTTGGTAGATAAGCCTAGAGTAGTATTAAAAAAATGCATTTGAAAACATTTTAATAACACCTATATTTCATAAAATGTATTAAAAATTTAGGTTATGGCTTTTGTTTTGACATGGTTTACAGTACTTTTAAGGATAATTAATAATGTTAGTGAAGGATTATGTGTTCAGTAACATTTTCACAAATTTAAAAATTCATATTTATTTAGGGCAAAAATAAATTTTCTGAATTGAAAGAATATTCTTTGGTCTAAAATAAGAATCACATACTATTTGGAATTAAAAAATCTAACCATAAAAAGGGTATCCCAAAAAAATTCGCTTTCCATCAATTTAGTTTTGACTCCGTACAAGAAATTAAAAAGAATATTTTTCTTTTCTATCAGGTTTGACCACAGAGCTGTTTATTCCTCATACCACGATAATATCAAACTAAATACATGTTTGCTTTAAGAATGTAATAATTCAGAATAGTAACAATGAATAAGATGTTGGTTATTGATACGAAGTTACGTAAATATGCTTCAAAATTATTTTCACCTTAAAATGGAATCCATATCCAAGGATATATTAATTATTAATGAAACTGCAATTCAAGAAAAAAATGTGGGTTATCCTTACCATTTATTTATATGTATCTAATTGATATATATATATATATATATATATATATATATATATATGTATGGCGGACTTATAGCTCCGAAAGCAATCTCTTACAGCCAACCACAACACCAGTCCAGCCCCGTTCGACGAACGGTCTCAGTATTTACTAATATATATTCATTAAACAATTTAAGAGAAGGCAAATACAGTCGTAATTTTTCAATCAATTTAAAAAGCGATTTGTACAAAAATGAAAAGAAATTATTTTAGATTTTAGTTTAAAATAGCTCCATAGATATTGCCAGAAATATTCATTCAATAATTATTGAATGAATACCTACATATATATTAATCGTTAAGACTTAAAAATATAGAGACAGGGAAAGTAATGATCTCGAAAATTATTCTTTTGTGCTGCCACAAAACTACAAATATATCTATTATAATATATATATATATATATATATATATATATATTTAGTATAACATATATATTGTCTATACATATATACACACGCACATATGTATATATATATATATATATATGTATATATATGTATATATATACGCCAATTTGAAATTCATATACTTTTCAAAGACCTAAATAAAAAATAAAGGCACTGTGGGTCAGTAACATGGAATTTTTTTCAGTTTGAAGAATTTTTTACACGTTTTTCATTTCATTGCTCGTCAAAGCTTTACTACCCTCGTCAAAATGAATGCCAAAAAATTACTTCAAATTTAATTTTTAACCACCAAAAACTGAATATGCGTACACAAATTGTATCTCGCAAAAGTAATTTGACAAATTTTCTATATTTTTCATGCACATCACATCTAATGAGTAGAGAAATTCATTAAATAAACATAAACTATTAAAAACACGAAATGAAATGCTCAATTTATAGGACTTAATCAATGTCTGACTTAATAAAATTAGATTTATATATAAAATTACATTAGTCGTCTCCGAGTAAATTTAAAGGTAAAAAAACTGAGATATAATTGAAAATCCTTTGACTTGGAAATCTCTTCCAATAATTTATCTCAAGTTTCTATAAAGATAGACCGCTAAACAAATACATCATTTTGTCTCTCGGGATTTTTTAAAATTTTCTATGCCACGTTTTCATCATAATAACTTCAGAACTATTTAACCAGGCGTCATTGTGGCTACTAAACAGAACTTAGCCGTTGTGGCCGGGTAAGTTGTACCCATGTGCATTATTGTACACTGAATCAAGTTTATGTCAATATTAGTTTTCTATATTAGGGAAATAGGTAATTATAAACATTATTTATAAAAATTAAACATTTATTTATCATAAAATGAGCAAATTATCATCAAATTAGATCTTCTTATTCTGAGATCATTTTTTTAGAACGTAACTTAAAAATAAATTCAAAAATAAAAAATAATTAAGATTTAGAAACAGAACATAAAATGTTCTTTAGTACATAAACATCAAATCAGGAACTATATGTAACAAAGCTTATTTATTACTAACATACTGACTTATTCGATATCGAGATCAACGCAACTTTGGCATAATGGAATAATGTACTGCATACAAATAGGCTTGTTACACTTATTGCAGTTATGCCTAGTTTTTTTGTCTTTGGCAGAAGGACAGTGTTTGCATCTCCTGTATGTTTTTGAAGTTTTATTCGGAGGGTAGGTTATTTTCATAACTTCACCAACTTGTTCGTGAATACGTTTACGTAAGCCTCTCGGTAAGTTCTCCATATTTTTTCTCACGCGAAGATGACCTTCAACCATTGATAGACGGAGTTTTCTAAGGAAATCACGTCGGTTTGTTTTCGAGTTATTATTTTCACGAAAAATAATCACGCTATTTATTGCAGCTACATTCATGACCGCATAAAATACTGTCATTGGCCAGCGTTTAGAGTTTCGAGATACATCATAGGTAGCACAGAGCTCATCAACCATATCGACGCCAGCTTTCGTAGAATTATAGAATGTGATTATCTCTAGTTTCCTTTTTTCAGCACTAGCAGGATCAATGTTTTGGTCATGATGAAGGGAAGACAATACCAGCATCACTTTAGATCGTTTAGGCATGTAGGAAATAAGCGTCTTATCTTTTCGGAATGCAAACTGAGTGCTGTATATTTCTTTTCTTTGCGTGGTTATAAAGTTTGGTGGGATTTCTTTTTTGTTTTTACATAATGTACCTGTAGATGTTAGTTTATGATTTTGTTGCAAATGTGTTATCAGTGGAACGCTCGTGAACCAGTTGTCAAATGTAATATTTCTATTACTTTTAGAGATAGGCTGCACTAATCTGTCTACAACATTGAAAGCTTTATTGCTTTGCAAAAATAGCCCATCAGGCTCCTTACCGGGATAAATTTCAAGGTTGACAGTATATAAGTTTTTTGCATCAACCAAAGCATAAATTTTAATGCCATATTTCGCAGGTTTATTGGGGATATATTGACGAAATGAACACCTGCCACGAAATGCTTCCAGCTTTTCGTCGATTGTAAGATACTCATTGGGAGTATAAGTATTTTTACAGTTCGAGACAAAATCGTCAAAAATATATCTAATTGGAGCCAGATTGTCCAGTCGCTTCCGCTCTTGGCGTGTTGTTGCATCATCAAAACGCAAACAGCTTTATAAAAAGTAAAAACGCTGCAAAGACATAGCAGTACTAAAAATGTCCACACCAGTACCATCGGTTCTCCACAAGTCACTCAAATTTTGGCGATTAGAACGATTTAGTCCGGCTAAGTATAACAAGCCAAACAAAGCTAATAGTTCGTCTATAGTTGTCTCTTTCAATAAATACTGAAGCGATTGTTTATTGTTAGACAATTGTCTCTGTTTAATCTTAGCATTAGTATGACGAAGTATTTGTTCCAGCATATTATTAGTTATAAAGCGTCTCCAACACTCTATTTCAGTCTTATCATTTTGCGCAATAAGCTTCACCCCAGGTTTTTGTAATATTATGTTTTCTGACCTTGTGCGAACGTTGGTCCGAGGTTGTTGCGAAGACCATTTGGTGGAATTGTCTTTACCAATATAAAACTGCTGGTTACTTGTGGAAACAATTGATTCTTTTAATGATTCAGAGGTGTTTTAATGGAAGTTTTTATAACATACATCTATAGAATTCACAATATTCTATGTGATCAAAATTCCCTAATACAAAATAATTTCTTAAAAATATCGATAACCATAAAGTTATTAAAAATGTTTTGGAAATAGTTGGTGCCGAAATATTTGAAAAACCTTGCCCAACGGAAATAAGATTTAGGTTGCAGTTTAATCGCAAAGTAGCCAAATTCTGTGAAAAATAATAAATTAGATTAATTTTTTGCATACTTATTATTTCACTCGTAATGTATTACAGATTAGATAATCAATATAATCAGTTGTAATGTGTTACGAGTGAGATAATTAGTATAATGGGTAATGTCAGAAATAGGAAAAATTATGAAAGACTAATATCACACATTTTATTGAAAAATTACTGTTTGAACTGTTTAAAAAAAAATGCCTTTTACCTAAAAAAAGGGTTTACTTAAACTCGACACTATGTTAAAAAAATAAAACAATAATCTACTAAATATCAAAGAATATGGACATATTCTGAGGTGATTTGAGATATAACCTTTCTTTAAAATTATTTTAAAATTTCATATCGAGAGACTTTTAATTTAAACCTGGGCACCGGCTAAATAATTGGTATGAAAGTTAGGGCTGAAATTAGGAATGTTTAATTATGGTGGTAAATGCCTACTTTTAAAATAAGTAATCGTTAAAAAGATTCAAATGATCGCAAAAGTTTTAATTCGATTAAGATATTTATGTTAAATTTTAATTGAAATAGTAGAATATATATATATATATATATATATATATATATATATATATATATATATATATACATACATATTAAACATATCGAAATCTGTAGATTGTTTCATAGGTCAAAACGGCAGTTGTTCAAAACACAAAACCAAAATTGCCAAAAGTTCGAAAATTCACCCTTACCAAAATAAAAAAAAATTCACAAAAGGAGTTTCAAAATAAAAGAGATTTTGAGGAATCTATTTCCATCACTTTTCAGAAAAAATAAAAACGGTCTGAACTATATTTATTAAAGAAACTTGTGTACTTCTTTACATGTACATTTACGAGCATCATATTCAAATCTATCACAGTACACTTTGATGAATATTTTTTGAGAGATATATTTGATTGTACATTTTAGTGCATTTATTGATAAAAACATAGCAAGTACAGAATTTTTTCTCATTTAGCAATTCCCTATGAAGTAGTTAAAAGACGACGTCGAGAAGATAAAGACATAAAGATAAACGCTACTCTGGTTTCTACTAGAACTAAGTTTTGTGCTATTTATATAAAAAAACTAAATATAAATTTCAGGAAGACACTAATTTAGTTCTCTTTATATGGTGTTTCAACATTTGGCAGAAATCGTTAAGTTTTCTCACTAACTATTTCCCAAATAGAGCACCAATTCAAATTTGTAACTTGAATTCAAAATATTTATTCCTCACGCACTGTCTCTCAGTATTATATTTTCTCTAAAAAAGGAAATGATATGAGTCATGAAACATTTTTGGGAGAATGAGCTTTCCGACTGGTGCTTTCTGTCGGCGTTAATTCATAATTCATCAGTTTTTATAAATATTCAATGACTATGAGATTTAATGGGATATTCGTATGTTTGCGAAAATTTTAAAAATGTATTTCATTCCCAGCAGAGTCTCAAAGATAATGTCTATCAACGGAAAGACATCTGATTCATTCATGAAGTAAGTTTCACTTTTCCATTAATAAAGAAAACAATGGAAAATATTAAGCAAGCAAAGAGAAAAAACAAATTTTTATTTAACTTCTGATATTAAATGATAAAACCCTATTATAACCTCGTGACATTTTAGGCATTTATATTTTACCTTTTAAATTATCAGTAATTTAATATGATTTTTAGAAGTAATCGTTAAAAAAAATTGTTTCACATAATACTGCTTCTGATTTGAGTTTTATATGCTTATTAAACAAAAAATCTTGATTAATCATCAAACTTTTATCATTATACTACGAAAAAAAATCATTTTTGTATATTCTTTTCATGGTATTTAAAATTTTTAAAATTTGTTTTTCTTTCTATATCGTCATGAAAATGTTGTTACCACTACTAAAATAATATGTAGGAGGACAT
Organism: Druceiella hillmani; assembly: GCA_039881145.1. Classification (NCBI taxonomy): domain Eukaryota; kingdom Metazoa; phylum Arthropoda; class Insecta; order Lepidoptera; family Hepialidae; genus Druceiella; species Druceiella hillmani. The sequence continues at coordinate 4,347,717 of JAYKKI010000018.1, read as the reverse complement.
TCCATTGAATTTATATTTCCAGGCGAGTAATGCTTAACATATTCATGTTTACTGTTGGAAAAAGAAAATTAACTAAGGATGGTGTTATTTATTGCACATATGCGCATGTTTCATATGTATTTTTGTTAAATAATATGACGCATTTCATAAAAAAAATTATGGACTATGAATTATTAAAGAGATTCACGACACCGTAAATTAAAACACAATATTTCTTACAAAATGAAATCTCCTAAACGCTGAAATAACAATCTACTAATTCCTTTTGTTTAAAACATGGTTGAAAATAAAGAATACAAAGAAAAAGTTACTGAAAAAGCTATGAAAATATTACACAAAATTTCGTTCACTGGATAGTCAAATGAACTTTTACAAAAAATCAATCATAATAATAGTCCATATTACAATCATCATAAATGTTAAATATTAATCTAGCTGATTGTAACATAACATTTAAAGACATTAAACCTACAAGACGAATAATAGAACAAAATTATAAATTGTATCGTATTAAATATGTAGAATCTAGAATTATATAGGTGGTAAATAAATTTATTTATTATGAGGAAAGTAATCATAGTCTGAAGTGAACATATAAATATTTTTGAGCTTCAAGACATTCTATTGAGGAGAGTCACGTGTGGAGTTGGGATATTTTTAAATTCTAATTTATTTTAATGAATTTATTAATATGTTAAAAATAATTATTCTTGTTATTTTAGATATAAATGCGAGTTTATAAGTACAACAAAACGTTTTTTTAGGGCGCTTTGATAACTGAATCAGCTAGAGAAATATTGACATTACAGATATTATATATTCCCGACAAGACTTGTAGAGTGTAACATTTCTTTCAATAACCTGTTACCCACCTTACATATTTTAGAGAAAATGCTATAATAACTGTGATGTTCTCCACCAAATGACGTATTTACATAAATAAGGACGTTGTTGTCTAATTCGTTTATTTGTTATTGCCAACGAAGTTTTGAAACATTGGATATAATTATAATAAAATGTAACATCTAATTATGGGACTCTTGTCTAATTACAGATCTCACATCCTTACAATCATATCTCCTACATCGAGTAGGTTTTTCTATTTCAGGATTAGAAATAATACATATCACTGGATCTATAATGAAGCAAACTGCTTAATAGATAATATATTGCTTTAAATTCTGAAAGTAGACCTGAAGCCACGTTTGGCTACTTCAATGTTCAGAAGTAAAGTAATTTGGAAAACATTGTTATACCATCGTGTATTGCAAATAAATACTTTGGACTTAAGGTGATCATCTACAAGAAGCAAGTTTAGTAGTTTGATGATAGGAAGAAAATCCTTCAATTTCCATTTCTCCAGTAACATTTATCTTAAATATATAGAAATATCAACTTACATAGCAGTATTTATGTAATATGTAGAAGTACTCATGGCAGAAAACTCTTTATTTCATTACAAATTCGGTTTAGGCGTTCATTTAGCTTGTGTCACCCGACTTTTATCTTTTTAAATTCATGTCTTGTTCGGTCAGTGAGCAGCCTGTTGTTTTTTTTTATATTACAAAACTCTGTCTCTTTGTGGACTTATTGCGGTCTAAAGATAAGTTAACATTACGTTCAATGGAAGACTTTCTTTGTTTTTGTAAAGAATTATTTTCTTTCTTTGAATAAATAAGTCTGCTTATAAACGTGTATCCGGTTCCTCTCTATTTTTTTATGTTATCTGATTAATATCTTATATTCCATTATTCACATAGAAAGATTGATACAGCATAGATGAAGGAAAAACTGCTTCAAATATGATTTTTTATGAACTAATAGCACCTCCTTTTTAGTTTTTAATGTTATGTATTTCCATTTTTTAGATTAGACAGGACTTTCGAACCAGTGAGGCACGCTTCACTAGGGGGTCGTAAAGAGATCATAAATGGAGCTCAATGCGTTCATAAATTCCAAAGAAAAATCTACTTGAAGTCTTAAATCCACTCATTTATTCATTCGGTGGATGTTCAAGTTTTGACAAATCTCAATTTGTAGCGCACTACCGGCACTCCAGCCCCGTCACCGAGCCCGCGCGCTTTTTTAGCGATCAAATCGGTCATCCAAAAAGTCGCGCGCACGCATACTATACCACTGTTCGTTTATTCATTTCACAAAATTTCCAAATATTACACTCATAAATATGAATTTCACCTCTTGACATTAGAGAAGTTTTGAATAAAACTTTTCCTCTTTAATCCAAAATTGCCTGCCTCACTTATTTTAGAAGCAGCGAAATAATTTTACCGTCGATAGCAACTTGACTATAGTTAAGCAGACACAGAATAGGTAGGTGCAAACATAGTATTAATACAATTTATATTTAGTTATACTTTATTATGTTTAGGTGTGAACAACAAAAGTTTTAATTTATTCGCTTACAAATGATGTGTTTTTATTGTAACAATGAAAACAACAAAATAAAGTAAGGTAGGATTATACTTTTCATAATTCAGAGAGGCTCAATACATAAAATGTTAGGAATCCCTGGATTAGGCAATCCATCAAGTAATCTGAGTATTTCCCACAAAACAAGACAGTAAGACGAAACACATTTGGTGGTCGTAATTGAAATAAGAAAGATGTATTTAACTAGTTATTATTATTTTTAACATTTTTTAGGCAGGTCTATATAATAGCTCTCACAACTTAATATTTATTTGCAATATAACGTAAATGTGAATTCTTAGAAAGAATTATATTGTCTTATTTAGTCAAAAGTAGATATTAGATATTTTTTATTTTTTGCGACTAACTTCAAACTAGAAGTAGATGTCTACACGTCTAAATGATGAAGTCCAATGATCTTATATTTCAACGATCTGGTGTTTTAACCTTAAATATCATTTTTAACAAATTTACAACTCTTATTATATCATTAGGGTGTGACGATATTATCTTATTTGATTGAATCGGGGAAAAAACATTTTCACGTGAAAATAGAAGAAAAGTATTGGTTATCATTTCCATCCTAGATATACATATTTACGTAATTTGAGTCTGGTTACAAATTGTTATTTTTATATTTTCGTATTTTAGGTACACTAGACTATTAATTAGGCACGAAACAAAATTCCTTGCAAGCTAGTGTTAAATTAATATAAAGCTTCATTGATGCTTATATAAAAATATTACTCAAAGATATATTTGAAAAAATTATTTCGATATCAAAAAGTAACTAAAAAATACATTCTATTAAATATATTGATATTCGTCAAAATCAGAGTTAACCCATATACAAGACACGCATTATATTTTGTATTGAATATCACTTAGTAGATAAAAAAATTTTGAATGAGTTTTCAATGTATTAATGCTTGGGATTCATATTAAAATGAACGCTATCAACTCGATACCAAAGATTCTGTCTCGGAAGAATATTTTTAAGTAGTTTTGGTTTATTTATTTGTTAAAGCATAGCACACTTAATTACTACACCGACACGAACGAAACTATTTCTGGGTTAATGCCTAAAATTCATTTTCAAATGTAGAATGTTTTTGTTTTAATGTAGTGTTCTGCTTGGCACGTTACATTAATTTTAATATACTTGAATAATACTTGAGCAGTAAAAGCCGAGAACCAGTGAGCTAAGAATTCAGTAACAGACATTTTTTAGACTGCTCGAGCGATTGAAATTCAAATTCAGATATACATTATTTTACACTACTTTTGGGATATGAACATGGATTAATGTATCTTACAACTATTCCTAAACAGCTGAAGAAAATGCCATTGCGTAAATATAAACACAGTTAACGAAAATGAATGAAAATTATCCATCTAAGTTCTCTTGTACTATTATCACTGAAAGCAAATATATGCTCCAACTCAGTTAAGGAAAAACGTCAATTCATGTCATCTTAAGGCTGATTGAATCTCATCCCGTAGATAAATATTGACGCAAGAAAGCTTACAGAACTTTCTCAGTGATGAAAGTTGCTGTGTGATGTTGACTTTATTTATTAATATGCAATACTTAGCAAAAGTGTTCTGCCGAAAATAGTTATGATAGTTGATATCATTTTCAATTGTATAGCTGCGTTGTCAGAACTTCTAGTTACTTCGGCATCTTATTCTTTAGTTTAACTCATTTTTGCGATTAATAGTGAAGTTAAATTTATTAGTCAAGGCATAAATTTTAATAACATATTTTTTGTATTAAATGTTCTATATTTTTTATTTCATCTTTTTAACTAAATAATTAAATTATTGACGTGGAAATATCGCAGGGAAGAAAGACAATTAGAAATACCAATTGAGGATAAAATAATACAATAAACTTCTATAAAATTATATTGTACCATCATCAATGATGGTACTTTAAATTAAAATAGGTCAATTAAAATTTTCAAATATTTTTTATAGTCATACTCATAACTTTGAAATAAATATCTAGTTTTGCTCTCTCGACAACTCGAACTCTCGACAATTTTATACTAGTTTAAACAAATCATCATACATTCTTAACACTTCTGCAATGTAAAATTTAGCATGTAAATGAATGAAACGAGAATATTCAATAGCATAGATTTATGCAGCAGCATTACACAAAGTGCAAGCTTGAAAAAGTCTATAGCAGCATGTCGAGAGAATCACGGGGCAAAAATATATTACAAAAAACATATAAGAGAATTATCAGAACATATCTTCATTGAAATTAACTAATTAAGTAACACTACTGAGTCCTTTAGTTCCATTGATCTGTGTAATTTTAAACGAAACTGGCACTGAGAGCTCATGGTCAATCAAATGAACTTTTTCATTAAAAAGGCTTCTTACCATCATTTCCTTTTTTACATTTTCAATTGACTTACTACTACTAAAAATATATTGCAAAATAATAACAGAAACACTTTTAAATTGTTTCATTATATTATTGATCAAGACATGACTTGTTACAGTAGGAACAAATAATTTTATACAATTAAATGAAACTATATGATGTAGTATTATGTCTACTTTCTTTTAATTCTTTACCACGACCTAGGTTTGTCTTTGCTAATAGCCTACCTAGGTTTGCTAATAACCTTGACCTAGGTTAATCTTTGCTAATAGCCCACCTGAAGATGTTGTAATACAATGAAACCTAGGTCGTGGTAAAGAACTCAAAGAAAGTAGAAATAATACTGCGTCACGTAGTTTCATTTAATTGTAAATAATGAATTTCTGCAAAATTAACGCTAAATATATTCAATAAATAATTTGACTTTAAACGAATAGACAATTTTTAGTTTCTTTGTTAATGGTCAACAATACGGTAGTTGACTCATTCTAAATTTTGATATTGTTCGTGCAATATTGTGAAATATAAGTTAATTAAAAATCAGTCTTGAAAAAAATTAAAAAATTTATTGAAAAATAAGTCAGTTGTAGGCTTCTAAATTTGAAGATACGAATAGAGTTGGGTATATCCCTTTCTCTTTTTCTCTAGTAGAATATAATGTGCAATATTAAAAATGACCTCACAACATAGTATTGCCGTCCTTCTCTAAAGGTTAAATTTTAACTTTCATAACTCGGTCAATTTTTAAGATAATTAAAAAAAAATTTCACTCTTCATCAGCTTGTACCTTGAAATTATGATTAATGAAATAAAAAAAAATAGTCCAATACCCAAATTACTCGATGAAAAGTCTGTTTTTAAAATAATTTTATTTATATACTAAATACAGTGTCCATTGGTATAAAAAATAAGCATTTCTTAAAATTTTAAACGTACATGAGGTCACATTTCAAGGTCAAATTTCGTCTTTGATATATAATTTTGCCGTGTCATACCATATTATCGTTAAAGATACTAACAAGTCATGGTTTAAATACATTATATTTCTACATAAATGATATATTTATAACAGAATCAGAATAACATAATATTTAAGCAAATTTAATCTCAAAAAATAAATCTCATATTACAGACTGATAGCAAAGAATTATGAAAAAAATTAAAATCATATTAATATATTTAATAGGGATTAGCATATACGTGGTTAGACCATAGCTGATATTAATATAAATGGCTTCTTCGATAGACTAAACGGCTAATAGCATAATAATTTTATTAAAATTTCGCAAGAGGAATATGGGCTAAAATGTAATTATTTGACACTTCAACAAGGGTTACATGGAAATTTATCTCCTTAAATTTTAGTACATCCAAACAAAACATTTTTGTAGAAAGTGTCATCACTCTGTTCCGCATCACTCCTGCCACTTTTCTGATATCATCATCCCACCTTTTTTTACGGTTTGCCTCTTTTCCTCTTTCCTTCCCTGGGTTGATATCTTGTCACTTTCTTACTTTATTTGTTATGACCTCTTATCAGTATAGGATGTCTTAGGGTGGGATATTTAAAGTGTCGCAAAATAGTAAAACTGTATCAGTTTATAAAAATCTTTATTTAGAGTTTTGACTAGGGTACTGTTTCGTAAGTGAACCATTTTCATAAAGTATTAAATTCCATCCTTGTAGCTGTAAAAGCAGCTTACATGAAATTAGGATTTTACAAACTACCACTTAAGATCAATGAACATAAATATTCATAGTGGTATATATAAACAAACTATCTAGCTATTATATACGCCCCTTCCCTCCACCCTCCACAACTAAAAATTTTCACGTGTGCAATTTGAGAGTTGTCATACAATGAAATCTAGGGCGTGATTAATAATTTAAATGAAGTAGTGATAATACTACGTCACGTAGCTTCACTTAGTTGTGAATAAAATTTAGGTGATAATGAATTTCTACAAAATTAACGCCATATATATTCAATAAGTTGCATATTTCACTTTATATCTTTCTATATATGGTATATTTCCCATTGAAGTAGGTAGTTGAGTTACAATGAAAGAGAATAAATATATCCCGCCAAAATCATAATTATAAACAAAAGGACCAAGTAAGATACAGAGTCCAAGTTGGTTTTAGGTAAAAGATATGATATGTAAGTGAATGTCAAAATCTACTAAAGTTATGCACACACACACACACACACACACTCACGCACGCACTCACACACACACGCACGCACGCACACACGCACGCACGCACGCACACACACACACACACACACACATATACGCACACACTTGCACGCATGCACGGGCGATCACGCACGTGTGTCTTATTGCAGAGCATTTTAAAGTATTTCTAAGGATATAAATTCATATACAATATATTTATACGTAGAAATGAAATTAAAAATAAACCCCGGGTATCCTTATTAATTTTGTAAAAATTTCAAAATCATGTTTTACTCGTTTTCGACCTTACAATATTTATTAAATTATTATTTTCTCGAGATAATTTAAAACGTCATAACTATTCTTAGTTATATTTATTGTCACTTTGTACATACATATAAGAAATAAATAGGAACATCTACGACCTATCAAATAGAAACTTAAGGATCATTATTTATCAAATCAACGAGAAACAAATGAAACCTCTTAACTTTGTCAAGTCCTTGTCAAGCCTAAACTTGAGTATTATTGAGTAGCATTAAGCACCGCTTATGAAGGATTTGAGCAAAATAAAAGTCTTCAGATAGCGAAAGTGGTCCGTAGAAGACTAATTAAATGGAAACATTATAATTGAACTCTCATTTCTCTTATTGATATAAAGTATTTCAATATTTGTAGATATTTATTTGCAAGAAATGCATCTCTATGCGTGTAAACATTCTTATAAAGGCTGGAATGACACTTTTTTCAAAAAGCCTTCGAAATCAACCAATGAATATTCTTGTCTGACAAACAAATAATAATAGAAGTGATCATGAGTAAAAATAGTACCATTACCATGTTCATATATTTCTTTAAGTCTTATCATTAGTTTTATTTATGTACTTGTTTTCTTCGTTGGGGTGTGAAATTCTACCACTTCCCAAATTTACTCAAACTAAACACAGTATTCAATTATATAATAGTCGCATATATACATACGTACACACGCACACACATACATACATACATACAGTATTAGTATTATAGCAGAAAGTAGACTCTTAGCCCTGACATCATGTTTGATTTGCCTTTTCCGATTTTTGATCGGAAAATTGGGGATATTTCTAATTTCATCATATTGCACATAAAGGTATTAGAATTTAATAACAGTGCTAATTGATGTGAGTAGAGCGTAGCGCGCGGGACTCTATTTCTGACAACGGTGTAGTCTCCAAGCCTTGTTAATGAAACGGATTGCAAAATTCTAATTTGCAGTATTATTTCCTATTTATTTTTCAAATGCGCTTTTTGACATGATGTATTATTTGAACGACTTTTATTCATATTCTCTTTGACACAAAAAAATAGTACCAAATATAATGTAATAAGTTTTAAGTTACAAGTGCATCAGAACGTGTAAGTATAGCACATTTAAATAATATTTTGATAATAATTAATATTTTGATAATAATTAAATATTTAGATTCAATGTGCAGAAAATTAAGTCACCTATTGAAATAACAAACGAGAAATTTACGTGAATAGGTACTAAAAGCACTTTTAAGGTTTATTAGCACCTCTTGAACATTGTTTATTTTTAGTTTTTACATAAAAGCTATATGTAAAAGGTAGAAAACAAAAAGCTTAACTAGTGATCCTAGAGATCCAAATCAAATTTAAACACACACCAAAGCTTTTATTCTCGAGACTCTAAAAAAAAACTTGTAATTTGCTTTTAATACTAAAGGAAAGGGTATTTAATAGCGGATGGCAAGTAATGAAAGAAATAACCAATCGTGGTATTACACTACTCTTGTTTACATTCGCTTGTCATTTATTTTCTTTTCAATATTTCGAGGAATAATTAATGTGGTAAAAAGGATACGGACATTTGGAACCTTAAAAATATGAGAAGAAAAGCACGCACATTCTGAATAACTAACAATTTTCCATGGTTAAAGCATTTGTTTGATATATAAATATTTATTGCCATTATTTTGATATGTTGGCAGTTAAAATGGGATACCGGGTAAAAATTAAATCCTGAAAAAGAGTATTATTTTTCAGCTTGCGGAAAACTTATTACATTATATCATTGTAGCGACTGAATATCACGCAGCGTCCATTTATCATATTTTCCATCAGCGCAAACTTATGCGTAAAATGAAGTTATAAATTGTGTTCACGACGACGGAAGTGTAATACGATTATTCGAGCTCAGGTGTCGCTTTGTAGTATTTACCCAAACCTGTGCGAAGAGAAATATAATGGTGGGCAATTTTATAACGTTATAGATGTAAACGTTGTGATAGGATCGGACATATTTATTTACAACATTCAAAAAATGATGAATGTGTAACATCTCGAATATTTTAAACAACGTGTTAACTTTATAGCATTTATAGAAGTTATAAATCTATTTTTTATACATTTGAATATTACGGCTGTATAACTTATTTATATATATATACATCACATACATATATATATATATATATATATATATATATATATATATATATATTGAACTATGTATAGTTCATTGAAAAATAATTGTTATGGGAAAGATACTAGCCATCCACAAACTTCAGAGGTATTTCCATAAATGGTAAAACTATGGCATTGTTTGTCTATATTTACAGGTATTTTCCACTGTTTGCAGCCTCTACTTGACGGGTCCCGTATTGAAAATATTCATAAATCTGTCATTAACACTATTCTATACTAAATATAGGGTTACTAATATATACCAGGGCAGATACTGAGCATATTATTATATCTATTTAGTGGTACACTAAAATATTTTTCAGAATAAACAAAACAAAAATATTTAAGGCCAATTGTTATTAATTGTTATCTATATTGTCGAAATACATTAACCTTATTACTATTCGGTAAATTTAATTAAAAAAGATTGGGCTGTAGCCGCAGTTCGTGCGTTTTTTATGTATATACACAAATTAGAATCGGTTAAATGAAAAAAATGTTTAATTATTCCCTTAACTAGGTCTGTCAACTGTGTCGTATCACTATACTCACATATATATGTATGTGAGTATAGTGATACGACACAGTTGAAAGACCTAGTTAAAAGGATAGCAACATTTTTTTTTCATAACTCTATGTATTATACTTTCTAGCCTAGGTAAAGTTTGGAGAAAACAGAAACGATTAATTTAATCTCAAAGTTTTTGAGAAACTGACTATGATGTATATGTCCAGACTATTTAATTATATGGATTAGTATTGAATATTCAGTATACTAGAACGTGCATTTTTAAAACGTATATAAAATAAAGTAATTTCTCTTAAATCGAGATATGGAATCCTCAAAAAATCGCAAAGATATTTGCCAATAGCCCACCTGAAGATGTAATACAACGAAACCTAGGTTGTGGTAAAGAACTTAAAGAAAGTAGAAATAATACTACATCACGTAGTTTCATTTAATTATGAATGATGAATTTCTTCAAAATTAACGCCAAATATATTCAATATTTGCACACAATAATTTATAAACAATCATGAACTATTTAATATTAGTATTGTGAAATATTAGAGTTGGACGTACGCGTAGAATTTTACCTTAAATTTTATTTATCTCATTACTTTTACATGAGCATAAAATCATATTTGTCCTATGAAATACATTTTTTGAAAAAAAAAATCGACTATATATGATCGCTTGCAACGGCCGTCGTATGATACTGACGCTAATGTACCTACACGCGGTCTGTTGTGAAAATGTTTGGTGTGCTTAATGGATAAGTAAGGCTTATTATTCAGTATTATTTATATTTTTGCATCCCTTATTCCAATAAATATTTTTGTTTATGGAAGATGTTAAAAGAAACGAAATTGAGAGTGACTTGAAGAAACAGATGTTTGAACGGAACATAAAATTGTGTTCAGACGTTTTCAGAGAGAGACAAAATAAGTATTTTACAGGAGTAAGTAAAGATTATGATTTTCGGAAATGGCAGCAATTTTAATTATTGAATTTGAAACATTATGCTGTACCTTGAAAGAGAAATGAAACGTTCTTTACGTCACGCAGACTTGGCAGAAAATTCAACAGCGCGCAGTATTGATTTTATTGCACGGATTAGCAGCTGGCATGTTGAGTACCAATTTTCCCATTTGAGTGGCGACTACGGCTTAGTTTTATTGATAAATATTTACCAATATGGGACGGAAAGGCGTAGGTTGTTCGGGAAAAGTTTATCGACCTAAACAAATTGCATGTTCTCATAAGCCAGATTGAACATAAGTTAGTTATTGGTATGTTAGCGTCTCGTAAACATTTCATATATACCAAAAACGCCATTAATGCACAAAAAAAAGTAAGAAAACTGGCATACGTATTACTTCATTGTAATTAAAATGTTTGACACAAAAGTGCTCAAACATTTACAATAAAACTTTTTTCACATTAAAAGGAATCTAAGGAGTTAATGGTAGAAGCAAACTCAGTGTGTGCATACCTATTATTGTAATTTGTAAATATGCACGATGTTAATTCGCCAAATGAATTATATTATTTATTTATAATTAAAATCGTAACGATATGCCAATGTAGAAAGTGAATATTGGAAGCTTCCCACAAAGTAAAAAAGCGTTTTCACACGATTATACCAAACACTATCAAAGAACACGTGCGGCATCTCCATAAGGAACGGAATGGAAATTTCGGAAAACAAATCGATTTTTAAACCATTTGTTCTTCTAGGCTAGAGAATTATTAAAATAATTTCTAAAGTTTATGAAAAATGTAGCGAATAACTAAGTAGGGAAAATAGTGCAAAGCTTTATGGAAAACAGTGAGTGTTTTCGGCGAATAATTTTGTGGATTTTAACGGAACATAGAAAGTCCAAGTTCCCCCCAAGCCCCCAAGACACCCTAAATTAGTTGCATTTTAATAAACCAATATATGGATAAGATACCTTTAACGTGAATGAAGGTTCATAATTAGATCCCAAATTCCAACGAGATGTAAAATTTAATGGACATTTCTATTAAAAAATCTAATTTAGAACGTAAAAGAGCGCATCGTACATTAATCCATGGATATATTAAATATTATGTGAATGAAACAAAAACTCACACACTCACTGCGACTGACGCAATGAAAACTTTCTTTACTACTTTAAAACTAATAGTCCAAATGAAGTTTTAGTTATTTTGTTCATTTATGTTAAGAATATATGTTAAAATGAATTTATTGTTTCAAATAATTATTCTATTAAAACTAAACATGCACAGGAATCGAAAAGTACCCAGACATTTTTATAACACATTTACGTTCTAGTGCCCTACTTGAAAATAATTGAAAAGGAAAAATTTGAAAATAGAATATAAATTTGTTTTCTAATGTTGCAATAAAATCTCTATAAGAATATTCTGTGTAAAATCTTCAAAGTATTGTTAAAGTCCATGTTTATTTACAAAATATGCAACCAATAAAACGAAATAAAAAAAATATGCGTAGCTCAAAACTGAAACTTGTTGAAGAACCCATACATAATGGTCTAAGTAATAATTATATTTAATTCAATTTATTGGTTAATTTACGCATATGCACATGAAAATGAATGCACTCGCAAATGAATGGTGCATGCGGAAACACGTATACAAATACAAAAGCGTATTCACACATACGCACACATAATTGTTTTTTTTTATAATAGTAATGTATAATAAATTCAGTCCATCGACTTCAATTTCTATGACATAACAATATTTTTCTACTTCTCCTGTCTTTCGAAAATAAGTTTAGATACAAAGAAACTTGAAAAACCAATATAAAATCATAGATACCCTGATAAATAATGAAGAATTTTTAAAACCCAATTGCACACATTTATTTCGAACAGAACGTATTGCGATATTAAATTGGTAAGACAGAAGGCAAATCGCAATTACAATAGACATATTTTTAAATTTTTGTATAAAATAGCTTTAATTTTATTTCATGTCCTTGTTAATACATAAATAGGAGGATAAAATAAACGCTATGTGTCTCTCGTCTGTTTGTTTGGAATGAGACCCTCAGAGTCAGAGGATAATGAGGGCGAGTTAATGTGCTTCTCGTCGTTATACTGAGTAGACGGGTTTTATCTCCATCCATGCGAATCCCGTCGCTGGGCCAGGTCAGTCTCGTCGACAGTAGATTCTCATTCCGGGTCTTCAATGTGGGGTATGCCAGAAGAGGATTTTTGAAAATTAACGTAGGAATTAATCATTTAATAAAATTTATCGTATAAAGACACAAACACACACACACATACACACACACACACACATATATATATATATATATATATATATATATATATATTTGTTGCAAATTTAACTATGCTTCGCTTTTGTAGTAATAATTTCACAAAATATAATTTGAACAATTTGTTGTTTTACCAATAGTATTATATCGTATCCCATAAACCAACACAATTGTAATCTTGCAATATGTCGATTTCGCGTAAGGCTCTACCATAATCGATTGCATTTAGTAGTTAACTCATAACCTATACACATGCATAGTAAATTAAAATACAATATAATTTCAGTCACGTATAATATTTCTATATCTATTGGAAAGCGGTATAACTGTCGGTCCAATGAGTGCGTCTACAATTTTCCTTCTGGACCAATAAGGCCAACATTACAATACAAGAAAGTAACTGTGCTGCTATCAGAATTTAGGTCTTGCTCGCTAAAGAAATTAGGACAAATAATAAATTGATATTACCTTCTGGTTATGGTTCATCGCATACTATTAAGCAAGGCTAGCTGAATCATGCTGACCAGGGTTTAAGAAAGAAAATATAATAACTATATTTTTTATTGAAATATTGAACATTTAAATCATATTAAAATATATACATCCTAAATTGGAAGTGGATTTAATGTGCGAATGATAATAGGGGACGCCAGGCAGCGGAGGGGCAATCCTTAGATAATATATCCGGATAATTAATTTAGTTTACACATTAGAAAACTGTTTTTATGGTTCTAAACCTCAAAAGAAAAAAAAACGGAATTCTCACAAGATAACTCACGTGTCTATCTTTGCTTTTGCCACAGCCTTAAATTTTTTTCTAGTAAGATACTATTTTAACCCCTTTATATTACCGTATCTATTACACAAAATTTTTTATGTAAATTTTAGGATAGAAGGGGCAAATTGAATACTGGATTTTTTTTAATGATACCCCACATCATTTGAAACGGCTAATAATAAGCGCTTCAAAAATGTTTTATAGTAAAGGTATTTTTTTTTAAATATCCAAAAAATATGTGACCCTCCTATTTTGAAACTGTTATATTTAAAGTTATGAAAAAAGGCTTTCAGAGGACCTTTCCTAAAATTCTGATGATTAACGTAGTTGAGAACCAAATATAAAGCTATGAATCAACGATTGAAATTTCTTTTGTTAGTCATACAATCAACATTAACTAGTAAACTACAATCACTTCTAAAAGCTTCTGTTTTACGATATAGTAGACAGGAGAAGATAAACTTAAACATATCCAATTTTCCCCACAATAAAATACAGAAGGCGCAAATATATTTCCTTCTCAAGGAAAAACATTCTTGTATCCCATCTTACGTCTGATTGAATATAATCTCTTTAATATATATTGATGACGAGAAACATTATAAAACTTTCTTACTGAAAAAGTTTCTTTGTGGTGTTTGCTGTAGTTAGTAATGAAACGAATTTCGTGAAAAGATTATTGCGAAAATAGTTATTTACCCCACACCATTTTTGGTTACATAACCGTGGCATTAGGAATTCAAGTTACTTCGACATCTCACTTACAAGTTTAACTTGTTTATAAAAAATAATATTCTCAAACTGGAACCAAAACTGGAAATATTGACAATATGTTAATTTTCCTGCTGCAACATAGGTACTTTTGAACTTAAAGCATTCTCTAATATATATTTTCTACTATTATTAGTAATCTAAATAGGTATGCTATATAATATATATTACCGTTAATCAAGGCATTTTTGGCACGAAAGTTAATTAAAAAGCTTGATAAACTTGTATGTTTTCATCTGACATAAATATTTTCCATTTTAATAATTGTTTTACGTAATGTAAATTTCCCAGGTGTTCCTATTGGACTCACTCAGTTTGGAAACGGAAAATTTTATGAAATTTTGAACATTTACTTAAATGTTAGTCATTACTATCGTTTGTTGGTTTCGTCCCAAGGTTAACTCGGATTTAATTCGCAGCCACTCCTCGAACTTTACTTAAGTGATTCGCGTAGCTAAAATACCTCAAATCAGTCACGAACAGCTACGTCACTGGTGCGAGAAGCTATTCAATGCGATCGCCAATCCACCTGCCAAGTTGGTGATTATAGGCATTACCTTTTTTTGATACGCATATCAGGGAGGCATACATTCAGCGGTGGACCGGAACAGATTGATAGTTGATTAAATGATAATATTTTCTAAGATACCACTTTTCACATCAAAATTATCCATTAAAACTACATTGTTCCAGTAAAGAAAATATACCTAATTAGACTATTAATGAGCTAAACATAACTAACGATTAATATTTCACAAATGAAAAGTATACACGCGGACAATATTTCTTAACTACTGGTACCAGTAAAAGTATCGGTTATACATTAACCACAATGTGATATGAACGAGAACGTAATTTCAAAATATTACCAAATCTACAAGACGATTTTTATTTTAATCAAATTCTTATGGAATAAACTTATTTTATTCATTATTATTGGATATATTCCGGCTTGTAAAAAAATCCAGTTCTTTTTGTTTAAAAATAATGATTCCAAAAGAAGCGCAGATATTAACGATAAATAGAATTTTTTCCACTAGGATTTATTCAATGGTCTCTCTTGTGAAGTTTTATAATTATTGTCCAATTTTATACTTTTGGTAGGAGTTAAAATCATATTCAGTCATTTTCGTCATACAACTGAAGTTAATTTGATTTTATTCATAACATCTTTCAATGTATAATTACATTTGAAGAAA
Source organism: Druceiella hillmani (assembly GCA_039881145.1). NCBI lineage: Eukaryota > Metazoa > Arthropoda > Insecta > Lepidoptera > Hepialidae > Druceiella > Druceiella hillmani. Next base: position 4,331,698 of record JAYKKI010000018.1, on the reverse strand, counting down.
TAAAATTCCCAACCATAATTTTATGTATTTTAAATGTTGCTTGTATTTTAATGTTTACAATCTATGTAATATTACTTAGTCAAACTGACGGGTAGTGTTTTATTCAACGAAATAAAACCAAAATATTATTAAAATAAAACTCAACCATTTTGTCCTATGCTAATGCTATACGTAGCATCAGTGAAATAAAGTCAAGCAACTTTTATAAATTAAAAGAAATATATCCCACTAAAGAGCAAAGAAAAAGTTGTAGATTATGAGTAAATATAATAGATATTTACAATCATTATTAAGCTAGAATAACTTATAGCATTCTTTCCATTTTAGTCTTGATATAAATGTCACGTGTTTTTTTTTGTGATTACTGCTCGTCCTTAAATACTGTGAAATAAGGAACTTTTCATTTTTTTGGTTTTTTTTTTCAACAATACTCTACATTTTACAATTTCGCATATATAGAGCTAATTCCATTTATTTGTAACGAACACGTGCTGCATTAAAAATAAACTCAACATTTAATTTTGGTCAAATAAAGGCGATGGATTGTGCTTTTAAGCTATGGAAATACTAACTCTGTGGGAAACAAAATGGTGCCAAAATTTTATATGAAAAAGGGTCCAGTGCGATTATATGGAAATAAATTGAGAAACTAATTCTAAGTGTCAACAGTTTTTATATAGAAACGTTACTGCCATGTAGACCATTACATAATTTGTCGCAGAAATTTTAATATCGCAATGACCGCAGATTTATTAATTGCTTGTACAACCAATGTCTGTAGATTTATAAAATTCTACTTTTTATTTTTTATTGTAGACAAAGAAAAAGTCGTCATTTTATTATTTTAGTGTGCATCGGAATAATTCTCGTTAACTATTAAAGTAACTTTTGAATTCTATCGGTTTAATTTGTAACATTGTATGTCTTCAGCTTAAAAATGTATATTCAGTGTTTTTTTCCAAGAAAAAAATCTAAACATGTTTATATTATGTAACACAAAATAATTTTTTTTAAACATACTAATGATATATCACTCTACGAACAATATTCCGTTAATAAGAATTATTTTATATTTAATATAATAAAACTAGCCTTATCTATTTATATATAATTGCTTCTTAATCTATTTGAATCGAAAACAAAAAATCTTTCAAAAATGTTTTTTAATTTGGAATAAACCTCGAAAAAATAATTATGTGGATTAAAATAACCTATTTCAAGGAATAAAAAATTGAAACATTTATTATTGAATGTATTTAATTTAAAATGTATTATAATTGATTTTTTCAATTCAATTTCAAGGATTAACAATAATAAAATAAATACATTTTCTTATGCATATTGTAAACAAAATTTAACTAAATGAAGCATATTTGTTATTACCAGTAAAAAGTCAGTTAAATGATTCACAGCATATTTTGAAGTTTTTAGAACCTTTGCTAAAAATTTATCTGAATTTTAACTTCTCCTTGAATTAGATTCGGTATCGATGTCGATGTGTAAATTGATTTAAAATATTAGCCACTGACGATGTTATATAATTCAGTTCAGAAAAGATAACCAAATAAATGAAAACTATTAACCAATGTAAATTTGTTGCCCCTTTGTAAAGTACTCTTTCCAAAGCAATGATCTAGTATTTTGAACTCAAATTTTCATCCAAAATTTTATTTATATGTTGTATTAAAATTTCATATTCTTCCCAAAAATTATAAATTTTGAAGCTTATTTTTATGTACTTCACTACAAACTAAATATTCCATATGTAATCATTTAAAAAAGATGGCAATGAAAGTAACATAAAGTAAAATAAAATTAGGAAAGAGATGAATGTTAATTTAAAATATTTATACAGATTTAGGAACAGAATTAAAATTGAGTATAGCAATCGTCGGTTCTGTGGCTTTTATTTGTAGCTATTTATCTCATAATGATACAGCAATTATTTAGCTAATTATTTCATTATTTCAAGCAGACATCTTTGCAGCTACTAAATTTTTTTTCAAATTTTCAAAAGAAGTCGTCGGTTGCCATCAAATTTAATTTTAAAATGTTTGGTTTCATTTTGCTTTAATGTAATAAAATATTACAAAATGTCTATAAAATCAAAACATAGTGTATTTTACTGGTCACAATAAGTAACTGGCAAAGAAACTAGTTGAATTGCGATCCACTAAAGTACAACCGAATTTGTATTCATATTAGGAAAGTATGGAAATAAACTCGAAGAAATGTTTTACCTCACGTTTGTGAAATAACAAGTGGAACCTCACTTGTGCGCCATCATAATTCTAAGAAAGCTTTATTGTCATCAACAAGAGCCTTGTCACGTCGGTAGTTAGATTCATCTAGTGATGTCCCGCTGTTCTCATTATTCTCGATGGTATTCACTTCAAGGTTCGCGACAAGATTAAAATATAACTCGAGGATCCGTCGGGTCGACGAGGACGGTACGGATTAAAGTTTTCTCGGATAAGAATACACACAACATATTGTCTATCACAGAAAATTTTATATGGCTATTATATTATTTGGCAGTTTCTTGGATATACACTTTTAGTCAACGCTTGCAGAAATACATTCGTTTTATATATAATTACATGTTAAAAACTATTGGTGTAACCTTTAATGAATATATGAGTTTTATATTTAGTTTGCTCTAAATATAACATATTAAGCATTATGCTAACTTCAATTCACTTTTTTAGAATGAGAAGAGATTATATTAATGATCACGGTATTTCGATTATTACTTTCGTTTTTACTTTTATCTAAATCTCAATTTTAAGCAAGTCAGTATTAGTACCGTGAATCTCGCAGAAAATTGCTGGTAAAACGAAGATGGACACGACGCTCATTATTTTAACATCAGATATATTTTATCATATTTATAGATAGATATGATTAACACCTTTGGTTATATACCTACTAAAAAAGTTGTAAAAATTTCAAAAGTAATAATATTGTAATCGACGTGCTACGATTTAAAATTAAAAAAATATTGATTTACTTGTCGTATTTCGTTAAAACTAATATTAATAGGCTTACACATATAATATAATTTTAGCAATTTAAAAAAATTTACATTTTAATAAATTTTCACCACGGTAGTGAATATAATTGCAGAATCTTTATTCCAATATAAACTGAACCGTTAAAGTGTATCAGATCTTTGGCATGTGAATTCTTATAATTGGTATATGATTAAGTGAACTTCCTATGTATTGATAAATGCATGGTAATTTTTATTAAAGAGGTCGTGGTTCATCTTAATAATATATATTACCATGATTATGATTATTGCGATCACATTCGTAAAATTAGGCTTCAAGCCTTTAAGAGCAACCTTGTTCTGTTTTAGTAAAGTATTTTCATTAAAAAAAAATATTTGAATTATTGTGTAATTTTAGTCACGAAAATCTGCTCTTAGAAATAAAACTTTGAAAAACCTCCTTTGGGTAAAATACAGTCCATACAGTCCATTGATATCTACAAAAGTATTAAATTAATGAGAGAATTGTCTACTCATTGTAATATATCCTTAACGAGTATTTTTACAGACCAGAATTATGTTAGGTGTATATCTGCTATATAAGGTCAACCTACAAAATTATATTTGCTGGCGTCATCACTTTGAGAGCTCCCACCCAGCAGCTGGTGGCGATGGGCTGCGAAGGATGAACATACGGTTCGAGAAGGCCACAATGTAAGGGCGGCTACGTAATATATACTAAGATCTTGACATGCTATATTTATTATTAAACTAATACTAGTGTTTTCTGCAAATATATTATCCACGAAGATAGCAAGGAATTGTTCTAATCTTTATATATATTCGTATTATTATAAGAGCACATTTATGATTCTGCCCGTAAATAACATCCATATAGTTAAATTTGGAACTTGGTTTCTAATGTGTAATATGAAAGGCATTCTTTACGATTAGAATTGTTAAATGTATATTATTTCAACCTCACAAATATATATAAATGTATATATATATATATATATATATATATATATATATATATATATGTATATATATAATACGCGAAAAAGTAAGATTATTCAATGAATTCAATATTTAACAACTAGTTACCGTTTCCATTTATTTTGTCTGAATTTCGACACAGTAACATGCCCCTATTGAAAACAAAGTCATGACTTCCCTTTTTTGAAGAAAATAAATTACGGGATGCATATTTGGTATTTTCCTTCTTTCTGGAATATTTAAATTTATTTGAAAACACATACACCTAATGATCGTTGAAAACTTCATCCTGTACCACGCTACAAGTATTCGGGAATACTTCGGTATCGCTTCGAAACCAGAAAAGAAAACTTGCTTTTTAACTGTCAAACATTTCATTATTCTGTTCCCACCTGAAAAATATTACACACGCGAATATACAAAAATTAACGAGCTTGGCTCAGCTTAGCATCGCCTGGCTGGAAAAGGCTTTTTATCAATGTCATATGTGATTTATGTTATCTTCCAAAATAAGAATGGACACAAAAGTAATAGGCTTTTGGCTTAAAAACGGCTTATCTGATTAAAATAAGTTGTAGTGTAGTTATAGTGTTCAGGCAGAAGGTGTGTAATATATTTTAAGACATGTAGGTAATACCTAATATTGGTTTAAGAGAATGAAATTGAAGAATACCTGGTGCATTTTTCCTTTAGACTTTAAAAAAAATACATCTATATTAAAACTTTGTATTAATATGTTCTAAACAACATGAAAGTCTATAATAATGTTCTGGGATGTATATCACAAATTTTGATCAAACTTTACTAAAGCACTAGATAAATAAGTAAACTTTTGAGAACATAGTTAATAAATGAATTTTAAATAAATTTTACGCAAAAGACAGTGACGAAAACAAAACATTGTTTTATCTCGTTTTTGTTTGAAAGTAGTTACAATGTGTAACTAGTTAGACATAGAATTTCAATTTGACGTCTGCAATATTAAAATGATCTGAGTGTGTTAAATCTTCTACAATATTTTATTTTATCTGATAAATATCAAACAATATTGTTTCTTATTGTATTTTTCAGGCAACGTTCACTGCGCACTCAGCGATATGTGATCGGTATATTTATTTTATTGCACCAAAGGAAATTACGAAGGTAAATACTTTTATATTGTAGGTGAAACTTTAAGAAAACTTTTAAGGGGGTTTTCTAAAAAACGGTATATGGCTTCTGGTATTAATGTCTGCGCAAAAAATATTTACGTTTCAATATCGCGAGGACAAGCGCAGCACATATGTTGTCAAAATAGTCAACTCATATGATATAAAAGTAATTTACAAAATACATAATATTCAAGGTTATCAAGAACTGTAACCTGCTCGATCTTTTGCTAATAAGCTCGTTGATATCAACAAAGTCTGCTCGCCCAGCTAACACGAGAATTAATCTTTAGAATTTCATAAATTTTCATTAACTTCCTTAAAATATGAACATCAAATAAGAAGGAGCTTTTTTTATATACTTACTTGTACCAATATACATATTCATGCGCATAGATTAAGGACATTACATCTCATTTATTCATTTATAATTTGTGTTTATGCCATAACACTAAGTTACCTTTCACAATAGGTTAATGACACCATAGTAGTTAACGGTTGGATGCAATTAATCAATCAAGTTATTTCTCTTTTCACGAGAATTTCGTATTAAAATTATTAAATAAAAAAGAAGAACTTCCCTCATTTATATATTATTTCATCGAGGATTTCATCGAGTACAATAGCGCCTAACTATTACCAATAAAATCGTGTAAGTGGCCTGAACCTGATTTTACATCAAAGTGAAAAAATTTAATATCTATTTTTCTAATGACATCAACACACGACTTTGTATGTAGATAAAGATGATTTCCTAAAGGTATTAAAAAGGTTAATCCTGTTAAAATATATGTGAATTTATAGTATTTACAGGGTTTTTTATCCGTTTGTAAAATAACTTTGTTATTTTTCGAAGCTTCGATATACAATTATTAGCAATCAACCGACTGAAAGGAACAAAACTACGGAATAAAAAATATTATATTAAAATTTTATAACACCTAAATAACATTATAAATATATTTTTAATTTATTTTCTAACAATAAAATAAATAAACGTGTATCAAATAAAAACTCTAAGCAAAACTTATACTATACCAGTAAAGTTTATGTTTACTCGTAAATTCGGCAAATTTGTTTTTTTTCAATGTTACTAATTTATCATTTAAATATCCTATATATTATACATAGATATTTAGAGGCAATGGATATTTTTTTAAAATATCCATTGCCTCTAAATATCTATGTAAATTAAGACTATCGACCAATGTTCAGCAATTTTTTTTACAAATAATTCAATTGCAAAAATTAATCAGTCGCCATATATCACAAAATAATTCTGTTTTCCATGATTTCTCTTAAATTACATGTAATTACGTTAATGGTACTCTGATGTTACTCAATCACAAAAATATTATGTTTTCAATCTACTCTTTACGGGTAAAAAATTCAATGACTCAATTTTTTTAGCAAAACCAAGTAGCATAAATCTGTTGATATTTGTAATATATTCTTTTAACATATATTATCATAGACTTAGTGACTACCTTGTGAAATGGTTTATTTTAATTGTACTCGAATTCAAGGATTCAGCAAAGGTTTTAAAAAAGATGTTTCAGTGGCCATAGCATTATTTTTGAGCGACCTCTAATTGTTTCTTCTCCTCTAATCCTCTAAATCCCGACCTCAACTCTTTTCAATTCAACCTCTTAACTCTTGTTAAGGAGTCGAATTAATTCCTTAAATTAAATTGATGGCCAAGGAGCCGTAAGGGTTGTATAGCAGAAGTCCAATATCAAAAATGTATTTTTTTCCAGTTTTGCGACCAAGTCTAACTGAGTGATAGATCAGGTTTTATTTATAGTATTTGAAGATTATTTATTCTACCATAACGACATTATAGGGACACGCTTCAAACCTTGCTTCTTCTGTTAAGGAAACATAGTGACTGGTTAAAAAGTTGCTCATTGTTTTATGTTATTTTCTATATGAGATATAATTTTTTTCAATGCTCTATTTTTAGCATTTTTTTATTTCTTGCATGTATTGGGATTTACATTTTTTTCACTACTTTCTTTTCTCGAATATTCAATTTCTAAATCTCTTTCAGGAAACCATATCTGAATTTCTCATCTTCATCTCGGGTAGCAACATCTGAACTTTATAACAGATCTACATAGTCAGGCCTAGTGATTGAATAATCTAAAGAAATATCTTCAACAATTTCACTTTCAATATCAGTATTAAGAGTATTTTGTGGCAATTCAGATACAAGGCATTGTGGGATTCAAATCTCTGTCTAACTGTAAAATACAGTATGACCCATATAAGTTGAATTATCTCTATTTCTAAAACACGGTATGGTAAACATTCATATTATCAGGTAATCTTTCAGAATTTATACAAGCTTCTGTTAATAATGAATTATATTTTCTCTCGAAGAATATGAGTAGGTATAATTATTACTATATTTTATATTTTTTCTTCTTCTAGAATCTCTAATTTGAATTCAGTAGAAATTATATATTTAAATAGCGTTGTTTCACCAGTTTCTAAAGATTCTGCTTCTAATTTTATACCTAGTGCAGGTAGAGGTGCTGGAATATTTTTTTAAGAGCTGCGTTTTTAATATATTTCGTACTTTTATTGGCTTTAATGAAACCATTTTCTTGTTTTTTTTTATTTAAAATGAAAATATTTTTCTAAATAACTCTGGTCGCTTGTCGTATAATTTTTAAGCGTGTCTAAAATCAGCTTTAATTTCTTTTTCATTGCAAGTTGTATTGTTGGGAACTAAATGTCGTTAAAATACTACTACTACTACTAGCCAACGCCCACCCTTGGCATGTCTGCCATTAGGGAAAAACCACGCTTTGTGATGTTGTAAGACTCTCCAGTTCCCCGGCGGCCTCGTATATCGCTGCAATCTCTCCATCGTAGTTGATAAGCGGGGAACCGACGGCAACGGAGCCCTCAAATACTGTAGATGTGAAGCCTGCTCCGGTATTCCCTGTGTTTGGCATCGACGAGCCGTCACAGTAAATATGCAACCAGTCCTGGGAGGGATACCTGGTGTGGATAGTCTCCAGAGCAGCCATTCTCAGGGCAACATCAATTGATTGGTTGTGGTTCATGAGTCGAAGCTCCACAAGGGGCAAGCAGGACACAGTATCTGACCTCTGAGGAAAAGGTGCTGGCTCTGGTAGTGGTATGTTATATTTTTCTCTGATAGAGTCAGTTATCGTGAGAGGCGTTTTCTGTGTTTTCAGTCGGGAGAAAGCTTGTTTGTATTGTTTTCATTTACATGGAAGTATTCGTCTTTGTCTTTCCCAGAAAAGAAGTGCAGATCTGTCTCGTCGGCACTGTGGCTCGGCGCAAAGTGGCGAATCGCTGTTGCTCATTTAGCGTTACCCAGGGGACACGTGTGAAGATCACGGACGCGAGCAACTTTGTCCCCCTGTCATTAAAATACACTTAAAAATAATTATAATGATGATTTGTAAACAAATTTGACTAATTCGTAGTTCCTGGAATAAACACAAACTAAACGTCTTTGGCATAAAATTGATTAAATGAGACTAATGACCCTGAGACAGATTAGAGAATAAATTTAAAATTTCTGAACCATACACACTTGTTTGAAAAATAATACATATTCTTGATCGAGTATTTTTAGAGCACGACCACGTAATTACGTGTAATTTATCAGAAATTATTAAAATAGAATACTCATTACTTTTTTGACGTTAAACGACTGACTAATTATTGTTATTTAATTGTTTCAAAAAAAATTTTGATCAATAGCCTTAATTTAGATACCTATTTAGGCAAGGCAATAGATCACTAAAACTTGTTTGCAACATTTAAAAACAACAAATTTGTAGAATTGGTCAGCAAATATTATCTTTGCTGTTACCATACCAGAAATGATTATGTTTACTGATAGTGTTATTGGTTTTAGAATTTGTTCCGATGTTGTTTATTTGCGAATCAAATTTGTTTGTGAACTATTGGTTTGTATATGATTATTTATTTTTTTTTAACTAAATTAAAATGTTGTTATAATTTTTTTCAGATATGGCCAATTTATATTAAATACTTCATTTAATCGTTCCTTTTTTTTTAATCCCTTAATCGCTAATACTAATACTAAAATACACACATTTGTATGAGTATGTGAATGCGGGCGTGAGCGTGTGTTTACGCGCATGCGCGTGCATGTTTTTTTAGGAATTTTGCCTTAAGTATTCAAAATTATACGTGCTCCCTTTATAAATTATTGTCGATCATTTGCGTTAGACGTTACAAAAAATGAAGATGTATTTTATTGCATGCTATATAAGTTTTAAAAGAATAGCGAGAACTCCAACAATAAACTTGACGACTTTTGAATAAAATTAATTTTGCCGTTTTGAATGTTATTTCTGCTTATATAAAGTGGGTTAAATGGTATAAGAAGCATTTTTTGGTTTTCTATGAAAAATTTAACACGATAATAATTTTTTTCAGAAATAATTCATTTGTCACAGACCAATTATTATTTTGAACATTTTCTCAGTGATCATTACAGAGCAAACATTTCGTTATCCTAAAGACAACATCCATTTAAAAATAACATTAAATTACCATCATTTTAGATTTTTTGTTCGGCGGACTATTATCCGTATGTCTCACCATTCACTCCTTAAGGTGTTAAGTGCGTTACATTATGTGTATATATATATATATATATATATATATATATATTTACTTTTTTTTTTATATGTAATAAAATTTAATTTATGCGTAATTAAAAAAAAGATTAAGTTTCTTCCCAAAGTAAATAAAAATGAAATTTATTTAATTTTGATCTACATTTTTGAAAGAATATTTTTTTTTAACAAAGTCGACGAGTAAATTTTTTATAAACAAAATACAAAAAAAATGATTTTCCTACACATTCTTTCTTAGCATTATTTTTTCTTAACAGCAAATAAAACACAGATAATAAAAAACTCTACCAAATGCAAGTTTTCGACTGAAACTAGTTTCATAATTTCGTTTTAATACTTATTTAATCCTGAATAATTATGATATCAGTACCTAATTAGAATTGACTAATATATTCAATAATTTGTTTGACATATAGTAAATTATAAGTCATTATGATAAGCAAAAGCACAAAAAAGAAATCCATTGAAAGCGATACAATGGCAGGAAATGTATGGCTCAAACTATTTTGTCGTTAAGGTTATTTTAATTTACAGATATTGCTCGAACCATGAGCTTTAATAAAATTAATGCTATCGTCTTTTTGACAATAATATAATTACCTTGAGTAAACATAAACTTGACACAAAAATATTTGGAATCTTGACGAGGCTGGGATTACAGTAGTATAAAAATGTGCTAGAATCTGATGGAATAAAACAGGTTCGTGCCATGATATCAGGGAATAGGGAAACGTTAGCGACGCTGGATTTGGATGGGAAGCCACAGATAATTACAAACCACATATGTTATTTTTCTATTGGAAAATATTCCAAAAATATTTCATTCAAGATAGTCCAACTGGTTCTGTGTAAACAGCTTGCACATCTTGTAGGTGGACGAAACTGCTTTTGATATGACTATCATGGCAGTGAACATCTGCGCTATTTGCAACAGGAAATTTGTCGATTAACATAGATATATTTGAATAAGTCGACTTCCTGCCTAGCCAAGTCATGTATGGTATTTTGATAAATTTAATGCCGGACTATGATTTAAGTGTTGCAAAAGCGACGGAAAATAAGAAATGAAGAGCTGCGCCTTCAAATAGATATACTAGTGTAGCTGAAAATAAAGATGTTGCAATCGAAATATATGACACGACGTGTGCCAGCAGTTAATTTAGTTTAAACAATGACACCAAGGATCCCAAAGAATAATCTTTTGCCTACACATCCATGGCTCGCAGTATACTAATCACTACATGCAGTCGCTGAAAACATTTGAGCGTTGCCAAAAGCTCCCAAAAGAAAATAGAACCAACCATATAGATAGAAATAAAAATCCACGGTTCTAACTAAACCATCTATTAAAGACAACATTTCTTCTGTAGAAGAACGAGTGAAGAACGTGAAAAAACATATGAGTGAAGAACTTGAAAAAACTTGCTTTAATTAAGAAAAAGAAGAAATTTAAGAAACGGAAAGAAAACCAAACGAAGATAAATAAAAAAAATAAAACCCACGACAAAGGGGACGAAGCTGCAGAAAATAATTGTTTGTGTATTTAGGGAACATTTCATCAACAGAAAATCAGAAGAAAATTGGGTTTAGTTCTTCGAATGTTAGGAATGGTCACATAAACTTGCATTGAAGGAAAGTGCCAATATATTTGTAATAATTACTCTCCGGACTGATAGGTACTTGATTTGTGTTCAGTTAACAACACATATTGCCATATTTTGTTACCATTATCAGATAGTTAATACTTCACGTATTGATAACTAATGTATTTAATACATATTAATTGTTATTGAAGGTCATATTGATGTGCGAAAAGATGATTACAGCTATTTAATTATTAAATAGCTACATAATTGACAAGTTTCTTTAATTCAACAAGAGTAGCGTTTAAACTAAATTTTATTCTTTATAATCACCAAATAAATTGCTGTCACAAATTATCTCGACTTTTGTCATAACTTACCTCGGTATTAGGAGAATTGTGACACTATGAGTTCTTTCAGATTCCATAGATTTTCTCGTGGGCCCCAAATAATTTTGTGTATTCTAGTAATCGATTCACATCTTATATAGGCTGTTGATATATAGAGTGTATAGCTGTGGGACTTTGTTGTTGTTAAAGATGTTCTAATTAAAGTAAAAATTGTCATAACCCTCTTTATGTCATTCATTGTAACGAAATTTTATTTATATCAATTAGAGTGTAATTTGTTAGTTAATGTAACATCATTTACTCATACTGGCGCTCAATTTCACTTTATGATATCACGCCATTTTTAATAAATTTAGACGTTGTTACTCTAAATTTCATGACAATAATGTTGCGAAAAATCTAAGTCGAAAATCAAGATTTGGCCTGGTTCGTTGAGAATTGTGTGAAGTAAAGATTTTCTTCTTTCTGGATATGTTTAGAGTCGTGTTATAGCTTATATTACGTGTCATTAATTGAATGTGTTTAAAATATTATTTAATATTGTTCATAAGAAACCATATGTTTGAAAAATGTGCTCGTTTTATAAACCAGCATAAGTGAAAAAATTATGAAGTAATATTTTTGTATCTCAAATTCGACCTTTCCCTTTTAGAATTGCTATTACTTTCACAAAACAATTATGTTCATTATATAATCAATGAAATGTGACGACAGGGGATTTATGTTAATAAAAACGATAACCCGATATTATGAAGGGTAGTTTTTCTTTTGTTATCGGACTGCTCAACGTGAATTTTTATTTTTAATTTCTTTTGGACTACTTACTCAAATCATAGAGTGTGAAGCAAAAGTTTTATGTGAAAAACATACCTAATTTAAAATAAAAAAAAAATTTTCCACTTTGTAATATTTGCAATTTTAGCTGCTGTTCGAACCTTTTTATACCCCAATCATTATTTAATACTATTAAAGTTAATATTATAAATATCAATGTAATTATTAAGTTCAAGATTATATTTTATTTGTAGGTTAATATGTGTATGTGTTTATATTTTAAACAAATGGGAGTGAAACAATGGGGCTTTTGATCCTTGCCATGCTCCGAGATTCCCGTTTTGATGTACGCGGTCGGAGAACTTTCAAGAATTTAGTCGCGTCTCGAACGTTGGCCCTGTGCCAGTTAAGTTAACGTGGATTGAATAAGTTTTCATATTAAAAATATGCATATGTAACTACCGCCCTAATATTGACAAAGTTTTATCACGTTAATTTCGGGAGTTATTTTTAATGTAACCAAGGAAGCAGAACATACCATAAAACAAGTATTTTTTAAATTTCAGTTAAAAACTTTTCTTTACCCTTATCTAGCGTCTGTTAGTTCAGTTATATAGCGCTTCGCTGCTATGGTCGGTTTAAGTTTTGTAGTGCAAGTTTCAAAATTAAGTTTTATTGACTCACTCTGAAATGAACACTCTTGGAAGCATTGCGTAGTGTAAAAAGATGTAACTTAGAAAATATCTTTAAAATAGTTATTCGTATTTTTATGCAAAATTAGTCCAAAACGAGGATGCCACCTTACCTTCCATATAAAAGAGGAATTTCCTACGTCATTTAGATAACATAGGTGTAATTTTGATAAGGTGCAATTGAAAAGGTCGTAGTAATATAACGCAGCGTCGTCGTTATGCCAGCCTTTGTGTGTTTTAATGACAAGGGAATGAATAGTTTAATGGAGGCATTTTCACTTATTCAATTATTATTATAAAAGAGTATTTCCAGTGAACTTCCAAGTCTTACACCCAATATGTTTCTGTTATCGCAAACTTAGCGGGTTCATTTTTTCTTTATACACCAAATGTCATGTAATTTCAATGGTGATTGGATTTTGCTACTTCAAAACTTCGTTTTTCATTATCTAGAATACTAGCATCAATCAAGATGTCAACGGAATTAAGCAAAAAGTAAGTAGTTTTATTTTCGGATGTTCCGTCTAAGATACATGACAGGTAATTTAAAAATCACTATTTCCATTTCTGTACACCTTTTGATGTTTTAAAATTCTGTGACGTATTTTTTATGACACATATTTTGCAAGCTTTATTCTTTCTTCTTAAAATAATTTCTCATTTCAAATATTAAAAAAAAAATTGAATAATCTGAAAATGATAAACTTTGAAATTTATTTCCCATTGCAAGAAAGGTAACAGATAAATGAAATTTACTAATGTCACTTCAAGTCACTAATAAATTTTTATTTAAGATCTTCCAGTATTTTTTAATAATAACCTCCCTTTACTAGGCAGGAATTAATCTTTACCATTCATAATAAAGTAAATTATGCAACCTGTCCATTTTTAATTTATTGTCGTTTTAGGAGACAAAAATCAACGATGTGCAACTGCTTGCAATCTGCGCTCTTGGGTTTTGTCGTATATCGTTGAATATAGTGCCAAATTTCTACACTATGTTTTACCAGATAGTGTAGAATTTTATATTGATATCTTCAGTGATTCGTAATTTATAATAGAAACTCAACTTAATAATTATTATCTTCCCTATATGATTGACGGCTTCATTATATTATCGAATATTGATCATGTATTGAAATATTTTCGGTTTGCGTCGTGCTTTGAATAAACAAAGGGCCATTTCCTATTCTCTTTAAACCGCATGTTATGAAGCTGCAAGCTCGTTATGGACCCTCGTGTTTAATGACTTTGACATTAAGAATATACAGTATAACATAAAATATACCACCTATAATGAAATATAATATTGAAAATGGATTCTAAGGCAAAAAGAGATAAGATTTTTTTGCGTTGTTTATGGTATGCCTTCAATTATCTCAATAGCTTATACAGTAAAATTACTTTCAATTTTGGGATATTACTGCACGAAAAATCGTCAAAGATCATATAACTTCCCTCTGGAAATAAAGCCATAAGTAAAGATATATAATTCATAATTATCCTGAGAACTCATCAAAAATGTTGTATAAATCCTTGTTTGATAGGTAAAATAACCTAATAATCGTATATAAAGCTGTTGTTCCGAATTATATATCATTAAAATTTCTGGAAAAGGAAAGGGCGTTACTTTGTTACAGGAAAAGGCCACCTATTTTAGTGGTGACTTCGTCAAAGGCATACGCTTCTCATAATTGTTTTTGGGCTGACCTATCTACGTTTATATTAAGTGGCTTATTTTAAGACAACCGAATTTGTCATGTGGCATTTCAGCGAGAAAATATAGAACGGATTCATTCATATTTCTTCATTTTAATATGCGTAACTATCGTAACGTATCCCACTCGCTTTTAATTTGGTCACGTTTGGATATAATTATCTACAAGTGAAAAGGGTCTTGCATTTATTCAATATGTCAAAAGATTACTTTGAAAACCATTAACTTATGGAATGGTCATGCGAAAGTGTAAAACGCTCACTATTTTATATTCCGCATTCAAATACATACATGTATTTATAATTCCATAATATCGGCGTGCAAGGCCTCATCTCGACTTGTTATGCTGTTTGATTTCGCGATTTTATTATGCACAATTTTTTATGTTCACTTTATTTTAATCATCGTTTATGTGCACTTATATATATCTGTGTGTGTGTGTGTACGCGCGTGTGTGTGTGTGTGTAATTTATAATTTTAATGATTTATAGTGTGGGTTTCAAAACGAGACCCCTTCAAAATATATGTAGAAATAATATGCTTTAAATACGGTAGTATTAAGCATATTATTTCTACATATATTTCATCATTCTAAATTTTGATATGTTTCGTACAATACTGTGAAATATAAGTTAATTAAAAACCAGTCTTGAAAAAAATTCAAAAATGATTGAGAAATAAGCCAGTTGTAGGCTTCTAAATTTGAAGATACGGATAGAGTTGGGTATATCCCTGTCTCTTTTCCTCTCGTAGAATATAATGTGCAATATAAAATTGACCTCACAACACAGTATTGCCGTCTTTCTCTAAAAGTTAAATTTAAAGTTTTATAACTCGGTCGATTTCTAAGATTATTAAACAATTTTTTCACTCTTCATCAGCTTGTAGCTTGAAATTATGATTATTGAAAAAAAAAAAATTTACTCAAATACCTAATTATGAAGGTAATGATAGGCAAATTAAATTTACCATCAAAAAGAATATCACGTTTAATAAAGTATTTAATATAATAAAGTTTTTCAAACGTCCATCGAAAGTAATAACTAGGTCATGTCCTCGAAAATTGTAAAATTGAGAATTTGTGTATGAGATCAAACAAACAATCTATATTTTTATCTTTTTTATCAATAAATTTAGTGTTGGAATAGATTCGGGAAAATTTTCTAAAGACAATCGTTCGTATTTGCCTATTTCTTGCAATTATTCCTTCGTAATTTTTAGAAAACACGGCTCAACTTTTAGTTCAAGTTTTTAGTAAAATATTCATGTATAAATGGATAATATGATAAATGCAAACTAAATATATTATGGACATTTTCCATTCTACGACATTACTTTCAAATTGCGGTATTAATATATTTGAAATTCTTTGCAAAATTATTAAAGTAATAAAGAGGAAGAAAGAATTATTAAAATAATTTTGCTAATACTTTTATCAATTTTAATCAAATGTTTTGATTTTTTTAAATTAAATTATCAAAGAGGGCACCTTTAGCTCAGAAACCGGTCCTTTCATGCCAATAAATTTGCTACTAGTAATAATCCGAAATACGTACAGGCCGGCACCAAATAACGTCATTACAGACTGAATGATAGTCACTACAGACTTTTAGTCTCTTTTCATTCGCGAACGCCCCGAATATATTCGACGTATTCTCACGTTTCTTTTCCATATGCCAATAATATGACATCAATGGAGAAGATGCCTATTTAAAGGCTGTAATATGAATATAATGCATTACTTTACAATTAACTTTATAATTTAATCGGTCATAAAATACATTACAACATTTTGCATAATTTATCTCGAAAGACACTAGTTGTCTTTCGAGATATTGCAGGACAAATTTCTTAAAGTTATGGAATGATGTGAATATAATCCGGTGACGAAAAGCATCCATTGCCGAATGATCATTTAAGATAACTGCTCAACACTGCTTACAATATCTGACTTAACCTCGCAATAAAAAGAGATTGTAAATATTTTAGGCAATAAACGTCAAATAATTATACATCCCAAAGTATGGTTGCACATTTTATCTGAAAATTTTAGCCGATGAATGACATAGTTGCTTTAAGTAAGGCTTGGTACAAACAGTCTATAATCCGTCGACACACACTAAGGGCAAATTGATGGACATCGCTAGACCGACGCCATCGGACGAGGCACCGCATCGGAAGGCTATTAGACACTTGACAGCCTTTCACGTTGTTGGAGCCTTTTTCTTGACAACGAGCTCGACAGCAAACATCAATGAACTAAAAATCAATAGGATATTTATGTACATACACAAATCGACAGGATATTTATGTACATACATACGATATTTATGTACATACAAACATCTATAGGGTATTTATGTACAGGATATTTATGTACATACGCATGTGAAACATGTCTTATCCCTAATGTAATGTCAAAATTATGAAAGGTTATTTACTACATAGTTTTTGACTTCTTCGCAGTGTAATTTCTTCAAACGTATAATTTTATATAGTTTTGTTAGATATTTAGAAGTATTTACTATCTATTTTAGTAATAATGTATGTAAGGTTAGTGGAGAAATATTGGACGTGGTTTTATGTAGTGATAATGATGCCAATATTCATATTTTAATATCACAATATTTTAATATCGTTATTGTTTTACACCTGATGTTTATTGATCACTTTACAGTCCTCTTTATATTATCGACTGGGGTGATACCGCACACAGTTCATCGACTATTTTTAGTACCCGGTTCAATTTTATATTATTACGTTCGTTCCATTAAAAAGTTCTGACAAGCAAATATCGTATAGCATAGTTTAATAGGCAATTAATTTCCAATATTGAACGAAAATTTTAATTTCATGGCCATTGGAGACATGAAATTGCAGAAACTAAATTATTAAATACATGCTAATAGCATTTGACTCTGTTAAGTGGAAGTGCTGATGATTATAGATATAGAACAATATATATATATATATATATATATATATATATATATATATATATATAATATATATATATATGTATATATACATATATTATATATATATATATATATATATATAAATATATATACATATATATATATTTTCTTAGAAACTATAAAACTTGTCCAACAAATTTTGCCCTGTTGCAACTTGGCTGCATTTGTTACTTTTATTAGGGAGCACCGCCTTTCCATTCTTGTGATCCGCGGTTACAAAAATGGAATTGTCGCCTTAGATTTTCATGTTGTAAGGTCGAGAACGTTATTTGAATACCAAGTAGGCGGGAGATTTCATTTTTGTGAGTAAGACAAGTCGCATAAAATAATGTAAAATATATAGAAGTGTACTTTGTTTCTGGGATCTGTTTTAAAACAAAACAATTTTTTAATTGTTTGAATGTGAAAAAAATTATCAAAGATCAATATGATCATAATTATTATACCATCCCTATAAAATGCATAAATGAGTTGCAGACACTGAATTTCAGTTCACTATTAGGGTTTTTACCTTTCGAATTAAAGACAATTTTACTCGTTATTTAACAAAATGAGTTACCAGTGATACGCCTTGTAATGATATAGTATCAATTACGAGGCATGAGTACAATATTCTGTCCAAATCTACAAGGTAGTAATGAATTTTATAAACGCAATTTTTGTGGCAATATAATTATTAAGGAATCTTCATATAAGTAATTCAAATATGTAAATGTTAATATATAATTTCCCTTAATTTAAAATCTCAATTAAAATCTTTACTTTTAACGTAAGAGGATTTAAAGTATACATTGAATAGTGGTGTTAATCTTTACATTTTGCCTAACATTCAATTATATTCTTCCTTATTATATTTATATATATATATGTCCATAAGTATAGTTACCTTCTAATTCATCTTCAATTTTAGGATGTTTTATAATGGGAACTCCATGATCTATTGTTCTATTAAGAATCAACAGGGATGGGCAAATGTTGAGTGGTGAGTTTCAGTCGTAAGTATCAGCATGTTGCTATTCTGAACGAATGTATTATTTAGCTTCATTGCTATTCAGTCATAGGTGAACAGATTTGATTCGCACAATATTTTGGTTTTCTTCGTAAATATAGCAAAATGTTATTTGTAAAGCTCAGATACCTGTTGCGTAATATTATCTTATTTAAAAAAATCATTGTCCGAGGAAAATAGGCCTTGTCAATTATTTGGAACTGATGCGATAGTGAATGCTGTTTGCTGATTAAACATATCTAATAATTTAAAAAAAAATGTTTTTTTTTTTCATTTCCATGTTTTTAAGCTTGTTAGGCATATCTTCACATACAATGGTATCAATGGTACAATGGTAACATAATCATTAAATTATTTTATTTCGATTCTTTAATATGTCAATTCTTGATCTGTGTGGCTAAGAAAGCAATCATTCGTCGAATTTAATAACGCGCTTTCTTGAAAATTCACAATGTTAGGCAATATCAGTACCAAGAATAAATTATGTTGTATTTTTTATATGCTACTCGACTGATCAATAGCCTGTTTACGGCACGGTGCAATTTTTTTACTATCGGTAAAGTTTCATAAAATATACTATCTTCATAATAGTGTCCGAGAATTCTTACAGGTTTATGAACTCCATGTTATGTAGTTAGTGCTCCTATCAATTTGGAAATAAATGTCAATTGAACTGTCGCTATAAATAAATAAAAATAACGAAACACTATTTACTTCTTATGTTTTTATTTTATTTAGTAAAAAAAAGAACTTAAAATCATTGCCAACAGAAACACTGGCGCCACACTACTGCTGCTACATATGTACCCATTTTAATTCAAGTGCGAGAAAAATATAGACATAAGTAAACACTATATTATTATGTACTTTATAAATCGAAGACCCTTGATTTCGTAGAATATTTGGCTTCCGGTTGATCCCTCCTGATTGTACGGCAGTAGTTAGCCTACGTCCTTTAGTTTTCAAGATAACGTATTTCCATCTTTGAAAGCTTTCTCCATACTCATTGCTCAAATCCCTCAAATTCTTACGCAAAATAAATTTTAAGCGACATATTGCAATTCAAAATTTATATGTCAAAAGAAGCTCGTTAATCTACTCTCTATAGCTATCACTCCCATATTTACCCAAAAAATTCGCTATCGCGCTCTTGAAGCATTACGTGCGATTTTTCCAAAACGGTAAATTTTTCTTCAAATTTCTTATCTTTTATTATTTCCTTGATTTGTGATGTTTAAAAAATGCTCTTATTTTTGAATAAACGGAATGATAGCTTCATATTACGTTGTTTTTAATTTTTTTTATGTTTATTTTTAAAAATAGTTTGTTTTGTTTTCCTATGATACTTACAACCATGAAATTGTATTATACATGTGACACTAAAAGGAGCAATTTATTTGGGTATCGTCGTTATACTGAAATAATTAGCTTTATTACTATCAAAATATATCCTGTCACGTGGAACATCGACTACAGTTAAAATAAATTTATGATCCTCATCATACCCGAAGGTTTCCATACATGGATACAGGACATATAAACAACTAACTTGAGGGTCAGAGCGGCCTTGGCGAGAATGAAATGGACTAAAAACGTTCTCAGTTTTAGTTGTTTTCATCTTATCGTGTTATTCGTTTTCTTGTTTGTATTAAATTATATACGTTACAAAAGTACATAACTTATTAAAATGCACATTATTTAATTCACTATAAATATAATACCATAATATTTAAAACTGAAATTAATTCTGTTTAACTCAAAAACTTCTTTTCAATGATGTTTTTAAATTTTCTGTGTAATGTGTGATATCAAATGGAAGATTGTATTAAAAGGATCTGAATAAAAATGAATTTCAGCATTAATTTTGGAAATTGCAAATAAAAATTATGGAAAAACGGCACATTAGAAGTTTACCTAAAGTTTACAAGAGAAGAAGAAATATGATTTAAAATCTCGTAGTTATTGGAAAATTTAAAACATTTTTCTGCAGAATATGTAATAGGCAATATGTCTATTTAGTGAAAAATAATATTAGTATATGCAAATAGTTTAATGGAATTATTTTAAACCAAAAAATGATTATTCATACTTAAATATGCGCGAAACTTTTACAGTGCCAATTTTCCTTGAACTTAACAGGTTTTGTAAAGCTTCTCTCAATAGTCAACCAATTTGTCACAGAATATTGTAATTAGACTCCTTTAAGTTAAAGCTTTAAATGGGAGCACAAAAAAAAACAAATTTAATTTATAAATACCACACAACTGCCTTCATATTCATAAAAGTTTATGAAACTTAATGGTATTTTATTCATCTTAAATTTTTATTCGGGCCAGAAATGCCATTGAAATTATTGGTGCTGCCAACAGAGTAAATCAATGTCCAATTCGTTGTTAATTAAAATTTTAACATAATTTTTCACTGAAATACTGGAAAATTAGCTTTTTTTCAGTTCTTTCACAAGGCGCATATTACAAAGTCACGTACATGGCTCGTCTTTGATCCAAGTATAGAATGAATTTTATTTTAAAGACGTAAATTCAATTGAAATTCTACCATCTCTATTGGAGATTGCGTGATGAAAGTGGAATGTTATTGACCGGGGTATTAATATTTGTTTGTGCTTTTCCTTTATTAATACCTAAGGTAAATCCTTTGATTAAAGTTGAAAGGGCGAAACTGCGCAAAGACTACTTAAAATATATTTCCACCGACTTTCCTTCTTAGAAAGTTTAGTAAAAGATTTAATTAAGTCTTCTTAATCCTCATTTATTGAAAGTTTCTGTAATACCAACTATATCAAAACTCGCTTGTGTACATTTTTATATTTCATAATTATTAAGACTTAAGTCGTAAATTTTGAAAGACAGAATTTGGGGCTTCAGGTTTATTTTGAAGTTTAAGTTCCACTTTACGTTATAACATTACGTGTTATCTGTGAAAGATATGGCTACATATTATTTTATGCTTTCGCATATTTTTAAATAAGGTACTTCATTAATGGCCGTCAATTAGATTTACATATTTTAAAAACAAATGTGTAATGAAAGAAAGGACCACGCTATAATAAAAAAGTATAAATATTTATTTACTTAAACCTTGCACAATTTTTAGTAAGTTCTAAGGCTTAAATCCTTAAAATTTTACCGCTCTGATCTATACATATAATAAAATTATATAAAATAATAACATTTTCAAAAAATTCCAGTAAATTTTTTCATTCCGAATTTCACGCAGGCAAACTCATAGGTACGACTAGTATTGTAATAAAAGTCGTTACGTCATAGTACGCGTAATGTAATTAGCATCGGCGCTACTGAGAATATGCTATTGCGACTGTTGGTTCCATTTTCAATGTCTTTTGCTGTCTATAATGTAAGCAGTTTGGAGTTAACTCGAAAAATTTGCTTTCATTATTTTGATCATTTTACTCATAGTAATTGACTCTCCTTGACGGTCTGTTTATTGCTATACTTGTAGCACTTTTTCATTCAACACATCACTTTAAAAAGTGTTTTACTCCCAAATTATGTCAATGTCCCTCCCTCCGTTACTACGTCTAACAGTCATAGCTTGTTGCACTAGTAACTGCAGAGAATTGAATGTACATCGTTTTGCTTACGATTTCCTAGACAATACTACACATTCTGTATATACTATATGTATATATATATTATATTATATATATATATATATATATATATATATATATATATATATATATATATTACATATAGAATTTTACAGATCTACAGATTGTTGAGATATCAAGTTGAAATTATTATCTTTTAACAGCTCGTGTAGCCTTACTCCTCTGTAAAACAATAAGTTTCAAAATCCTTTAAAGTTTTTGGTTATCGCAATGAAGAGATATGGCCCTTTTTATAATTCATGTCTTTTAATCTATTCTATATATTATCCAATTTAATATTACTTTGAAAAAAAATATTTTATTTCGACAATCACGAAAGCAAAAACAAAATATCCAATTTTCTTGAGCTTAAAAAGTTGGGTAAAGCAATTATTTCACTTTCCCTAACAATTTAAATATATAAATAAATACATTTTTCTAAACTTTTCGTTCATAAAAAAAGAAAATACATAGATGTCATAAATATTTATATCGTACACATTTCTGCAATTTTTTTCGATTATAATACTAACTATCGGAATGTGATTTGACATTAAACTCACAAGTCGCGTTATGGCATAATAATTAGGCATTCAGTATGACAGTACTGGATTAGTACAGACACGTGCATGGCACGTGCGTCACTAATTAAATATCTGAAATATTTATAATGAGATTACAGCAGGTCATATATACAAACTTATTTCATTTTAATTCTCATATTTCCTAGAAATCAATTTTTGAGTAAATTACAAGGGTTGTGAAACTATTAGTTTTAGTATTTTATGTATGGTATTGCTAAATATATTATTGAAAATATCTATAAAAAATATGCTAGCTATTTCCGACAGTTTTAAGTGAAAATTACGATAAAGCAGTGTCACTAGAAATGTTTGTAAAGGTTGCCGGAAAATTATAGCAATGATTCAATACATTATATTTCACACTTATTTTATGCTAGCGAAAGATATATTACTCTATATTATAATAATTCCACGATGTTCTTAGACTTAAGAATTGCATATTATGTACCTACGTGTGTACGAAAACGTCCGAGTGCAAGTCCTACTCATAATACGTGGTTTTTTTTAAAAAAAAAACGGGTAATATTTCAAATAAATTACACGAAAACGCTGTTGTTCGTGCTGAAGCTATTTGTGTAAGTATATTTCAAATATCTTCATGAATTACCTATTCGGATTTTCATATGTTAATTGAAGTTACAAACTGTCCTTGGTTTTGTAGTTATTATGGTATTTTTAAAAATACTGCGCGGAGATTTATACCTACCCAAATATCTGAATTACAGGAGTGAAGTCAACACTTGAAATAACATACTTAGACAAAATACAATATATTTTCAGAATTTTGCTACATACTTTAGCGCAAAACTAATAAAACATCTGCCACTACATCTAAAGCTGCTCATAGCATGAACTGGATTAGTTATGTACTATACGCTGTAAACATCGACCAATTTTAATTTTATTAAAAAAATAAACGAACTATAACAAACATATTACACTGAGATGATCATAATAATTGAAACAATGAGATAATAAATTTGTAATATTACTTATTGCTACCTGTTAATGTTTATTTTGTGTCTTTTTTATATTTAATTTTTTGTCCATTGATTTAGTTAGTAGAATCAAATTATATGATGGAATTAATTAGAGTACGACAAGATACGAAGAAAACATGAAATATATTGCAAATGTTTGACAAACACTATGAAGCGAATGCATTAAATTCACGGTTTTAGAAGGTTACGTTTACTTGTGGTATTCCATTTTGCAAAGTAAGAAAGTTTTATTATTATCAACTAAAGTATCACGTAAAACAGTAGGTTGGACGGAGCTTGCAAACATTATTCTCTTTACAGAGTTCTATAATAAAGTCAGCTTAGTTTGACATTGAAGAATTTATAGCCAATTTTTTTTAGGAATCCTAAAGTAAAAATCTTGTGGAATTAAAATATTTTTACATGTGGGCATACTTCTTTTATTTTAAATTACATTACTAATAATGAAATGTGTGCAAGTGCTTAACTGGAGACTCCTTTGTTTTGTAAACAAATTACAAGGTATACTGTGTTATTATTAGTCTCAAGATGATTACGATTAGCTACAAGTTCGTGATAAATAAATTATGTTTTAAATTTATATTTTAATAATTAGTTTTATTTCATAATCAACAGCTCAGTAAGGTTTGATGTCTGGCTTTGTCTTTTTTCAGGTGAATATGATGATAAATGTGGTTATAATTTTCAATCTTACCTCAAAATCTCAATCGATTTTAATGGTGTGAGAAGTAAGCCAGAAGTAACTAATTTCTCTATTTGTCACAATTTTTTCTTGTAATTGCATGTAATTGTTTGCAGAGCATTTGCGAATGAGCTCTTTATAGTTATTCTTATTGCTAGCTAGAAGTAAATATCCTATTTTAATTACCATTTGCTGAATAATATTCAACTCGTTTTTTTGTTGGCGATTAGGTAATTGAAAAGAAAAAACTTATTTATGAATAAAAATAGGATGTGTACTCTTCAATAATAACAAATTTATAGCTAATAATATTTTTCCAATGTATATTACTACAATAAATTAATATTATTGTAATTATAATAATAAAAATGTCAACAAGCAAATTATTAAAATATTACATTCTGAAGGTAATCTAAGGTAAACATGATGTTACTTTTTCATACAGTAAATATATTTTAAGCGTATTTTCAATAAAATATTTAAAATTTTGTTTTCTAACCTTAATATAAAATAAATCTAAAAATCTGAAAGACAAAATATATGAATTGCCAGTCCTAGACGTAACTAAATGTAAACAATTAGACTTATGATATTCCGTTTATCATTGAATTGACCTTTCGGAATATATTAGAAAATTAAATATCTAAATGTGAATAGAATGTTGTAGCATATTTCGTACGTTATAATTCAAATTAATTATATGACTTAAGCTATTTGATCAAATAACTTACTCGTTCAAAACAAAAATACGTATCATATTAAATTTAATACCTCACTTCAGGTGACGAAACCAATCCGAAAATTAACAAACTAGTATATGAAAATAAAAAAAGAATCGCTATAAACATAGTGAGGGAAAATTGGACATAAAATAATTTTTTTTCTTGAAAATAAATGTGTTCTTCAAGTTTTCTGTTTAAGAACTTAAAGGACATTCTTAGCGTTCCCTAGCAAAGTATCAACATGGAACCATTATAATTTCATCATGAATTTTTCTTCATCGGCTCTCCCTATGTTACGGCTGCACAACTCTTTCAATTTAAATCCATCCCTAATGAAAATTTACAAAAATACTTAGTCCCATTTCTCTTAACTCATCAACTGCGGATGTTTTCGTAAACTGCAATCATAAATTGAAAGAATATTGGTCATATATTTAATTTTCTCAATCTTTGTAAAGTATACTGGACAATATATTTAAATAGTGAAAAATAATATTAAAATTTGTAATAGTTTACAAAAATATTTAATCAATTGAACATTTAAAATTTTACATTCCCGTACATGGAAAGAGAACTCGCAACCTTATATTGCGGATATTATGAGTTTTATTCGTATTTTTACCACGATGGAACGGAGGAGGTATATGCGTTTAGAGTGAGAGATTGTTTGTTTGTGTGTGCAATACTCCCATTTACCCCTAAAACGATTTGACCGATTTAGATAGGGTTTTTTGTAAAATTTGTGTGTTTCATTGGTAATGATTCTTAGATAGTTGTTACTCTGATTACTCACCAGGGGGCGCCGCAATAAACATTTTGTTGCAAACGAATGTTCCCATTCATCTCCAAAACGGTTTGACCTATTTAGATATGTTTTTCTGCAAAATATTTGGGACTAATCGGCGATGGTCTTAGATAAGTGTTACGCTGGTCACTCATCAGGGGGTGCCACAATAAATATTTTGTTACAAACTAATGTTCCCTTTTATCTTCCAAACGGTTTGATCGATTTAATTACGGTTTTCTGCAAAATATTTGGAACTAATCGGAGATGGTTCTTAGATAGGTGTTATGGTGTTAACTGACCAGAGGATGCTCCAATATTTTGTTATAAACGAATGTCCTCATTGATTTTCAGAAAGTATAAAATAAAAATCAAAATGGAATAAAAATGTTGAAAAAACTCGCTCTTCTGGTGTCATTATTTTATAACGATTTTCCAACGCCAACGCAGTATAAAACAATATTCAGTGGAATGAAAAGGACAAGAAGGTGCTACCCCATGGGAACTTTCTTTTGACAACATGTATCAGAGTAAAAAATATTTATAACTTCCTTATAAATTTAATTAACATCGCAATACTGAAAATACAAGATATTATTTTTTATATGACTATTTATATCCCGGAAAATTCACAATTTTTTCCATTTTACCTTGTGACTTGTGGTATACGAAGGTTCGTTACGGTTATAAAGCTCTAACTCTCAAATATCCGCCACTTATTACAGCATTATCGCTTTGGCAATTATCGTATAACGCAGTGTAAAAAGTAATTTAATGTTGTGACAGTCAGTTCAATGTAAGTTAATATGAAATTACATAGAATGCAGATCAGCAAAAGTGAATTTTCCGGTTTTCTCTTTTAATTGCGAGCAAAATTATAATATGTGACAATTTTTGGTATCGATTTTTTAACTAATTATGTCGGGTGCCATGGTTTTTTAACTTATGTATGGTTCAGTATAAGTTTCATATTAACAAAGCAAGGTCAGTAAAAACCCTCTTTGAATAAAGTGCACTCAATAAGTTAGAACTTTCATTTTAATATATTGAACAATGATTTATCATTTAATTTGCACATTATTTACACATATTGGAGTTATTTTTCTAATACAAATAAAAATTCCACAATGTCGGTAGCAGCTCTTTATGGGTCCTAGTACCAAATTACTAGAAAAAGTGATCCATTTTTTTAATTTCCTTTAATGTTCTTTAACAATAGTACTTTAAACATTCGCATAAACGTAAAGGCAATGGCTTTGTACTGTCGAAATGTGAGACAATGAGAGGAATATTAACAACATTGACTTCACTTTATTCTACTTGGTATTTAAAAGCAGCACCCAGTTTGATTAATTTTTAAATAAAATTCTGATGAAAACCGGAATTTTTGAGGGAAAGATTACCATTACTCTTTTTACGCACTTTTATACTCTATTAATTACACTATATTGAATTACAGGTTATATGCTTGTTTCCCACTGAGAATCTTTTAGAAACAATAAAGTATAAGATTCTTGAATACATTATCAATCAAAAAAATTACTAAAAATACCTTAAAACAAAAGTATAAGGGTTAATAAAGAACTCGTAAAGAAAACATAAAAAAAGAAAATGCAACCAAATATGTTAAACATTTCATTATCAAAAAATAATTACTAAAAAAGTTATTCTATCGCAGGGCACAATATATTTAATGGTGCTCTAACATTGTTGAAATATCTTTACTTTTCGTCAAATTAATTTCATATGTCGTTCTTCTTTTTATAAAAAAAAAATGTTCACAGTTAAGACAACTAAATCCAACTTCCATTATTACTGGGCTGGAATTGTTCTCTATAAAAACATTCTATTAACGATTCTGTTAAAATTTTCTGCATAAATAAGTTTCTCATATTTACATTACAATTCTCATTTCGAGTGTAAATTGAACAAGTATTGCGTTACAGTCTTTCCTTCTGGCTGCAATCCGATAGGGCCGATTATCACGATAGATAGTTCCAATGGAAAAGATGGGATTTTCGGCAATGTTTACCTTAACTCTGAACATATTTCTGAATTTATTTTAATAACACAGTGAAAAATTTAGTATTTATGTTTCAATATAATATTTTTCATTATATAAAGTTCCGAATTCTTTAAAATTTTATTGTAAATTTTAAGTTCAAAGGTTGTAGCAAAATGCATTGTAGCTAAAAATGATAATATATTAATTCAAACCCTAAAATCAAAAATAATTTTTAGTCTTTATTTTTATATCTAGGATTGTAACCATTTTCAATAATTTAAATATGAAAATCTGAAAAGGAAACATTATTGTTTATGATTGTTTTTTCTCAAGTTATGAATTTTGTAATATATATATATATATATATATTTATATATATATATATATATATATAATATTATTTCTATCTCTTTATTAGATATTATTTCTTACTTCATTTTAATTAAACAATGGAAAGTTGTACACCCTTTTCTCAATATAATTTTCTTTCCTTATAAATGTAAATTTTTATTAAATTTGAAGAATACAGCTAAACGCATTGCAGCTAAAATGATAATGTAATAATTCAGCTCAAAATTTCAATAAGTGGGTTCATACTCAATTCACTTTGAATAAGAGAATTTTTTGATTTTTATGAATTTGAAAAACTATTGTAACTTGTTTTCAATCTTTAAATTAATTATATCTTTATATGTAAATATTACTTATTTCTGTACATCGAATATATATTGTTTTCCGTAGTAAAATGAATTTTTTCTTTATACACACATAATAATAACATGTTATTGTTTTTACATATGATTTTTTTGGTATTTTTTTTCATATCGCACGTCTGGTATAAAAGAATTAAAAAACTGTGAGCATATGTTTTGCAGATGTTTATTATAATCTATATAATTGCAGTTTCGATAATTTGCAATTCTCTGAGTTATGAAAGGAGAGTGAAATGAATTTTACGTTTTTAAAGATGTGGAAGAAATCACGAACGTTATACGTATGAACACTGGAAATAATAAAACTCCACTAACTAATCGAAGCTATTAAATCCTATTTCTATATTGCAAATAATAAAGAGAGATTAAACTTCATATACAGCTTCATCAAACAGCGCAATTCTTTACATTACAATTTATAAAATTACAAGATTTTAATTTTAATATTCCACTGTTCTACACAAATTCATTTAATTCGTTATGAAATTTTTGCATTCTAATGGGCAGACATTTTAAATTAAATTTACCCAGAAATATTTTGTGCTAGACTCGGTAAACTTTGTTAAATTATTTTACTAGATTTATTGCAGACGACATCAGATCGCATTGCAAAACTCCCGAGTACAATAAATATCGGGACATTACGCATACAAAGGCTGGCGTGTCCTCGGTTGTAACTCACCATTGAACATTTGTTTGCATTAAACTGCTTATTGTGCTTCACAAACGACGGCGCTGATGTCACTCTGCAACCGATAGCCATCTGCTGCATCCTTGACGCCTGTAAAAAGTGTCATGTCGTCCGCGAATAATAAAACATACGCATTCTTCATCGTATAACCGATGTCTTTTACCAGAAAGTGTAAAGTAGAGATAGCGATTGGTCCATTAGTTACGTCTGACTTTGTGTCACCTTAGGTGTGGGCGTTACCCGGGTAACTTTCCAATGCAAGGTATAGGTGCCAGTTGTTAGCAAAATTTTATATTTATGGTTCAAAAGATTAATAAAAATATAAGTACAAGCTTTAAATATGAATCCGATATAACGTCAGGCCAGATTGTCTCTTCAGCTTGGAGAAAGCAAGTTGAAGATCACTATCAGGGACACATGTGACTTCAAGGTCTGCTCCGGCACAGTAGCAAGGAGCTGCCGCCGCAACGTCAAATCGAGGAACTTTGGACTTTATACCGACCGGAAATGCCTAGCGCAAGTTTTGGTAGCCACTGGGCCGCAACGTCGCGAGCGCCACAGGTAGCTTTTTGGGCACTTCTATATAATCAAAACTATGCACATTTTTTTTATTTCAATTCTGTTTTATAATACTATAAAAAGTGTCTTTATATCCATTTTGCCAGTAGGTCGAAGCGATAAAACACCTCACAGTAACTAGCGGATCGTTGTTTTCCAACATCACCCAGGAGACATAGCCTCCTTTTCGTGGAGGAAAATATTAGAAGAAAATTATGCAAGGATAATGATTTTTAAATACTATAATATTGTGGGTAAGATTGAAAACGAGAATTTATGTATTTATTGCAGCGAGACGTGTAAAAGGTTATGAAGACAATGGAGAATTTAAGATTTTTTTATTAATTTATTTTTAATTTTTTATTAATTTTTATTTTTTAATTTTTTATAATATTGATTTTTTTATTAATTTATTTTAATTTAATTTTTATTTTTTAATTTAGTTTGATTGATATAAACCTTTTAAAACATATTATCGACATTTTCACCGCTTATTACCTCTAAGAAAAACTTTCGAATATACTTTTTCTGGAAAATAAGATTATTCACAAAGGTAAAAGGATTCACAATATAAGTAACGCACGAGATTTTTTGTAGTAAATACTGTATCCTATTATAAAGAAACTCGTATACTTGTTATTTGAAAATGAAAGATAGAAGTGTCCGTATGATAAACCAAAACATAATAAAATTCAAAATTTTGTTCATTAAAATATGGAAAAGAAAGCCATTATTATAATTTTTTTATAAATACTTTTCTAGTATTTTTCATCTATAACCTTTTACGCTTACACATTTTATGGTTAAAGCAAAAAAAAGTATTACAGTGTGATATGAATTCATCCGTAAATATATATATATATATATATATATATATATATATATATATATATATATATATATATACTAAAAAAGTAAAAAATATTAGAAATAAATTCTTATTGCAGAGGAAAATCAAGAAAAATATGTGATCTTTTCACCAAAAGCGTGATGAGATGCTTGGTGTGATAAGACCAGGAGTAAAGAAAAAAAGAAATAGGATTTAATAATGGAATATTACAACAAGTTAATAAATAACGTTTAAAAATAAAGAGAAAAAGTGAGAAAGGAATGAACAACTTTATAAATTACTAATTTAAATTAAAAATATTTAGAAAATACGTCAAAATATCTCACATATTTTGATGAATTGTTTTTGTAAGAGAAATGATTGAATTTGTAGAAATTAAAGAATATAGTTTTCGTTCGCAGTGAGTATCAATGCTGCATGTGAACATCACTTAAAGGAAATAACCTCGATCGACAGCTTCGTAAGCGAGAGTGAGAAAAACGTTATGAGGGGCTCAATCGGACCAGAAAACAGCGTGATTGCGTCTGAACTGGTAATGTCTAATAAAACAGAAAAAAGAGCTGTACACACGGGTGTTTCGTACATCAATACTTGGAAGTGAATTTTATTTATTTACCAACTTTCGTGTGTCTAATTGATACATATGGAAGACTTATTGCTACGAGGGCGATCTCTTACAACCAACCATAACACCAGTGCGATCTTGTTCGACGTACGGCCGGGAATCGAACTCGGGTCCCCGTGGTGCGCCGCATTGTTAAAGACTGTATGCCTTGTTATCAACCCAACACATTACGGCGATGCTTAAAGGCAATTTAATGACATGGAATTGATGGAACAAATATTAACCAAAATGTTGATGCTAAAGAAGGCATAGAGTTTTATCGTGGTTTTCATTACGATATTAGGCAAATGGACAGCGGAAGAAAATAAAAAACTAATCGTTTGAAGAATATAATTAGAAACCAAACGTAGACGTAAATAGAAAGGGAGAACAAAACTAAGAAATATGTAAAAGATGGTTATCTGGGAAATTACCTTTAATAAAAAATTTCAGCTAATTATTATTTCAATTCTGTTGCGTATTAAATAATTCCTGCGTCTGTTTGTCTTAATTTGAATTTATGGTGGCAATGATTTTAAATTATCTAGTAATTTTACTCAATTTCAGGTAACTTATTGAAAAAATTCGGATCAAAAATGGCGAAGTATAAACCGGTAAATGTGGATCTTTGTTGTAAATAATTAGTTTAAATGACACCTTCAGCGACCCAAAAAACAGTGGCTATAATTTTCTCGATGAACGCAAAATTACGGAATTTTTTAACTGTTTGTGAAGAGTCCATTTTAGGCCATATTTTGATTTTTGCTCTTGGGTCTTGAGGGGTCATCCACGTCTCGTCCATAATTACGAATCACTTTAAAAACAATTATGGATTAGAATAGAAAAAAACATTTTTTTTTAAATCATCACATTCTTTTCAGACAGTCAATTGACATTTTCCGACCAGCGCACGAATGGCTTTTGCACGAGAAAAATTCATTGGCAATATTGCGTCAAACTCCTTCCATAAGTTTCACACAATATTGCCAGTGAATTTTTAAAGATTCCACTATAAATAAAATGGTCACAAGGATGTGATTATTTACAATTTCTTCATTTTTTTATATATTTTTCTTCGTTGATGGTCGAGGATGTCAAAAATATCTGTATATCCTAATAACTATTTTTAGCACACTTTTTTCAAATTATATAATTTGTCACTGCGCGAAATTAGAAAATACTAACACTGTTTTCTAATTTAGCCAACGTTTTTACGACTTTTATTTTAAGAACATGTTGACTAGCATAAACAGTAAATGTAAAGTTACGATATTTAATTTTACATTGAAAAAATATTCCAAATACATTCTCTCGTATATTTCAGAAAAAAGGCCTAATAATTTTAAATAAAACGGTTGCAGAGAACAAAATAGAATTTAATCATTTAAAGAAATCTTCTAAGTAATACCAACACAAAGTATATTAGACTATGTTTCTGCAGCAGTATATCGTTTGGTTTGTTCAATTCCCCGTGAGTTTATTACACGAAGCTAATGGCAGCAAACTATTAATAAGAAAATAAAGAGAGAAAAAAACAAATGTTGAATTAAGGTTTCAAAGACCATCGCTTCCTCTAAATTCCATTTCCCTAATATTTTAGTACGCAAGTTTCTCGCGGGTTATCGCAACGTAATACGATTATCTCTTGATTGTTTCGTTTTTCCGTAATCCTCTTGTTGCCGCGGGTGAGGTTTCTGGAATTTAATAACAAGTCTCACTACAGCATTTTGTTACAAAATGCAAGCTAACGTTACACAGGAGGTATTTTTGTCTAGTTTGAATGAATATTACATCAAAAATGGCAGAAAATAATACTGATGTTATTAAACGGTATCAATGTAAAAGTAACCATTGTGACTGTTTGTATATATTTATCTATATGTCTTCTCTTATTCAGTAATGAACTTTTACAGATTACAGTTATAAATATAGGAACATCTTGTCATCTTACCATGTATTGTAAGGTCTTAGCACAAACCATGCGTTTTAGAAACAAAAATGATTTTGAAAGGTAACATTTAATTTATAAAGCGACTAACCAGAAAAATACTTCTATGATATCAGAGGTGGGAAAACTATTTGGCCATGTATTAATTAATGAACCTAACATCATTCGTTTTTGTGGAATATCGGCATCTCAAACTATAATTCTATAGCGAATTTCGACTAAAATTTGATAGAAATGCTTCATTATATAGATTCATTTATTAAAACGACAATAGGCTTAGAAAATAGATCGGGATTTAAAAAATAGTGAAGTATTTTGAAAATATGCTAAACAGCGTCAAATATCCACCAATAAAACTTACAAATTAATTTTAGTAATAGTAATAACTTTATGTAGCTCGAGACGACAGTATAGAATCCTATAACAAGAATAATGAACTTTGACTGTTTAAACCTCTGCAGTAATCTTTCATATTATTGATTTATATTCTGTCACATTAAACTTGTTCGTGGAATATTGAAATTATTTTTGAAAATTCTCAATTTATTGCCCGGGACGAGAGGACCGTAATAAATTAACCTACAACTCAGACACTATGCGAATGCTAAGTACACTTGATGTTATAATATTTATCGTTTTCAGCATGTGTTCTGTTTACTAAAATATCACACATTAAGTTTACTGTTACATCAATATGTAAAAATTCTCAAACTTCGTGCAGTAATGAGAATAAAATGTCGTACATATTATAAAATGTAGATGATATGTTTGCTAAAGATGTTTGTAAAAAAATTGCTTTATGTTTCATTGAAACGTAGGAGCTTGTTACTATGTGAAAATAGTATAAAAATTAATAAATATTTATATTAGCTAATTGACCTATCTAATTCATCTTATTTATTACTTCCCATAGTATTCAACTTAATTGAATAGAAGCAATTATTTATTTTATTATTTATAATTATTTACTAAGTAAATAATATATATTTACTAAGTATATATTATTTACTAAGTATATTATAGTACTTATAATTATTTTCACTAATTAATATTAAGTTTTCCGTGAATGTAATATTCAAGAATAAATACAAAGGGTCCACTCAGTCTGCCTATTAATTAGTGTAAAATAATTTGATGATTAAATTTAGAACAGCTGTTGAATGTCCCTTTTAGAATTAAAGGTTGATAAAAGTAATGTTAACAACGATCATTAGTACAAACTTTGCGAACATAAAAAAACTTTGCAAACATTCAAAGTCAAAAAATAAATAAGATACCTCGAACATTTTCCATCGCATACTTTGATATTAACATTCAACATTAGCTTGGTTGTTATTAAAAAATTTCTATATAAAAATTAATCCAATCTAAAAGCCATTTTGTCAAATTATTTAAAAATGTATTAAATAATATTTCTTCACTTGATCTAATCTTATCTAATGTTAATTTGTTAAAAAGTGGTTATATATTTTGAAAAATCCTGTTATATTACTAAAAAACGAGTCCATATTGAAGAAAGATGGTACCGAGTCCACAACAACAGGCATTTAAGGTCAATTAAATATTAATCTTTCAAAGTTTCATTTTCACTGCAAATGCTAACCATCAAGGATAGCAATGTCAAAAGAAAAAAACCTAATTACTTTGTGACTTTGGGATGAAAGTTCCGATATAATTAAAACAAAACTTGAAATGGAAATTTCGTCTTTCCAGTTACAAACGCGCAGTGCTTCAGAATGTAATTAACGGTAAACGAATTATATAAGGAAAAACTTTATCAAATAAACGTTATACTTATAGTTACAAGCTCCATTGTTTCAGGTTGAATTGAATTTCTTTTAATACTGGGTTGATTCATTAAAAAAAACTCTTATTATGTTCCTTCAGCGATATATTTTCTCACGAGGTATTGTAGAACACATAGAAAAATATCAGAGATTTTTTCTGAAAGGACCATAGGTAGATTTGTATAGTTACTAGACTTTCTGTGTATAAAATCCAAATGAATATCATGATAAAGGTCTAAGGATAAATTGTATAAAAACATACACAGAATACCCACCAAGTTAAAGTTTTTTTTTCATTTCATAAATGATGTAGGTTTGATTTGTATACATTGACAAGTCAATTTGATTTTTACTATTATCTTCAATCTTTGATTACAGTCTCATGCAAATAAATATTTGATTTAACTCTATTCTTTGATTACAGTCACATCAAAGATTGAAGATAATAGTCAAGTAGTAATATGTTTTTACACACATGTTACTATATCGAATAGTGAACATGCTGCCACATTGGAAAATATAAAAAAGGAAATAGATATATCAAGGCGTAATTATTAATTTTACAGTCGGCTTCAATGGAATGTGTAGGTTTATCTTTGTCTCTTAGTTTCTGAAACATCTTTTTATACATATTTGCTCTCTTTATAGTTTTGGTCCTCAAAACAACAATAATAAAGTAATAAATCGTAAAAAGTTATAAAGTTATCTTACGAGGATAACTAAGCATAGAGTTATCCTCGTAAGATAACTCTCGTATCCTTCCGTTTCTTCGTCTATCACAGCGTTTGTTCTTTTATCGGAAAATATTTGACGTAGAAAATTTAAATTCAATGAAATAGATTTCAGGTAAAATATACTAATGCAAGACATATTTTATGCAGGATCTTCATAAATTGGTACGAAAAAGACAATTTTTGAGGGGAAAACTTCTTTTTGAGGGGAAGACTTGCTTTTTTTCTTCCTTGTCTAAAATATTTTGATGGGGAAAGGTTTGCAATTTGCAAAATCGTAGTGAAGAGTGGGATGTGATGCGAAATCGCAAACCGATCGGGTATTCTCGGTTTAGACCGAATATCACCGAATGGTTCGACGCTCTTCGAATATTAGCGTTAGGCCCAGTACGATCGAACGAGAGAAACGTCAAGCAGCCACA
The DNA here is from genome assembly GCA_039881145.1 of Druceiella hillmani. Taxonomy (NCBI): domain Eukaryota; kingdom Metazoa; phylum Arthropoda; class Insecta; order Lepidoptera; family Hepialidae; genus Druceiella; species Druceiella hillmani. Next base: position 4,295,091 of record JAYKKI010000018.1, on the reverse strand, counting down.
CATTTTTATTTTATTACTATATATTTATAAGTATATTTTTATTTTATTACTTTAGCCATTGAGGTGACACTGTGGATTACGTGCAGAACGCTATGAGAATTTGACTTTGAATCTCGATGCTTGTACTTTTTTCTTTGATTTTATTTCTGGAAATATTTTTACTTTATTAATTTTGAGAACATTGGGGCACATTTATTAAAATTTTATCTTATTTTACGTCAGTAGTTACCGTGTTTAAATGCATAACTGTGTAGATATGATTTGATGCAATTAATAACTGTACTATCGGCGGTTTTTGTTTGAATCCGGCTGCCCAAGTTTCAATTCTTGTACCTTTTTTTATGAAAATCTTTTTTTTTTCATAAATATAATTTAAATCAAACTCACCCTCTCATGCGCTCGGGGACACTCAGTTTAAAAATTTTGCCTTGACACGTATGTTTAGACAAATATATTCACATATTATGTCGCGCAATTTGCATGTAATGGAATTTTTTCTTAAATTAAGTTAGTGTATTTATAATCCGTATTTTATCGAAATGAGAAAAATATGACCAGTGAAAGTGCGCTGTATTGTTTTGATTTATTTGTTTACATGTATGTTTAGGTAGAACACAATTACTATCAAAGCTAAATATTTTTGCACAACGACCACATTATTCTTTTATTAAAACTTTAAATATTTTGAACATATAGAGCACGATTATATTGGCTGATAAAATGTTTACTTCTGAAGAATGGTCCTAAGCATATGATTTTTTAAAATTTGTTTGCATCGCTTGGTATATTAATTCAAATTCTACCTTATAAGAAATCCAAAATTATTTACGTTACATATAGTAAAGGAAATTCTAGAAAGATTTCTAAAACTAAAAATTTTGCTGGATGATGAAGCATTCCAATCCATATATATGTCAATAGTTTACATTCAAATACATTAAATTATATAAAAATAGATAAATAAATTTTTAAAAGGCCAAATAAAGTACTCGGTTTCCTTTATATCCCATATATAGTGTTGATTTTCAATTGAAGAGCAATTTATAAGGTCTTAGAATTTTTAAAGATATAAAATTAAACTTTTTTACCGTTTTATGTAAACATGTCCGTGTGAAGCAAAATATATCACTCATCTGTGTGTTTGAGTTTGTATATGAGAGTGAAAGACATGCACCAGTTCCAAAAATATCTAGCCATAGACAATAATAATATTTTGTAAATTAATTTATGTTTGGAAACGATATTTTAAATACTAAGTACCCTAATTTTCTTTATTTTATATTTAGCAATGGGCTTCTTAATAGCTTATTATTTGAAGTCGATTCAAATTCCTATTAAATTTAATTAATAACAATTTGTATGTTTAGCATATTGAAAAATATTAGTATTCTATAATAAATTTATTTTAAAAACACGCTTGCTCTTTAAAACAAAAATATTGAGTAAATCTTTCCTGTTCTAATAATCGTTCTACCTAAGAATGAAAGACCTGAAAATATTCTTATTAATTTAAGAGTTGTTCACTAACATTCGTGACCCCCTGTTTCTAATATGATTCACAAAGAAACGTTACGATCATTCTAGGTTTACTTAAAATATTATTAATTTAAACTTAAATTTTATTAATTCTAGGTTTACTTCTTTTAATAGTGCGCATATCGCATAAATAATGAACGTCAAAATTATATTTATATTCCTTTCAGTTAGTTCACACTGACATTCTATATAAATTAGTTGTGTTTAAAATCAGTTCTATATTTCAAAGATAGCAAAACTGTTGTTAGTTTACAAGGTGACGTATCAGTACTTTAACTTTGTTTCATAGTAAGCCTGGTTTACTAAGTGCGAGACAACCTTATTCATGAACTAAAACGATTCTAAATTAAAAAGAAAGAGATTCATATCTACCTACATTTCACCTAGGTAACATAAAATGGTCAAAACAGATCGTTGTCTATTGATAATTATGTAAAATTATATGAGTAAATCTAAGTTTATGAAATTGAAATTCGCAACATATTTGTGATAGCTGCTGTACTGGACGAATAAAACGAATCGTCATTGACCAAAAAAGTATCTTGTGAGTCTTGTGACTGATTTCCTTATAATATACGTGGACGTTTAACGTAGATTAACGTCTCCCAAACAAATTTACAAAGATCATTGTTATAATAATGAAGGGGAATGTTATCATCCATAAAGTATAAAGCTGTACGTAAGTTGTTTTTTAATGGAGTCCTATACTGAAGTATATTATTATATGTTATTAGTATATTAAAAAACACTTGTTAAAAATCAAAATATAGGAAATTATTGATACAAATTGAAGAAAGTCATTACATTTAATAGTGGATCGCAAAATGACTATTTCATTTATGAAATGAAGGCGACAATTAAGGAAAATAAAATTACTCACAGCGCCCAAGTCCAGTCAATAAATAATATATAATAAGCGTAGACAATTGCTAAAAAGTATCAATTCTTAGCTAATCAACAACCTGTCAATTTAGACATTGTGTCATGATAAATTTAAATTATTATTTATATTAAAAAGTATATATATATATATATATATATATATATATATATATATATATATATATATATATATATATATACGCGTAGGGCACTCGTTAAGTCCTGTCATTTGGTGGATTTTAAAAGTCAAATTAGTTTCATTAAATACCTAATATAAGCGTGTGCAAGTTTCGATATGTCGTCTGTGATAAATTTCCAGGTTCGTGTAATAATTTTTTATAAATTTCGAAGTGATTTATCTCATCAACAATGCTACGATGAGATAAACTCTTTATTAAACAAGAAAACTCAATCTCTCCGGAGTGTTGAGAAATGGTACAAACAGTTCGAAAGAGATGTTTTTAATTTCGAGGACGATCCATGGCCAGGTTGGCTAAAAGATGTGATTACTCCTGAAACATTGACTGTCATTTTAAAAATTAGTTGATGAAAACCACCCACTCACTTACAGGCGAATAGAAGAGATTCCAAAGAAATCGGCATGGGTAGCAAAAAATTGAAATTTTTTTTTCCATTTCAAATTATGTACAATTTTTGTGACCCACAAGCTGATAAGCAAAGAGCGAGTCCTGTCGAATGGTGGGAAAAAATTATTTTGGCATTTAAAACACAGGTTGATTAAACGAATCTGTATTAATTTGACATGCCGATAAAGTCTCAAAATCGTGTAACTGAAGATTTTTTAATGTAAAGACTATCCGACGATGCCTAAGCAGTAACGATCGATTAAAAAAAGAATGATTGTTGTTTCCTTCGATCACCGTGGTATTATAAAAACTTTTCCTTTAGATACTCGGACTCCTGAAGGTCATGTCAATTAATTCTAATACAATTTTTCCTATCATTCGATAAAGAAGTGTATTAAATAAAGATGTATATAAACAGAAAACATCGATAACCGCATAAGAATTTAATCCATAACGGTTTCGCGTAAGGGCTTAATCGGAATATTTAAAATAATTTATCAGTTATACGAAATCTAACATACAAAAGCAAATAAGTGAAAAATAATTCCAATTATGAGGTTACATCTCGCTGTATTCTTTACAATCAACAATAAAAATGTATATTTGGTGTGGATTCAATTAGGATAACGATTTTAATTAATTGTAGAAGTCGACAAACGTATTGAGCAAAGCATTCCATCTCCCGATACTCCTCTACTCCATTGCTCATTTGAATAAATGGTATAAGAGAGTAAGCGCAAGGATATTTTAAAGTCGAGAAAATCAATAACATTTTATCTTGTTTTACGCTTTTTTTAACATAATTTTACTAAGAATTTAAACCTGGTATATATATATATATATATATATATATATATATATATATATATATAAATATAACGAAGTTTTGGTTATTGCTGCGTAACTTGGGGTTATCGCCTAGCTGCCTAGCTAAAAAATGTTAACTGACTTAATATCATCTGATGCTTATAACTTGAAAAGAAGATGAAATTAAATAGCATTCCTAGAAATTGCTTTCAAATTAACATATTTTATTGCCAAGTCAGATGCTGAATTCATTGTCTTCATTGCTTGAAATTATTGCCTACCTTGAATTATTGAATATATTCAATAGAGCAGATAGACTTTCTTTATATTAGCATATCACCCTTATAATTCCCTATCCTGTTAATAGTAAAGCATCTTCATCAATAAATATAAAATTAATTCAGTGCAATCCAGTATTATATCAGACCGTTTTCGTTATAACATGCAATAACTAAATTTACCATTTATAATTTATTGGTGTCAATTACGATAAATTAAAAGAAAAATGGACTTAGACTTTTCTAGTGTTCGTTCTTCGTGTCCGAAGAATTTGTGGGTGCGAATTTTTACCAATGTCGACAGTTGCTCTCTGATGCAGAATTCTTGGAGTTTAGAAACGTTTGTCCGGAATTTGTCCATGATACTTCAAGCATTCTTTTCCAGCACCGTCTCTAGAGCATCTGTTTTCTTACTCTCGATTTCTCGCAACTTCAGGTCTCTAAAGCATATAGAATTTGGGGATAACGAGGGTCTTTACGAGCCTTTTCTTGGGTTTTTTCGTAGTATATCAATTTCTCCAGATTTTATTCAACCTATCCATTGTGATTTTTGCTATTGCGATGCATCTTTTTACCTCATTTATGCATCCACCACTATTCGAGATTAATGCTCCAAGCTATATGTATGATTAGACAAATTCACAGATTGCGTGTCACTTCCGGAAAGTTGTTGTTAGTGAAGTCAATAATCAGCATTTTATCTCAATTCTATTGATTCTTAACCCAAACACTAGATTGACACGCTCTATGTAAACAATTAATTTCTCCGTACTTCCGCTATGAGATATAGGTAGGTACACTGGCTCAAAGTGTTCCGCGTAGCCAAAAGTGAAAAATGCTATTGAAACATACTCATATAAGTAAGTATATTAATACATTCATGTGACGTTTTGGACAAAATAGGATATTGCACTTACTAAGAAAGGAAATATAAAACTTTTTAACATGGAAATTCAAGCGACATTGAATGACCACCGAATAAAAAATATACTGAAATATCGAATGTGACTCATATTGATATATATATATATATATATATATATATATATATATTATTTATAAAGAAATATAATAGGACGCAAGTCATACAAACTATTTAAAAATCCCGAAATTATTCGATTTTAAATATTTAAGGGCAGAACAGATTATTATCATTTCAATTAATGTTTTCACGCAGTTAATATAAGGAGTAACGCTAACAATAGGTAAAAGTTAAAGGTAAAAAAAATATTCAAAATTGATAAGAGAATATCTTAATAGAAAATATTATTGCTTTTATGGTTAGATTAAAACCATTGCATTGGATGCAAGGTAATTTTATAAGGTTTATAAGAGAAAATTATTTTTACATAACAAAATATACACCTCAACTGTTTATGTTGGTACTTTATTAAGTTTTTGTTATCATCCAAACGTGAGTTTTGATAAAAATTTGATGATGCACGACTAAGTTTTCCGATTTCGCTGTTATAAATATATATACATATATATATATATATATATATATATATATATGTATATATATACATATATATATATATATATATATATATATAAATGTGTATGTGTGTGTATATATTTGTTTATACTCGTATATATATTTCTATACCTCCCTAAAACCAAATAATTTTGCAAAACGATTTCAGTGTAACAATAAGCAAATACAACATTTAATAAACGTCGCGCTATACTGATTGAGAAATTTATTGTTGAAAAAGATAAATTATATAGATTAAGTAGAATGTCCCTCATAAAATATTACCTTCATTTTTCTTTATGTTGCGCCTTATTATGTAGACGAAAAAAAATTCTTATTTTTATTCTTCTGCCTGGCTAATAAGCATGAATTTCATACCAAATAGAACCAACTAAAGCTAATCAATCCGTTAACATTTTTTATTACACAAAATTGCACGAGTAAATTTTTATTATTAGCTTACGAGTCAAATCTACACGCGACGCCCTATTGTGCTTAAAGACTTTATTACCAACAGCAGGGTCGGCGTGTCGACCTCGTCCTCTTTCATTCTGCATAATTTCACGCGGCTACGGTTGCGCGCTTATAATTATTAAAGAAATTTATTGCATATTTTCATAACCTTTATTAATTATATACGAATAAAAAAAGAAACAACGAGATAATCTGGTTTTTTGCTTCATATACCGTTGCCGATCCCCTGTATATTATAAACAGTTGAGGTGTATATATGTGAGGTGAGGTGTATATATGGAATTACTCAAAAAGGTAAATTTAGGAGTTTTAGTGTATACACAAAGATTATCTGAAGTATATTCGAGTTCTTTGTATACTTGACTTATTTAAACATTTCTTATCCTAACTGGATCGAAAATTCTACTTCAAATTTTTCGTGCGTATATATTCTTGTATACAAATTTACTAAGATGTGATTTTATTTCATTAATAATTAATTAAACATTAATTTATTTTTTTCACTCATAATTATATAAGCCCTTTAGATCGATAATATCTTAAGCAAAAATATGCGCTGGACATCCAGTACACTCACTAGGCAAAATATTATTATTTTGTACCGGAATACTGTTATATGTTACGGTGAAACTTTGGGGCTCACTATCATGATTTTCATTGAAAATTTTTTTATAGAACCTATAAAATTTTTGATTCCTTGGTACGAGTTAATTCAAAAGTTTACCATAAATACATTTTCATCATCCAATTATAGCATAAATTATAACACGAGAAGGAACAAATTTGACGAGAAATATCATCAAATTAAACTAATTTTAAGGCTTACAACGCCACAAAATTCAATGAGTCGATGAAAATTTTCTCAAGAAGTCGACATTAAAAGGATAATACCGAGTGATAACCTCTCAAATATGATGTTTTTGTATAGTCGAACTTGCTGTATCAATGTTTACTACTGTGAACTACTAATATATATATATATATATATATATATATATATATATATATATGTATATATATATATATATATATATATATCTAATTTATACGAATAGAAAAAGAATGCTTAATAGAATATTAACTTTAACTTAACACATTCTAGTCACTGCGGATAAGGAAAATAATCTTTATAAATAAATATTCAGCCTGCCTATGCTTGTGCTCGCAAAACTCGAGAAGTGGTTAGTCGATTGATTTGAAATTTTGAAAAAAACGTTGAATTCAAATATGCGTTTATAAAACAAAAAAAAATTATTTTTGCTTTTTATTATTTTAATTTTTATTTTTTTTAATCACTTTCCCATCTTATTTCTGAAACATCGTGAATTCAAAAGAAGAATTAGTAAGACAAAGTTTTCCAAAGTATGGAAATAAATTATCAAAATCACGAATAGTTGAGAAGAAGAGCCATGCTAGAGGCTAAAAATATCGTCTTATATGATATGAACGATATTACTATAAACAGAATAGCAGGTGAAATAATGACACACAAATCACTTGACTCCATGATGAACCAAAACGAAGAAATTAATTTTTCAAGGGTATTTCTTAATTCTCCTGATGTTTCTAGACTACCATCACGCATTCTAAATTTGAAAATAGAAATGCCCATTACATTACACCGAAACGTCATTCAGCCAAAGTTGTGCCATGGCACACGATTACCACTTAAAAAAATTATGAACAATCTAATTAGAGCAAAAATATTGATTGAACCTCAAATGATAAAGACCTACTACTTCCCCGAAAACCACTCACTCCGACCGACATGGCGTTCAAGTACAAACGATTTCAATTTTCAATGCGCCTACCATTCGTTATAGCTATCAAAGCGCAAAGATAATTGACACTTCCGAGTATCAGTAATGAAGTTAACATTTTTTCTTTATTAAAAAATCCAGTAAATCTACGAACAAGTCAAAAAACCCACCTTCTGTAAATATGGTAAATAGTATATAATAACTTGCCGTACTTTGTGTATCATAAAAGGTATATTGAAATCATAGGATAAACTCGACAATTCAATACATTAAAATAGTATTAGATCTGCATCGGTTTCGTCTTAATATTAAAAGAGCAAATACGACAGCGTACGAATGACAGAAGCCATTCTGTTTCTTTAAAATTTATTAAGTTTTATTTCCGAAACAATGATCAAGATTTGGAATAAAACCAACCTTTCATTGCTTAGATGTAAGTGTTCACTTTATGGTGGAGCTTATATTACAAACTCCAGTGAGATTTTACTTTTTCAGTTTTCTTAATATGTTGTTTTTGGCAGATATGCCTAGAGTAATGTTAAAAAAAGCATTAGAGGACATTTTAATAAAACCTATTTTCCATAAAATATATTGAACATTTTTGTTTAGTAATGGACTATGTATTCAGTAACATTTTCACAAATTTGAAAATTCATATTTACTGAGGGCAAACATCAATTTTCTGAACTGAAAGAATATTCTTTGGACTAAAATGAGAATTACGAACTATTTGGAATTAAAAAATCTAATAATAAAAAGAGCATATGAAAAAAATTCGCTTTTCATCAATTTTATTTTGCCTCCGTACAGGAAATTAAAAAAATATTTTTCTTTTCTAACAGATTCCTCGTACCACGATAATATCAAACTGAATACATGTTTGTTTTAATGATGTAATAATTCAAAATGGTAACAATGAATAAGATGTTGGCTATTTTCACCTTAAAATCGAATATACATCCTTGTAAATGAAACTGCAATTTAAAGTAAAAAGAAAATTTCCTTTAAAAGAAAAGCCCTAAGCCCCTAGCGTAAATTAATAAACTTCCTTCTATGAACTCCATTGAGTATTTTACTATAACAATTTATTTTACCTGGCCGTACACAGATGACAAGATTTATTAAAATATACTAGCGGTCGCCCAGTGGTCGAAATTCGACCATAATAAATTTAAATTATAAGTTATTTAATATAAATTATTAAAACATAATGCTCAAACATTATTAAGGTTCTATTGCCAAAGACTTTATACTACTATAACCACAGATTTCGCCAACGCTGTTATTTTCCTATTTAAAAAAAATAAACTATATGGAATTCAGAAAGGAGAAAAATAAAGAATACCTATTTTTAAAAAAAATTATTGAAACAGAACTTGCTGTAGGATGATGCGAAATAAAAAAAATTATGAGGTAAAAATGCTCTTCATTGAATAGCATTTTTTATCGCATATTGCGATAATATAATTAACGATTTAAAACTTCTTATAATTAACGATTTAAAAAAAAAATTGGTAATGATGAGGTTTTTTCAAGAATTCTACAAATTATATTTCATTTGGTAAAGCTCTCATATTTCGAGTAAATGTAACTTTATGAAAATTAAGAAATTCATGCCAACTTGTAACAAAATTTTCAATTAAAGTTCCTTACTGGTAATATTTGCCGAAAATCAACGCACAGAAGTATAGTTTTTCCTCCAAACACTCTATGTTTATCGTTTTCATCACATAGATCACGCAATAATCTAACTATGATTTTCAACACTTGCAAAGGACACATAGAAACTTCATCAATAATTATCAATGATGATGAATTTATGAAACTACCGTAGCTACTATTTGCAGTAATATTTGATACAGAATTTTCTAAAATGGGTATAGGCAATTTAAACACATTGTGTAAAGTCCTACCTCCAAGTAATAAAGTTGAAGCTATGCCAATGAACGCAGTTGGAATACAACGAAGATTAATTAAGAATTTAATTTGTGAATTAATGCTGTTTGAGTGAATGTTTTGCCACAACCAGCCTGAGCGGTTAAACGAAAAACATTGGATCCAGTATCATGATCATCAATATCCAGTATTAATAGTATTTTCTTCTTCTATTCTCTGCGAGTATGTGAGAACTGGTAAACCAAGAATTTGATAGGACAAATTATGAACATTCAAAATACCATCAATTTCTAATAGAGCTCTATTAAAGGATACTTCTTCGTTGTAAAGTTTTAGAAAATCTTCACTAAGATATACTTTAAATTCATTCCATAACGCTAATGCATTGGCTGGCACATTTATTGCACAAATGTAACCAAATAAATTTGTTTTGGTGAATGTAATTCTTTTGATTCATTTAAACATTCCCCCCATTCATTATCGTTTGAAACTATTCCGCGAGCATGGCACGTTTCAACAAAAGAAGGGTATAAAATTTCATTGTATGTTCTAACATCCTCGAATGATTTCGGACCACAGACATGTAATAGAAGCAATCGTAAGTGAAAAAGTTCGATATCTTTTGGTGACACTACATATATCCTTATAATGATTTTATCACCTCCACGGCTTCTCTTCTTCCATTTATTTCGGGAATCTTCCCACACATAATGCACAGGAATTTCAGTATATTTATACTCTCGTACTGATGGATATGATCGATTTAACCCAAAAAATGCTAATAATTTTGTTTGTCTTTCATTATCAATTACTTGACGTTCTTGCCCTTCTCGGAAGTATACATTCTGTCTACGCGGTAAATGAATATCAAGTCTGATTATACTATGTGATTGAAAACGCATTGGTAATTCATAGATGCGCCATATGGATTCTGTTGATCTGACATAACAACCAATTAAAAAATTGGTAACTTCATTAATTTCTATATTTTGACCTTGTTCATTTCCATCAGACTCTAGTTCAACAGATGCACTGTCATGGCCTTTATACACATATTTATAAATGTATTTGACACTTTTGACTGTAGTATATACTTCAACATTTATATGGCAATTAAATTTAGCAAGTAAATATGGATTGTATGGTACAACATACCGATTGTCAAGGCAACTACCACGAACTTCTGCATTAATACCATTATCATGTCTCTGTATAATGGATACCCATTTAACGATTCACATGTAGTTTCATTAAATCGTTTTGGATACTCTTTTATGCATTTTCCATCTCTCATATTTACAGAATTAGGATTAAGTACTCTGCATGGACCATGCATCATACGTTTTACAACATATTTATGTAATGCTGGATGTGTTTCAATGTGAGGAATCTCCACAGATACAACTTTATCAATATCTATAGCATTAACAATTTTATCTTGCTCATTTAAAGTGAGTAAAATGGGAGCATGAGGTAATCCTCTTTTTTGAAATTCAATTGTATAAATGAGTGCTTCAACTTTACGAAAATATTATTTTGTATAAGACCCTCTATGAATGCTTTCAACTTTGACTTGAATACACTCACAATAATATCAGGTCTAAAATTAGCAGCTTCACCTACACCAATGTTGTTAACTATTTCTGGCCAACTTGGATTGCTCATTGTAATAAATAAAGACGGTTTTCCAAAATGTTGTACAATTGACATTGCATCTAAATAATTCTGACACATATTTCTCGGAGATCCATTAAATGAAAATGGTAAAATTACTCTACGACCAACATTTCTGCCCACCCGACCAACAATGCAATGTAATCTTGAACCCTCTATTCTTACATACATATCAACTATCTACTGCAGAAATAATTTTTTGTGAATGGTGCTACATGCTGAAATCTTCTCTAATCGTAAGTCGATAGGCTGCATACTGAAGCATGGCTAATTTTTTTCTGGGTGCTCTTGAATTAGATATAGTTGGTACGTTATGAGGAATATTGATATGCTACCCAGTATCACCATTTGGAAAAAGTAATGGATGTGCTCAAGGGTCTAATGATGAATTTAAAATTGAGATATTTTTGATGATACTATTAACTTTTGAAAATGAAATCATATTTCATTCAAAGGTGGCTCACCATCAACTGTACTAAATATTACTGCTACATCAGTTTGAACTGCATCATTGAAATGGCATTGATTTAAATCATGATTTACTTTAATGAGCATACAAATTTCATTTTTTTTATTTTCAACTCTGTGACAATGATGTTTCATTGCAATGAATGTTTTGAATCAATTGAACTGCGTTCCAATTCAAGAGATATTTTGCACATTATATCGTTATTGCATGTTTGATTGAAATGTTGTATCTATAATTGATAATATATAATTGATAGTGTCGACATCATAAAAATCGAATTGCGCACAACATGGTGAGCGACCATATGCCGCATTCATCGAACCTGATTTGTGATAAAAGCATCATGTTTTTGAAATGATACACTCTGCTTGTAACTGCCCCGCAAATTTTAGCTTCTTAGCTAACCATAGCAAATGATGAATTATATTTTCGAATGTTTTCAAAATAATTTTTTGCCTTACTTTTGATTGAAGGTTCATTTGAAATAAGCCCATAATACAATGATTTAAAATATTCATTTTGAGTTAAGGGCGGTAATATTGCTTTACCCTTATGATAACATTAAGTGAATTCAGTCCTGTCACTTAAAGTCACTTCAGATTCAAAACGTTTCGCATTGCAAAACCTGCATTGTAAATCCATTAATCCACAATCACATTCAGTGCACATTTATATGTATCTCTAAAAATTACTTCTTCATTTCAAAAGTATTAATATTATTTAAAATTGCGTTTGGTCTATTAATATGTATATGCGAAACAAACTATGAATATGACATTTTCATAATTATGATTATTTTTGACATTCAGTAAGACTATAGACAAATAATATTAATCTCAGATTGACCATAGACTTCAACCATAAACAAAATAGTACATATGTGTGTGTGTCAAACGCATGTATTTCTAATAAAAATCTATATATTTTTTTCTATGTAAAAATATTAGCTTTCAGCACTCTTCTCCATATAAACTTTAACTGTGCCAAATTTCATACTCCTCCGGACGCGTAATTTTCGTAAAAAGGATTATAAAGATTTTGCTTGGCATAGTAATATTTTGGTTATTATTAACCTTTAAATTATGCTTATTATTAACCTTTAGAAAATTAAATAATATTTTATTAAATCGTAATAACTCTAATTTCAGATAAAAGGTAAATTTTTTTACTACTATATATGGGAAAATAACAAAGTTAAAGCACAGTAACTTAGAAACTATCTGGCAGATAAACTACAATGGAAAGCCAGCGGAAAAATAAAATTATGGACAACTCATCTGTCAATATGTGTGTATATATATATGCAGAGTCCGGACATTCCATACTAATATATTTTTTCATACAAATTCTCTGGTGTGCATCGGCTATCTCTTTCTAACACAACCAACTTCATTGTACTGTACCTTTTCTTGACATGCCATAGACTTTGCTATTGTCAAAATGCGTCTCAATATGGCTGTTCAATCGTTTAAAATGTAAGTAGCTTCATCGAGACTTACGCTTTTTACGCTTTCTACTATTGCTTTTGCATTTTTTATTTACTTTTAACTTTGTATATGTATTAATAATATATTTGTATCTGTTTTAATATTATCTGTATCTATTTTTATTCGTTCAACCCTATTTACGTAGTTGTCAAATCGTGAAATTGTGTTGTTTTCTTTTTATTATATTAATATATCTTTGTATTCGTTTTAATATTATTTCCATCCGTTTTCATTTATTTCATTTCTATTTATGTACTTTTAACATCGTAAAATAGTTATTTTTAAAGATGTTTGCTATGTATGTGTATAGTAAATATTCCAAAGGATAAAAAGGAAGAACAGTTTGGCTAAATATTATTGTACGTAAAAACGTAAAAATGTTATTTATTGCAGGTCTGAAAAACTTCGTACAAGAAACCAAGTGTGAAATGTTTTGGAACGTTAACGTAGTATACTTTCAATAAGTGTATTAACAATTAGTGATATTAAATCATCCATTACTTCTGTTTATTTTGAGGAACTCTTTTACTACAATTTAGGAAGCTAAGTAATTATCATATATTTATCCCTTACTTTATGTATGTCATATACTCATAATTTAATTTTTATTTATGACTAAGGCATTTAATAAAAGAGTTTTTTTTATTGAACTGTTTGGTGTTTTTTTCATTTTAATACAGTTTCGTATTATGTAAACAAAAGTGAATAACACATGAATGGCACATGCCATTTCTTTCTGACAGTGTTAAAAAATTGTATGGAGTGTCCCATCTATTTAGTTTATTATCTATGTACATATGTGTGTGTGTGTCAAACGAATGGTAGTATGTGTAATGTTTTTTTTAATAATTTAATATGTTTCTAATGCATAATTATATAAAAATTTTAGCTTTCCGTACTCCTCCATACAAACTTTAACTGTGCCAAATTTCATACCATACATTTCCGTCGGCGTAATTTTCGTAAAAGAGGTACAACGTTTTTGCTTGACGTATTAATATTATGATTATTATTAATAATGTTACATTAAATGATAACAACCTTAATTCAAGATAAAAGATCAAATTGTTTACTATTATATATGAGAAAATAACAAAGTTGAAGCACAATAACTTGCGAACTGTCTGGCAGATAAACTACAATGGAAAGCCAGCGGAAAAATAAAACTATAGACTACACATATGTCAATTGTATGTACATACCTGTGTGTGTCAAATGCATTGTAGTGTGTGTAATGTTTTATTTATTAATTTAATGTACTTTATAAGCATTACTATTGAAAAATATTAGCATTCTGCACTTCTCCTACATATAAACTACAAGTATGCCAAATTTCATACTCCTCCGTCTGCGCAATTTTCGTAAAAAGGGGTCCGAAGTTTTTGCTTCACGTATTAATATATAGATGAAATTTTCATAAATATTATAAAACCTTTATGTCCTGTGCTCAAAAAGTAATATATATTTGTGCTTAATTTTCGGGAAAACATTGTAACTTTAGAACATAAAATAGACCAAGAAAGTAGGTGGATTTTCGGCACAACATCGTAGAAGTTTTTAATATCTTCGATAGTTACAATATTTATGCTACCGCAAAAAAGTAAAATGTTGAAGTAAACTTTTAAATTTATAGCGAATTATAGGAATATTTTAAACTAGTATTTTAAGATATTTAAAAGTTACTATATATTTCATATAAAGAAATTATTATGTAAT
The DNA here is from genome assembly GCA_039881145.1 of Druceiella hillmani. Lineage (NCBI taxonomy): Eukaryota > Metazoa > Arthropoda > Insecta > Lepidoptera > Hepialidae > Druceiella > Druceiella hillmani. The sequence continues at coordinate 4,280,048 of JAYKKI010000018.1, read as the reverse complement.
AAATAACACGAAAGTTTTATATTTATAGCTATAAATATACATATATATATATATATATATATATATATATATATATATATATATATATATATATATATCTATATTCTCGTCTCACAACTTTATCGGTGATAGGTTATAATTTATCATAAGCATTTTTTATAAATCCATCAGTAAATATAAAGTTTTAACGATTATTCAAAAATATTGCGGAGTAAAGGCTTTTGAAACGACAAATGGATTTTTATGGTGCTTACTAAACAAATAGGACAATATAAGTGCTTATTAAATAAATAGGACAATTATCGACCTAATATGCCCAATACATTCAAACTTCTTCGCAATATTCACGATCAAAGTTCATCATATACCAAGTACTGGTTTAAAATTTAGTAAACTTAAAAAAATTAGTAAACTTAGCATCTTCCCGACTATGAAATTATGAAATAAAATCATGTTAACACTCAGCGGATCGACATCTTGATCACATCAGTGGCATGTAATTTTGAAAAATGGTTTTCTGATAGTCGTTAAAGTTCTTCTGCGAGTTGCAAGATTTAACGTATTAAATATTTGGAAATGATGTATTGATAAAAAATTGAAATTCTTTCCTAAGTTTAAAATTTTGAGGACGATTATTTCCGCTTACATTCCCCAAAAATATTTTATGTTTAGAACGAAGAAAGGAATTTCAGAAAGGAAAGGAATTTCAGAAAGGAAGAAAGCCAGTCTTCTATTTCAGAAATGTAAAAAAGATAAACTTTACGTTATTTTTCATAGTTTATTCAAGACGTATTTGATATCTTGGTGATAATTTGTCCAATGTAAATACGTAGATGAATTTCAATAATAATGACTACCGTCTTCAAAACTCAACCAGCAATTTTATTACCTTGTCTTTTTTAAAATATTTATTTTTCTTTTAAAAATAATGTCCTTTCTTTGTGCGTAAATAATGTCTTAATTTTTTTTGCGTAAAGATAAGCCGCAAAAATCAAACTGTCGAGAGTTGAATGTCAGTTTGAATAAAATGAATGACAAAAAATAAACTAAAGTGCACATGCAATTAACATTTTTTTTATTCCATACTTTGTTTCAGTCTTTTATAACCGATGAGATTATAAATTCAACCAGTGCAATTACTTTATTAATCCTAGATGGATAATTATAGGTCTTTGAGGTATAGAAGCAAATAAATGTCTGTTTCGTTCAAATGCCTCAACGAGCGCCGCGAACTTTTGCATTAAATCAGTGCTCAACAAGATTGCGTAAAGTTCACTGGCGTCACCCTGGTAATTTCATTATATTAACCCTGTCGACGCAATGAGGTCAAATAAATGCGAGATTCCGGGACAAATGGAACATTCGCGATTTCGTGCTTTGATAATCCCTTAACACTAGTTTAAGTAAAGAAAACCTTTAAAAATTTTATTTTCTTTTAGGAAAATGCTGTTATCAATCATGAATCTGGAGAGCCAAATATGATATTGTTTTACGATCAAACTAAAGGGAGAGTCGACTCATTTGATCACTATTCAAATATGACATACAGACATAAAACAGATGATTTTATGGAATATTAAATATGGTGTTTATAAATTCATATATTACATACATGCAAAAAATATCGAAAAATAATAAGCCTTTACGGAGAAGACAAGCGATTTCGAACCGCTTGTTAAAACTTTGAAGCGGAATTTACGTCAAAGTGTAAACAAAGAAAAATTTAAAATCTTCTGAATCGGTAATTGAAGAGGGAAGTGCAGAATCAGAGGCAAAAACGGCCATTTTGTACTTTTTGGTCTTTAAAAAAGCAGAATGCCTAAATTAATATGCCATAAATATGAATACAAAATGAACGTTTGTATTGACTGTATATAAATACTCAAGTACTTAAAAAGGCTGTTAATTTTCGAGGATTATTTTAATGACTTATAACAAATATAAATAAATTTCATTGTGACAAAAAAGAGTGATAGTTATGATCTCAGTAGGCTTAGTTAGAAAAACTAATTTTGTTGCTTTATTTAAAATTTGCAATAATTAATATTTCTAAGATAAATAATTTCAAAACAATGTATATATTTTTCAATTTACTAAGTTCTCGTCCCACATCCTACTTATAAACATTATATAAATTTCATTTATTTTGTGACATAAACTTGCTTTAAGTATTGTGCTATCAGTATGCTTTGTGTTCCCTGAACTATGATTATGCTTTTAGGGTTTACATAATCTGTAAGTATAAAAAACGGATACATCCGATAGCGAATCAGGAGGCTTTTTCCATCTCATAAATGGATAATTCTTATATGACAATATCTTATTCCTGACCAAAATACACAATTCAAGTGTATTAATGCAATTTAAATCTGCATTAATAGTTTAGCTGTATAATTAATAGACAGTTTTTTTATACATTTTCTCACAAGGTTAATGATTATAAATTTGCAGACAAGAATATTATTATCCTTTTATGATATATCGCGATTATTTTTTTATGTATAACTTAAAAGTAATTAATACTGAATTAATTTTACTTTAATTGCTAACAAAAGCCTTGAACAAAATTATAATTTCATTAAAGTCGGCCATATTCCAAAAATGCAAAATAACAAGCTTTATCATAAAGTAATAACCTCCAAGGATCATGATGGCAAAAAATTTAGAAAAATAATCTATTTGCAGTACAGAAATAATATATAAACATACTTTTCGGAAAGTTGTAAATTAATTAAAAAGAAACATTAAAACAGCAATTACATCCTTCAAGCTGTAGACGGAAAGCGTTTTATAATATAATTAACGAAGGCCAGCAAATCACTGCGGGGTAAACTTGATAAAAGACAATTTATATTTAAAAGCTTGCCGCTCTCCATAACATTTTGTGATGAATTTTCCGAACAGAGCAGGATTTGGGAGTGTTGTTTCATAACAAAATATATTTTTCATTTGTCACAGGTTTTACGGTCGAAATGTTTTTTACTTGTTGGGAAATATTTAATTCATGAAAATGTTACAGTTTCAGTAAAACTTAATTTGAAACTTAATTGAGATTTAAGCAATGATTGATTATTGTATTCACCAAATTCACATTAATATTATTTTTCATAGTTTTTTGAGGCGAATCTCAAAAAAACATCCGACACAATGAGTTCCAAAGGCATAGGATGAACGATATCGAGCCATTGACTCGACAGAATTCCACCTAATAACACTTCTGCATTTAGAGCAATGGAAACTCAACGTTCTAGTGACAGATTTTGATTAATTATTAAACAAATTCTTAATAGACTGTGATTACTATATACATTTCAGTTAAAAAAAAACGCAATATCCATGGTGTGCTTGTATAAACAATAGAAATAAAATAATAGTTATCGCATATATGGAACTAAATTTCTTTTTAAAAGTTTTCTCTTAGAGCACGTTATATTCTTAATTTTTAAAAAATAATTAGATGAATAGATTTATAAAGCATTTAAAATACTAACATAACTAAATATTTCACTTATTTACAAAATTAAAATACGACGCTATTGCAAATCATGACTAGGATTGTACATTGAATTATTACATGGACCATGTCAGTTTCAAATTCCCTTGTAACTTAAATTGAATTGTTTCTGTGTGCGTAAATGTATGATAGTGTAAGTTTATCGGGGTTAAATAATATCAAAAGATGTGGATAAGCTTTATGTAATTTTAAGAAATTCTTTTTTTTTAATTCTTAAACCTTTTATATAAATAAACTAAAGCAATTTTCAATGTAGAGGAACAAATATTTCAAAATGAAAAAGTTTTTCATTTACATTGAGAAGAGTTTGTTAAATCAAATAATTGGAAAAAAAATTTTTACGATAAAAATAATTTTAAAGTATTTAAAATAAAAAAAATATAACAAATTAGGCATATATGGAATATGCTATATAAGAAATTTGGAATTATTAAAAAAAATTATTTCATTTAAAGTGCATTTAATTTATTGTATATCGTGTATCACAGTTCATAAAATAAATATTTTAAATGTAAAAATACTCAAACTAAAAGGAATTTTCAAGTAATCAATTATTTTTTTATAATAATTAATTATATTTTAATTTGTTTCATAGCTTAAATTAAATGGTAAATATTTTATGGGATGACTTTCACAAAATAAATAAAACGATATAATTTAAATATAATCAAAAGTTGTTGCATTTTAAAAAGATACTGGTGTTAAAAACAATTTTAATTTAAATAAAGATATTTATTTAATATTGTATTTTAAATATTATCTCATAAGATATGTGGAGTAATTGTTAAGTAAAATATTATGATGATTTTAATAAAATTTTCAAAACGCACCAATAATAAAAAGGGAAACAATATTAAATGACATTTTAATTGCATTTTGAAAGGCAGTTTAAAATATACACTTACTCGTATATCCTATTTGATGAGGTGAGCGAAAAAATCAGTGTCAAGTTTCCGTATATTTATTGAACTTGCAAAATATGTATAATCGCAAAATATTTAAAAGTAACAAAACTCCTGTAACATATTCGTATATACAGAAGACTATTCCCGCCATTTCTACCCGGGTTTTCTCAGGGCCCCTCCTGGAACCCGTAAAATCCCACCTCATATAAAAGAGAGGACCTTCGAAGGTTGTCTCTTTTGTACCTCAGCGCTTTCATACAAAAGAGTTAAAGACAGTCCCTTCTCAATGAATCTTTTCAAGAACGATTTTTGCGAAAGCATCTATTCTCAACTAAGTCTCGGTGACTAAAGATACCACGTTCTAAAGATCCGCGTGATTCTGTTCTAATTAAGACGCATGCTCTCTGACAAACCTCTACGCTCACCATCGGGTTCACTGCGGTGGGACAAAACGTGACTCATGTCCTGCATCTCGAAAACTCGGGTACATGTCGGGCTGATTTATACAAAAGGCGAATTAATACAAGTCTCTAAGGGCTAGTTTATACAAACTGGAATGTAATGCGTCAAGTCCCGGTAAAAACTGCAAATGTAATAATCAGTGAGAAACCAGTTCTTACATAACTCCTCGAACACATCGGAGAAAAATAACCTGTTCGCTTTCCCCTTTGAATAGCGGGAGGACCATCTAGACTGCCAATGCACATCGACGGTCTTCACAATACGCCTCTTTCTATCAACAAGGGATTCATCCGTTAAAAACTAAAAGTGCAACGGACCCGCATCAAAAATCTTACATCTTGTCAAGATGAAATTTGTAGCTCATTCCACGATTATGAGGTCGGATTGTATGTACTGAAGATTGTTAAATTACCTAGTTTAGTACAGCAGTCTAAAAAGAACAATGTGATACTAGTAGTTTATATTGGTATAAAACAGCATACAACAATACTAAGCCCAATTATAAAATTAATTTCAACAAGATTATCGACAAGAGGATTGAAAACTAGGGTATATTTTAAACAAAAATCTTTACCCGAAAACTTAGTACATCACGACATCTTAACGCATACCTTTATTTTACATATAATTAGGCATATTATTAAGTAACTAGCGTGACCCGTGCGAAGTCTTCGCATTATTTATTCCATTATGAAGCTCAAATGACAGATCAAACAAATATTTTACTAAAATTGACATATAGAGGCGCAAGTATCAAAAGCATTGAGCTAAAGCGCCACTTTATTTATATATGAGTGGATTTGAAATTAAACAAAAATTTTACCGACCGTCAATCATATTGACGTTGAGCCGTTAGATAATTAATAATTAATTAATTTGCAAAAACAATAGCAATAATAAATTTTTTAGTTGTGGATGCCGGTAGAGCAAGCAATTATCTATAAAATGATATATAATTTATGTGGATTAGTTGTGAGATTTTTTCTAAAAAGGGAGTGTAACATCTTAACCTTAGCGTATTAATATATGATGATGATGATGATGATGAGTTTTTGCATATATGAAATAGTAATTCGTTTACGGGTTTTTAAAAACCAATACAAAAAGTCATCAATACATCATTGCGCTCTCCCTCACTTTTCTTCTTCTAGTATAATTAGTCTATGGATTTGTATTAGAAGGCTTCTTGGATATGTTCATTCTATAAGTTTTGTTTCATTTTTCATTTTATATGACATACGCTCTTAATGTTTTTTTATTATATACGATTTTATTTTTAAAACATGGTGTCAGTGTTAAGAAGTATATATATATATATATATATATATATATATATATATATATATATATATATATATACAATTAGAAATTATTCTATGGATTATGTGCCTGGAGCACTGGATCGAGGTCGTCAAATAGTTGTAGCTTATTATGATTTACGGAAAACTGTATTCGCTAATTTATACAATTTAAAAAAAAATTATTACAATCATAAATAAAATGGTAAGTAAACAAAAAAAGAAACAAAAAGAAGTAGTTAATAAAAATATATTAGGAAAAATGCAGGAAAATGACAAAATGAAGGAATCAAATTAAGGATGGAGCAACGAGGAATTACAAATGGAAGATACGAAAGGAATTTTTTAAAACGACCCTTGAATGTGTAAATTGGCGGTGTTTCCCCGGAATAAATTTTAGCATAGAGTGAAGACACAGGATATAAATTGATACTGACCTGATCACTTTTAAAATAATACACAATTTATGATTTAGTTTAAAATTTAACGGTATCTCAGTTTAAGGTTGTTTGCTTTCTTGCGAAATAATTATATCAGTTAAAATTTGTTTCTTCATAGGAATCGGCTTTCCTGAAACAACATTTTAGGAAAGTATACTAATGGAATATACTGATAGAAGGTATACTAAACAAAACTAAAAAAACATCTGAAAATGAATTGAGTGTATTTCTTTAAAAATTAAATACTTTTCGAATGCGCTCCTATTAACCCAAACGGCAGAGACTTTTGGTCAAATATATACTGACGCGTTAATTTGTGTAATAAAGTATCGATTTAAGTTGCTATTTTTATCTAAAATAATTAATTGCACTATAAAAGAAGAAAACATGTTAATGAAGATTACCTATGCTACCGAAGCAGCATTATTTCAATTATATTCGAAATTATTTCGTATTTCAAATCTTTATTATTGCTTTCGGATAATTTTATTTTCCGAAAATAAAGACCCCCCCCCCCCCCATCCGCACATTTGCTACTGATTACTTCGATAAACAGTGGTGGTTAATTTGCATGTTATTAATATTATTGTGCAACTATTTAAAGAATTTCAATGGGTAAAGTGTTTAAGAAGCAAATTTTTTACCATAATTTGAAACTAACTTCAATTGAAAAATCAATATTCTAATTATATGAAAAAAACTTAGTATTATTTCATTCCTATATTTATATATATTTATATATATATATATATATAGATATATGTATATATATATATATATATATATATATATATATATGTACTATTCCCAAATTTTAGATGTGTACTTTTAATTATTCACGGGAAAATAAAAAATGGATAAATAAAACAGTTAAGTTACAATGACGCATAAACCATGTATCCATAAAACGACTATTTTCAGAAATTTTCCTTCACAATAATATCATCTCATCATTGCATAAGTTGAGTTAATATTTTCAAAGAAAATGACAACAGAAATTCTATTGGTATTTTTAGGGTTCTGCACCTTAAAAGGAAAAACGAAATTATTTTACGCAGAAACGATTTCAAGTAGAAGCGGGTAGTATATAACATATTATCCCTCCTAATGCTCAATGTCTAAAATAAGGATAGAATAATTTGGATATATTCTAATATATCCAAATCCATTTCTTGACGTCAAACAAAGTAACCGAGTTTCTTTTTTTCAATTCCATGAATATTGCCACGTGTCGTTTGAAAGGATTACTTATAAGAGTTTCAACGAGATTTTACATCTTCACAGATATACCGAAAATATATGAAAAATATGAATCCTCCCCTTATTTTTAAAACTACCCAACCTAAAATTATAAAAAAATAACAAATGAGTAACTTAGATGTGAATTGCGAATAAGTAGATACCTATTCAGGGTTAATATTTTTTTATATTTTACATTACCTATTTCTTAAAGTCGGTTTTTTTAAATATATTTTGTAAATAGCATATTTAAATATATATTCTAAAAGATTTGTAAAAATGTAATTCCCCCAATAAACAACTGAGTCAAAAATCATGAAAAATCTGGATTGGTATAATTTTAATGGAAGAGTAAAAGAAAACTAAAGCAATTATCATTTATCTTATAATTTTATATATATATATATATATATATATATATATATATATATATATATATATATATATATGCATCTTGATTTTACGCCCCTGAAAGATGTAGTATGTAATGCACCGCAATTTATTTATATTGTAAAAAATTTGTGTTTTTAAATAGTATATCTGAAATATTATATAACTTTCAATATACTTAAGTTTTGAAATGTGTACGGAACCCACGTAGCGCGAGTTCCTCTTGTGCTTGACAGGTTTTTCATATATTGATTTTTTTTGTATTAGTAAATATTTGCGAATATTAATTCTTCAAAGGAAGAATGAATATTCACCCTTTATTTGACGAATGAATATTCACATAATATCACAAGACTTATTTGACAGATTAAAAAATTAGTCACAGAAATCAGTCACGGATCTAATTGTGCAATTAGAAAAATTCTAAAACGTATTTCGTTTAGGATTTGATTTCAAAATTTAGAGGAATTTTCTCTTTCAAAATTTAGAAGAAATTTCTTTGAATTTGTGTTTGATTCCAAAAATATTGCATACAACTAAATTTAATATAAAATTGAAATATTTAATTTGGCTTGAGATATTATTCAAAAACTCATTTTAACAACCTTTATTGTGCCTTATTATTTAACTAATTTCGCAGTCTCGACTTTTTATTTAAAAATAATTTCTAAAGAATATTAGCGACATGTAGAATAATTGTGAATAAATATTGTATGTCTTTCGTGTTCACATACTCACTCGGATTGCAGCCGGAGGGAGAGAAGTTAATTTACGTCAGAAATGAGAAATTGTATGTAAATATGCAAGAACTCATTTACTTGAAGACGACGGAAACGAATTTCGTTAATAAAACTGGGGTTGGCAATAATTACAATTGGTTAACCTAAGGTTTGCGATTGTGAAATTTCAATGGTTGAATAAATCATTTTGTCTTCAGCAAATTTCCCCATTTCAATATTATACTCTCCATGTTGTCTATTCCATGGTTAAAAGATATGGTTTCATTTTAATTTCTTATTTGAGTTTATTGATTAAGAGGGTATATTGAATTATTAAAATTTTAATAGAAAATTACATGAAATTATTCTCAAGGCAAATAAAAAATTAAAAATTTGGTATGCTTCTCTCAAATTTGGATACGTTTTTTATTGATTCATTTTGTAGTGTATCGTTATGAAAAGATAGGGGAAGGAACTATTTTAGGAAATAGCAATATATAAAAGATGTTATCACCTGGTATATAATCACGTAGCTCTGATTCACATATCAAGTTAGAAGTTTGTACTTTGTTTTTTATAGTTTAATCTGATGAGAATAAATGTAATGGTGTGGAAATATGAAAATTATAAAAATGTATTTATTTAATGTAAAAAAACATGGAACTATATTAAACAATTTTATTACCAATTGGTAAATTTCAAATTATCGTTTTGAGGAGAATATTACCTTATTGTTAAAATTTCTACCCACGTAAATAAAGACAATCTTTCTGTGACAAAGTAACTTTTCATTGTCTTAAGGAATTTCAAATATTTATGATGGTAAATTTTATAGTATTTTTGTGATAATTTGCTATGTTCATCCTTTCCTAGCGTCTGCTCATATTGTCTGGTCGTGCTTCTGCTCTTCTTGGTGGGCGTGGATTACAGTAATATAGCCTAAATTTTGATGCAGATTACAATTTATCTATGTTCTATTTTTCTATAAATCCTTTGGCGTTCAGTAGTAACACCATGTACAAGTTATAAAATGGAGAAAATATTGTGCATTATCCCTCGAGAGCCACGTTCAGATATGTAAATTCAGGATACATGTATGAGCTTGTACACACTAAAACATATTTACAGAATTTTTCACACAACAGTGTTAGATGATGAATTAGAAACCTAATTTCTAATACTCTCCCGGAAATAAAAATCTTTTTCACTATATTAACTCTCAAGGTGACTCAGCATAACTGAAAAGTTTCGATCCAATTAGATTTGAGGTAAGCAACGTAACTTAAAATTCATTTTCACTGCATTTTCATTTTTCATTTGAAATAGCAAGAATGTAATTACATTGGTATTATACCACTTTAAAATCGAGATCATACAAAATTTGGTTACATAACGCAGCACCCTGCTACATAACAAGTGTTTCCTGAGTGATTAAGGAAATAGCTGTTTACTTATTATTTTTAAAATATTTTCCTATTTACTATATACACAAAAAACAATTAAGTGCGTAATAAATATTAAAATTTTAACAAAAGATTTGATCACAAAACAATAACAACTGTTATTCAATTAAAACATTGCTATAGATTGCGAATTAATAAGAACGTCAAGCGCAGAGATACGATATCCGATATTGACGGGTTGCATGCATAATTATACTGTGTAAAGGCCAATTCCTGCCTAATGAAAAGAGGTTAGTATTAATAAATTAACAGAAAATTTTTATCAAAATATGCGACTATCTTCATCTAATATTAGTAGGTTCTATAGCAGTTGACTTACGATTTCTTGTTTCCAAAAACAAGCCAATTACAAAACTAAACAGTAAAACGGAGAAATAACATATAGTTGTAACCGCGTGAAAGTAAATACGACGAGTTAACGGTATTCAATCTGAACTGAAAATGTCATAGAACAAAAATATTTTCGGAATGGCGTTCTCACTGAGTAACTAACATTACTAGCTAAGTAAAGGGAAAGAAGTAATTTCTGTTACGAACAAAGTTCTTTTTCTATTTTGTTGAAAATAATATTTTTTTAAATGTTTATATAAAATAAATGTACACTGATGAGTTTTGTAGACAAACCGCTCAACGCGTTTTCTTAATATAATTAGGTGCAGCGAAATTTCTACTTTTCCTTTAACGTCAATTTACAACTAAAGGAAACATTTTTTTTTTTTTCAAAATGTTAATACATAACATAATTTTGTATTGACTTAGTTTTTTACACAAATCGCTTGACGTGTTTTTTAAATAAAATTAAAAGTGTAGTGAAATTAATAAGTTTGTACCTGAAATACCTGAAATATTGGTTGATCAATTTTTGAGAGCAATTTTTGCCTAAACGGTTAGTAATTGTTTTTACTTATAAAATACTTTCACTTTAAAAGGTTTGGATCCGATCAATCTTACGACAAGATACGGGAGAACTTCTCGCTCAGCTAGTTTACGTTCAATGATTAGTTTACGTTCAATTTATAGAAGTAGGGAATTCAAACGTAGGTTTACCAATTGTATTGTAAAAATTAAAATACAGGTCCCGTACCAGAATTTTGGTACATGAATTTCTGATTTTCTTTAACATAGTAAAATCAAATACATTTGCGAATAATATTCAATGCGAAATATAGTTACATTTAGACAGTTACCGGAGATCATTTTTCAACATCGTGAATGGATTTTATATAAACATTCGTTAGATAAAAAGACTATAAAAGTATAAATATTCACGTGGTATCTGCACATATATAACAATGCTATGTTACTGCATATTGAATTCTGTTAATAAGCAATACATGCAAACTTTATTTTGGCGATCAAACTGCGGGTTCTTTCAAAGTCCTCATAAAATAAAATCCCGCGAGCTTTGCTTTTCGAGTTTACATACGACCAGTTTTTACTTGATAATAATACATCGATGACCTATGTATGAGACACCAAGTATGTTTTAGAAAAATTGTATTTATTTTTTCCACTTCTCTGTACTCGTTCTTACGATAGTGTATGGGAAAAAAATAAGTATTATTATTTCACTAAAGTGTGTGATCGCGTGCGTGTACGTGTAGTGTGCGTATACATAAAGTATGCAAGTGTGGGTGTGTGTATATGTATTTTAATATAGGTCTTCTTCACATGTATATGTATCTTAATATAGGTCTATAGGCTTCGTCATGTATTGCTTTAAAATTTAGCCGAAAATATAATTTAGTTCTTGGTTAGTTAAAAGTCGCTGTTATTATTACTGCTGGTCTAACGTCACTAATGGTCTTCGAAAAATCAATTAAAAAAAACGAGCATAAATGCGACGAATTTCGGTAATGATACAAAGTGCGTATCATTACCGAAATTCGTTAAAACTCTAAATTACGATAAAACTCTAGTATAAATCAGAACAATTTTTTAATGACATGGATTTAACGTTTGTTCCGTTTTTAATGGTATCGTGCTAAAATTATTTGAATTATCATTTAATAACTCAATTTCATACGATGTGCAAAACAGAATTCATTCTTTCTCTTCAGCATTGCAAGATTCCCACTGATTGGACTAAGTACCTGTTTCGTATGAAGGATGTTTAAGAAAAAGAAATTTTCCGTAAAAAAGAAGTGTGAATTTTTTAGCGAAATAATAGCTTAATTACTAATGTGTATTAAGAACAAACCTGCAAATTTATAAAGATCAATATATACCCATATTTATACTATTTGAAACGAAAGAGTTGGAAAAATATGAAAATAATTATAAAAATGCCATGGTGAAATGCCAAAATTCTATTTCCTGAAAGAAGGATGATTGCTAAATATTTAAGAAAACCATGTATTATATTTAGTTGAATCGAAATACGATACCGTTTTTAGAAGGTACAAAAAAAAGACGTTTTAAAAATGATAGTAATCTATTGCGAAGATGATATTGAAAATGTGAAGTAATCAATCAAATATGAATGTAAGTGAGCAGTTGAAACAATCTTTAAGTAAACAATCGAAATGCGGACAGCAGCATCTCCCTGTTGATCATGTTTCGCGCATAATTTTTTTCGATAATGTACGTACAATGATGTGGAATATAGAGTTGAGCTTATTTAGTTAACTCCATTCTTTTAAAATGTTAATCTGCTGTCAATAACATTGATTTCAATATTTTGATATGCTTAGTATCAGAGTGAATAAATTTGGTGGTTACATACTTTATTCTCTTTACATATAATAAAACTATGGAATTAGCCTACGGGTATATTCAAGTTATTTACAAAAGAATGATTTAGGGGAAGTTTTTGGAATTTTTATTTGTGTGCCTGATTTTCTGATTTTGTATTTTTTAGTTTAATATGAACAAAAGGAATCCAAAATTTAAATCAAAACTAGGTACTAACCGAAAAAAAAACAATTTCTCGGGGTAAGTACCAGTTAAGCCATGTCAAATATGCATACCCAAAAAAACAACACAAAAAAACTCATCTTGACTGGAACCAACCTCAAAAAAATTATTAACATTCCCAAATGGTTACCCACTTACATTAATGTTTGTTTAGGATTAAGGTTTTGAATTGATTTTGAACATATAATCTTCTTTTTAAGTCAATCGTATTATTATTATTTCGTTATTTGAAGTGGTCACCTACCAACATTTTGAAGTTGATTTATCTTTTCAATTAATTTTTCTTCAAATTCTACACGAAAGAAATCGCGATCATAGCTAGCAAATATGAAATTAACTTCAGCAAACTTTGCAAAGCTACCGATAATCTGTATTATAGCGGGTAAGGAAGATATATTTACAGTTTTCTTTCATCAGTATTTATGAACAATATGCAATAGTAAATGCATATAAATTGAAAACGAAGCCTGAAAGTACATTCAAAACAAAATAATTGAATTTATTACGCAATCGAAAAACAATTTGCCTAAGAAGGTCTAAATATGTTAGACCAATTTATATGTTGGTGCTTCTAAAAAATGTGTTTGAATATAAGTATTGTTCATTTGTTATGTTTTTGTTTTTTAAATTGACCTATCTGAACTTAAATTAGAATGTCGATCAAGTCCTAGAACCTTGCCTGCCTTACTTTAAATTATTGACGACGTCCAATTAGTCATGAATACGTCAGTACTCCAAGTAACCATATTCATACATCTCGACTTTTGCATGTAATACTTATAAATTCACGTTTCAATAGTTTATAGAAAATAATTCACACGTACGTAATCGACACGACATGTATATATTGTCTCTCTCTTCCTCTTTTATCATGAATCAAATGGTACCAACAATCCATTAGACCTAAAGTCTTACATTTACAGCTTGCGCTAATCGTCTCCGTGTATATACCTTAAAACATCCCCACCCTATTCATTCCCCCAACATAAAACATAATTTTGCTAACTCTCATTTAATTGCACTTGGCCATAAGTCCATATTATTTTTGCCTTTTTTCTTTCCCTCATATCCCACTTTTTTAGTACCTTCCGTATAAAAATTTTATTATATAACTGGTGTTTATTAATTCAAGAATATCCTTTTTTTAAGGATATTCTTGAATTAACAAACACCATTCTTGAATTAACAAACACCATCGCCCTCTTTCGAACCACAATCAACCCTTTAAAATTCCCCCGTAAGGAACCTCAAAATTAAAACTGCATGTAGATGACAAATTGTTCTTAATCTCAGGAATTTGCCGAGCATACGTTATTAATATTATCAAATAATAGGGAAATGTATTCATTATGAAAGAGTGTGAAGTACGCATATGTTTTCATATTTACTCGTCTACATTAAAGATAATAAAATGAACAAACATTATCTTGAATTATTTATTCCCACCGCTTTCAAAAGTGTTTTCAAATAAATAATTAAGTCTAATTTTATATTTGATGATGTGAAATTAATTAAATGTTATTTTTATTCCGCACCACTTTGAAAATAGGACAAAATTTATTTTCTCTTTATATATACATATGAATACAATTCTTTGATTTAAGGGGCAGAATGTTACGTTAATTTATGTCACAATGTATGTTACATTCTCAAAACAAAATAATTTTTGTTAAGTTATTTAAAATGTAAATCGCATAAATAAGTGCAATAAATAGTTCTTATTGCTTAGTAAATAAATATGCAGAATTAAATTTTTTATATTTAAAAAAACACATCCGCTATAATTCAGCATAACCACTATAACGGCACCAAAATTAACGTCAGAAAAAAGGTCGTCATCTCATCATCGTCAGCAATGAAATGCATTTTTTTGGAATCTTTCGGGTCTTTAGTTTCAATACCTTGTCTTTTATTTCGTTGTAAAGACCTTGCCTTGTAACACCGATAGTGAATATAACTGATTTATTTGCATAATTTATTAATATAATATGGCTAAGATATTATATTTTACTGTGTTTTTATGTATTTATTTTATTTCAAATGTTTTTACGTTGTAGTAGATATTATTGATAATTTGAATGAATTATGATGATATTGATTATCATCATAATTCATTCAAATTTCGGCAAACGGATCACAATTTTTGTTGCATATAAAGTTGTAATTATTAATATTTTGTTTAGTTATATCAAATATAACATTACTGAATAGGCAAAAATTAATATTTTATACCGCTGCGAGTCTAATAGTAGTCTCGTTTTGATTACATATATGTCTGAATCAGTTACTTATAAGAAACTAGCATTAGTTTAAATGAAAACTCTCCAATTACATTACAAAATATTATTTTGTGACTCAGAAGATAACCATTGTAATTTATTTCATTTTATGTTCAATATTTCGCATAGCTCCAGAAAAATGATGGCAGTAGAAGGTAATAGTGACTATATTTAATATATATAGAGTATAATAGAAATATGAATATTCAATTTCAAAAACGCAAATATGACTAATTCCTTGGATATGCTGCGTGAAGAAATATTAAAAAATCTTATCATATGTATAGGGAAATACAGAGATGAAACTACTACGTATCAAATTTTAATTCAGTCAACTTTAAAGTACCCCAACAATTTTTAATTTAGTAACTATATCGGAAATTAAGGTTAATAAATAATATTATCCATTTTAGTGAGAGTAAATCTAATGACCATCATTAAATTCATCAGTATAAAGAAATGTAGAATTGGAATTTTGTAAAATATTACCTTCTTTTTCTCCATCCTTGCAACATATGTTGCCATAGACTGACTTTTTTTAAGGGTGAGTTGTTTTTAAAAGGTAAAGTTATATAGTTAAAAAAATAAATTGTTTGTTTATATTTACATAAATTTCAGATACATAATATATTTACATAAATTTCAGATTACGTGATTATTAGAAAAAATTTGTTTTCTGAGACTAAAAATCACAACAAATATTTACGGAAAATGCTAAGTTTAAAATTAGTCTTAACCATTATTTTTTTTAATTTGAGAGTAAAAAAGTACTATATTTTATAAGCTATCAAAAAGTCTTACATTTATTTCGATAAAATGTAGCAATCCTATTTAGAGTCTGAAACTTTTACTTACTTATAAATTTTTGGTTTGCATTTTACAACCTTTTTTAAATTTTTTTAATTGTTTTCTCCTCAAAATGACTTCACGAAAATGACTACAAGAATAGATTGACGAGAGAGTGTGCTAACTTTATAGCTATTATAAAAATTTGCACACGAGTAATATTGGAAGTTACATAAAACGTTTTTTAACACCTCATCGAATTCTTTATTTTGCCAAATTTATTTTCTAAAAATAAAAATTATCCTTAATTTTAATAATAAATAATTTTGTTTTTTGTTATCTTCATATCATAATTAATCATTAGAAATTAAAATTCATTCTATTTATTCTTAGTGGAAACTAGCTTCTACACATACACATTTTTCAAGTGAAATAAATATATTAGGCAATTTAGAAACAATAATACTATAAAAAAAATTACTAAAACATTTAATATTATTTTTATTTAGTGAAAATCATCTTTCAAAAAATTATTTAATATTAGGACACTTATTGCATTGCTTCACATAATATCGTTAAAGTTGAATATTTGATTGATTGATTATGAATACAGTTCGTCCTTTTAGGCAACAATTATTGAATTAAGACGAAGAAAGTAAATATTTAAGAGAAGATATCCTAAATGGTCGTAATCATGTATCTGACAGCCACATGAATTGTACCCAATATTTTTGTTCATTAGATATTTTAATAACCCAAAATAATAAAAATGCCATTCCCGAATTTGTCATATCGTTTATAACATATAAACTGCAAGCGTTACGCGTAAGATGTTCAAGACATTCGTAAAGTTTAACCTGTGACGTAGCGAGCAACGTTGTAGAAAATTTTAATGCTGGGGTTAAAAATTTGCTGGAGGGAAATGACATATTTGTGATATTCTCGAACTAAGTTAACTGGCCTCCTCTCAAAAACCTTTATTTTACTTAAATTGTTATGCCGAATTATAAATGTTTCCCATAATTACTCTAGAAATTTTTTGACGTAAGTTATTTTTAAATATTTTAATATCGAACAAAAATAATATTTCAGTGCTTAGAAAGTTTATCATTTCGTAAAGCTTATAAAAAAAATTGTTTTTTTTATTAACCATATCTACTGATGTATGGCAATGTGAAGGCTTTATATTGATTAATCTGGACGATATATGCAATAGAGACAGAGTCTTCAATCAACATTAAATTCATCTACATGATATCGACCTAAGATCCATATTAAATGTGGCGGCCACATACCCAATATTTATTTTCGGTCGATAATTTAGATTATATCCAACTATGCCGACAAATCATTGAAACAAGCCGCATCTTTTTTCTAATGTAAAGTTAAATTATGCACGTAAAATGATTAATGAAAAAATAATTATCAAAAAGGATTCAGATATTATTAACCAAAAATTTAATTAAATTAATTTTTTTTTCATTTAAATATGAGTCTCTCCCTTATAACATTTAAAACAAACAAAAAATACAAATTCACCTACATACTACCACAGCCTTTTTCAATATTGCACTTTATAAAATGATACTGCAAAATGGATTTATTTGCATTGTTTATGTTTCCCTAATATTCAGCTAAATATTTAAAGCCCAGTATCAGATTAAGTCAAAATGAACTTGTAGAAAATGTTTGGAGAATAAAAACTAGAAATTTATCCCAGAATCATGATGATAATGAAAATAATCCCTTTTAAATTCTAATATAGGTTTAAATATAATATTGTGAAATAATAATGCAGAAGTTTTATGCTAGAGATAGATGATTATAATATTATTTAATACTAAATGGAATGTTGTTGAAATTTTATTTATTCCTTTCGATATTTTCTTGTTAATAATCTAGGTAGAAAAGTTGAAACAATAAGTACAGAAGGCACTATAGAAAAATCAATAAACTCATTATTTTCATGGCCTTCTTTTAGTTTGGAGTCACTCTCAATCCGTATGAGTGCGTTAAACTAACGAATAAGACGCAGAAGTAAATTGAAGTTCTAACACATCGTTATGTAAACGAAAATAATATGTAACTGTTATAACTATTACCGCGACAACGTTCTCACTAAGTATTTCATATTAATAACTAAAGTAAACAACACAAAGCAACTTCTACCACTAAGAAAGTTTTATAGGCTTTCTTGTCGTAAAGATTTATCTAGTGGATTAGGTCCAATCAGCCTTAATTAAGATGAGATACAGAAATATTTTTCCTTAAGTTTTCTTGGAACATATTTATTACACAAAAATATGTTCCACATTTTTGCCTTCAGTTTCGCACGTTATAACGCAAGAGAACTTGGATTCGATTAAGTTCCTTTACTTTCACTAGGTTATGTCGAAAAAGAAAAGCTTTCGGGTAAATTTTTATTAATATTTTTCAGAATTAAAAATCTGTTATAAAAGTTAGCTTTATCTTAGATTCTAGCTTTGTTTCCAGTTTACGTAGCGTGTCGTTATAAAGAATATGCACATATTGTATTTTTAAACTAATACTGTTTTTATGATATTTTTATATTATAAAATATATCATCAGTCGAGATAAAAATAACATATACTTTAGTTTCTATTTTAACTTGAGTTGCTCTTGAAGTCTCGATAATTTTGATTATACAATTTATAAATATTTCTATTTATAAACGTTAAGCCCGTTCGTTCTTAATTCTACTGCTAAAGTGCCTATTATTAAATTTTAAGTGCTTAACAAAACGTTTAATAAAAACAGGCATTATTCTATACTTTAAACTGAATCTTCAGCATAATTTCAATAAAATTTTTGGTTGCAGATTGATTTATTAATTTATTGCATGATGGTCTAAAGAACGTATAGAAAAAAGTTTTTAAAGGAAACAAAAGATAGCCTAGATTTTAATCTAAACACCATGTATTATTGCACTAAAAGTCTAGATAACATTTATTCACAGAAATTAAATTCCTGAAAAATTAAAAAGCTGATTTATTTTCGAAGTAAATACGAATATTGATATAAATAGAGTTTGTGTAGCTTTTATTTTATCTGGTTAAGAAAGGTGGAATCCTTATAAATAACCGTCCTTCTAAAATTTTACCAAATATGTAAAAAAATAAAACATACGCACCAATTATTGGAAATTATTAAAAATACCCTACTTAACCTTAATTTGTCGTTTTCTAAGAAACGCATTTAATTTTCAAAAATATATAGTAAATATTAAGCTTACTTATTGTTTGATTCGAAATATTTATTGTTTATTTAATATTGTTATTACGAAAAATACTTCTGAAATCTCAACGTGTTAGTCTATATAGATAGACTATTACTTAATCGTAATTTTAAAAAGCGACGAAAGGTAAAAATGTACATAATTTTTCTCATATGTTTACACAGATCAGCTGAATGTAAAAAGTATCTGTCTTTCTGCTGCAGTTTTTCATATTAAACATTTCTTTAATATAAAGGAAATCTCTTCAATTCCTGATAATACGTTAACACATAACTTTTGCACTAAAATAATTTATATATAAGCCTACATGAACGTTGTTTATGCAATAATTTACAAAGTGTCCTCAGTAATTAATCTTTGAGCACTGTTTGTATATGGGTGGTGATCTCGTATAAAATGCTTTTTTGCAAAGTTTATTCAAACCAACTTAAAGCTCTTTGTGATCCCCATAAAGTAAAAGAATAAAGTTTTATATAAAGCTATATCAAGCCCAGGTCAGCTAAGTCGGTAAATTTATTATTTTAGTGAAATATTGTTAAATATAAAAATGTAATAGTGTATTAAAGCAAAACTCTTATAAATGAATACATTACATATTTCAGAGAATGGTTAATTAACTGCATAGATTAGGATGCATACTATTGTTTTTAAATCTTTTTTGTTAATAAACTTTTAAAAAATTGCCTGATTCCCTACTCCCCTACTTCTATTTTGTTGTTTAATATTTATTTATCCTTCTCAGTAATCATATCTATATTTTTTGTATATGTGTCCGGTAAAAAGAAAGTCCGGTAGAAAAGTGTTGGGCAAAAAAGACGCTATTTCTTGACTGAAAAATAGTTTTCTTCCAGAAGATTGAAAATCATATCCATAACTATACGTCATCTTTTTCGTAAACACACTACTTGTGCACATTGGGCGATCGAGGGAAGCTGCAAAACCATCGCCACTACGGGTAAACGTCGCACTTCGGGTAAATATTGCTTGTGTTATTATTTTTTTGCACCCAATTAGAAAAAAGCGTGCTTCATGTTTTATTTCAACGACAATTCCCAAACACCGTATATATATATATATATGCATATGCATACTAGTGCATGTTAATTATTGTTCATTGTTAGTCCTGATGTGATTTGAAGTCCGATACAAATTGTCAACAGTGAATTGAAAACTATACGGTTTATTGACTAAGCAGTTATAAACACGCAGAAAAAATGTATTGATTTCTGTGCTGTTAATTTAACAGAATATTATTAAACTTCGCTCCCTCTAAAAGTATAAATTGTGGATCGTAGTAGCATACATTTATTGTATAGACGATTGCCGAGTGATAATAAGAAATATAGGTTTAACTAAAACTAATCTATTTCTGTGTTACATAAATTTACTCCGAAAAAAATTTCAAAAACAAAATTGTATATTTGGAACCTAGTTTTAATCTAGGACCTTTTAAGAATGGTTATGTGAAAGATATAAAAGTTATGTAGCTTTCATTAATTTTTTTAATAAACATGTGTGGAGAGTTTAAATTAGTGCAACTACCAGCTTGAATTTGTTTACGTTATTTTTGACATTTTTGACTTAATTTAGGTAGAACAATGTCTCTGTAAATAAAAGTTAGTAATAGGCAAGCAAAAAGACCTTAATGAATGGTGCTAATAATTATTAGCCTATTTTTTACTATGGTAAATACAATACGGAATTATGTTAAAAAAATTCCTTCCGTTTATTTTTGCTGTTCATATTAATCACTTTTAAAATTTTGTTAGCATCTTTAAATTTTATTTTATGGGTATCCAGCTATCAGTTCGACAAATAGCTTCAGTCATAAGGGATTTTACATCTGGATATTTTGGAACTATAATAAAATAATGAAAATGATATGCGCACACAAATCACATTCTAATAAATATTCACATCATTGAAATAAAAAGAAATATTGTTTTTTATTACCAATAGTTTTCAAAGCATGTCAATATTAAAACCTGTAATATAAAATTAATGCTACATACTCATGAATGAAATACTTTATGAATTGTTTGAAATTTGATGCCCTTCTTCGACTTTTTCACCAAATTATCACACTACTTGGAGTTTTGACAAACAATATTCTCAAGTCAGTAATATGTAAGCGATTAATATGTCACATATATTAGACCAACGTGCGATTCGCGAGGTTGAATATATACTACAAGCAAGTGGTTATTGGGTCAATGATTCCAAATATTCTAACACTTAGAGTATACTTTTAGTTAAAAATGTATTTATTTTTAAATAAAAAAATAAATAAATATATATATTTTAAAATAGAATTATGTGCTTAACTTAATTTTAACTTAATCATTTGGTAAAACATTATTCAAAAATTTAAATTATGTAATAATATTATTTACATTCTGAAATAAAGAATTAAGAATTAAAATAAAATAATAGACGGATAAACTTCAAATCTGACACATTATATACGAATGACCTAAATAACGGGGACATAGTTAGACGAGTGTATTTTAAAGTGAAAAATATATCTACTTAATGCGTATCGGGATCATTTCAGTAGATTAACCAAAAAATGATTAAGACCTATTGTAAAATAAACTAATGAAAAAATATATGAAATCCATTTTTCGTTAATACCGTTTAAAATGTAATTCTTAACTATACTTAAAATTAACAAACCAATGTTTATAAACTATTAATTTGCTAAATAACAATTGTACCGATTTTGATACTTTCCGATCTATTTAAATATATTTAAATTTTTCCTTTTGTTTCGTAGGAGATTTAAAATTAAGCTAATATAGTTGCAAAAAAGGAAGGTAGTAAAAAACAAAGCGGTTAACTATTACTTTTGGATATTTTATAAAAATTTTATACCAGTAACCAAAACTTGATTTGATTGAATTTCGTCGATCAAATGTATTTTGATCGAATCCGTGTAAAAAACCTATAGTCCTTGATGAGTGAAGGCACAAAAAGACATGCTTTGGCTTCATTTTAATAAATTTAACGTATATTGAGTGCTTTGTATATCGGTTTACTAATATTACTATTATCACAATTACACGACGAGCATTCCATACATGGGTGACAAAAAGAAACAGTTCTGTTCCATTCACACGTAATTCATATGATAGCTAGTGAAATAATTTTCTGCTTACATGTAACCATCATTAAAATTTGGTTCAATGACTTTAAGATAGTATCTAGGGTAACAAGTTCTACTACAAATTTATAGACTGTTATAAATTTGTTCTGTACCGATATAGTCTTAATTATTATTAGGCACTTGTCAGAAAGCAAATTCTTTGTTCTTTATCCCTTTTTATTCTGATAAAATTCTAGTTAGATGTAGTGGTCGGCTTATGATCGATGTTGGCCCAAATTCCCAAGAGTTCTTATAAATCACTTAGCGTGTTTTAAAATCCAAATCAGAAAACATGAAGTTAACTTAATGATCTTTGATTCTTTATTATTTATATCTGTATTTAGTTTTAGAACTTTATTCACGGCACACTAAAAAGACAATAGTTTATATTGATACGAAAGTAAAATGGTAAATTATTTAATGTTTTTTATTCTTTTCTTCTTTATCTCAATATATCAAACATTGAGCCACCGAGTTGATGATTAGTTAGTTTTATGTTTAATTAAAATTGAGGTATGTTTTCTTCCTTTTATAGATTATTGGTAACAATATAAATAATTGCGCTTTCCATACTACCGCACAACCACCTATCAACACTATGAAAGATGTTATTTTACGGAAAACTTTTAGGAACAGGCGCGGCATCCAGTTCAGTGACAGAAATTGCTTGCTGGACCTCATGTTTGTCGTTAACTGTAACTTTGAATAATGGCACTAGATCTAACAACATAATCAACAATATAGCTACGTTCATACTAATTGAGAGCCAATGGCGATAAGACACAATATGCTCACGCTAAATGATTAACTAGCCTTCATTCACCTCGACAGTATCAGGCTTGAATAAGTCAAGTACCTCAGATCACTATTCCAGGAGAAGCAAATCCCTTTCTATGAACATCCATCCCGACAGCCATCCGACGCGTTTGCTGCGCTCAAATAGTGTTTGTGGAGAAAAAAATGGAACCGTTATGGGACGCCTGGCAGGTATGAAATATCTAAATTATTTCAGTATCAATGTAACCAAATATTTTAAATTAATAAACGCTTTTAAGTTTTCAAGACAGTTTAATGCAATATATCGGTGTAAACCATTAAAGTTGTACACGTTCGCAAATAAGAAATAATGCTATTAACCCTAACAGGGTATCAACCCTAACATACATGTAAAGAAGCATGTATTTAGTGTAGTTAAAAAAGAAGCGTTAAGTCGGAAAAAGTCGACAGGACGCAAAGCTGGCTGAATTAAGTCGGAAAAAGCCGACAGGACACAAAGCTGGTCGAATGGCAAGACGCGATGTGCCATTAGAACATTTTAACTCCCATTCGAATGCACCATTAAATATTTCGCATAAAAAATAACGTCATTACTCTATCTATTGGCTCCTTTCGAAGTTTATCATACCAATCCCTCTGTAAGGCTCAGGAATTTGGACCCTTTTGAAACAACAAACTGAAAGTCTTCCAAATAGCATCTCATCAAACTTAAAGTCTTTAAAAAACAATGCCTCTGGCAGTTCCTGTAAGACTCAATTCCCGACCGTATCACAAATGACAACATTTGATTTCGTTAATAGAATCAATAGAAAATCGAACCTCAAATTCAGGTTCGATTCTGTGTTGATTTTATTGACAAAATCGGTCGTTGTCATTTGTGATGCCGTCATCTAAAATGGCTCGGGAAACTCTGGCGCATGAGCAAGAATCGGCTTCATCACCAGCCTTTTTTGATCACC
Organism: Druceiella hillmani; assembly: GCA_039881145.1. Classification (NCBI taxonomy): domain Eukaryota; kingdom Metazoa; phylum Arthropoda; class Insecta; order Lepidoptera; family Hepialidae; genus Druceiella; species Druceiella hillmani. The sequence continues at coordinate 4,255,500 of JAYKKI010000018.1, read as the reverse complement.
AGCCCTTTTAACGAATGGAAAATTCAGAGACATGCACCAAAGAATACATGGTTCAAACAATATGGTTGAACCGACTTCAGAAAACAAAGCATTGACTTGTGTAAAGAAAAAGACCCTATTTTCGGCCGAAACAAATGGAGACAAGTATTAGAAAGAGTTCATGAACTAGAGGCACTTACAGCAGCATATTGATTTCGATGTTACCCTCAACCAGGTGCTAACTAAGGAATATTTATTAATTCATTCATAAAGTAATATTAGTCATGATATAAAATAAGAAACTTTAGTGCTGCACAAACGGGAAAGATATTTCATAATAAATTAAACTTATTCAAATTAATTACCATATGGAAAAATTACAAGTTTCAGTCTAAAATTTAAAAGCTTACTAATACTTTTAAGATGTGTATATTTACTTTTAATAATACCCCGATTAACAAAAAGATCCTTTTTTTCTTCCATAGAAATTGTTGCATTTCTTCCGTCCAATATTTACTATTCCCGCAAATAAATTGTTTTATAGAGTGTTTTTTTTTTAGGGGTATTCGATTATTGACCTTTTTAATTTTGTTCCGCTCTTTCATTTTACGATTTGATGTCACTTTGGTGATATTTAGGGTTCTGTCTCTCAAAATTAGAAAAAAAACTTAACCTTTACACGATTACTTGGTTTTCTGTTCGCCCTTTCCTCCGTCTGTCTATCTCTAAAAATCCTTTTCCTCAGAAGTGACTTGGCATATCGATTTAAAATTAATATTTACACTGAGACTCATAGAAATTCAATGCAGTAAAAATTTTTAATTTTTTTATTCATCCTACAAAAAGAATTTGGTCTTTTAAAATTGTTGTCGCGTAAAACGCGTTGTCGATGACAATCACTGACGTTTTGATATACTATTCAAACTATAAGCATCTAACCTATTTTAAAATTTAAAATATTATTTACCCTTTAACTTTGGTGAATATCGCTCTCAAAAATTGTACAATTAACATTACGAGAAAAGTAATTATTTCACCACACTTGTAATTTTGTTTAAAAGTCACGGCGAGCGATTTGTATAAAAAACTAAATAATTGTAAAATAACATTATATTAAAATATTCAAACGAAATTATTTATCATTTAGTTCTGGTAAAATCGTCCAAAAAAATTATATCATTAACACTAAACGGAAAAGTAGTAATTACATTACGCTTCATTTATTTTTAAAACACATCTAGTGATTTGTCTATAAAGTTAGGACAGTACAAAATTCTATTTTATTAATATTTTGAAAAGAGAATAATATTTCGTTTTCGTTTTGGTAAAAATCGCTCTCGAAAATTTTTCAATTAACATTATGGAAAAAGCAGGTATTTCGCCACATTTCATTTTATTTAAAATAAGCAAAGACTGTTTTTTTTTGTAAAAACTCTTTAAATGACATTATATAACAATTTGGAAATAAAAAAAATTTCAATTAAAAAATTTATAACTACCTTTGGATCTTAAGTCATACGACAACTATCTTAAACCGTGTTACTTCAAAAATAGTCTTACTCTCTGATCATCAGAACCTCTAGAGCACTTCCGGTCGACTAAGAGTCTTGAAAGTCAGTAGATTTATAGCACAAATAAAGGGAAAAGTCCACATAGTGATGATATCTAATTCTATGTAGAATTACACATTTCTATAATTAGTATGTTTTTAAGTAAGCAATAAATTTACATTGTGAAAAATAAACAATTGTGAATGGTTTAATTACGAATACTACGTATCCAAAAACGAATATAAGTGCCGAAATGTTTTTAGAACCCTCGTCGCTAGTTTTGTTCTTGCCCGACAAGTTTTTTACATAATTATGATGAATGTGTCTAAATGTTACAAAATCCGCCAAACACGCATATGAAATATCTTTGGGAAAGTTAAATACTTATGGCACTGTCGTAAGAAGATTTAATTTTTCACATTTTATAACAAGTTTGCTTTAATTGTTATGGAATTTTAATTTAGCGATTGCATTTATGAGGCACGAAAGTGATAAAATAACGTATATTTCAAAACTTTCGTTTTATTTCTTCGGCAACAAAAAAGGTTAGTGGTTTCTACTGTTGTTAATATTGCTTTTTGAATAACGAAAAATATAAATGGAAATATACATCAAAGATTAAATTATTACAGCTTATATCAAAAAAAGTTTTCTCTGAAAAAATATTATACATATATACACACACACACACACACACACACATATATATATATACATATGTATATATATATATATATATATATATATATATATATAAAAATTACATACCTACGTATTTTTCGGTTAGTTCAAACGAATTAAAGAAAGTCAAAATAAAAGTTAAATTAAGCATTAACTAAAGAGCTGACCATTAAAAAATGGCTTTGCTTATATTACCTTATAAAGGGCAATCGTTAGATATTTTAGACCCATTTTCCCCCATCTTGACAAAATTTAAATTAACGCATATATATTAATATAACAATAAGCAATGTTTTTCTTATACGCCCACAGGAGCAGGCAAATATATTAAAATGACACTTGAGCTCGAATAATTACAGCACAATTCCCTCGCTCCGTAGACGATTTATAACTTTGTCTCGAGCAGCAATTCGCCACGAGCGAAGAAATGACAAATAGAAGCCGCGTGCCATTGAGTGAATACAATACAAGTACATTGTAATTTGTAAGTACGAATATACTTCCTTTATTTTGGTAATGTAACTAAAGATATGCGATGAAATATAGTCATTTTTGGAATAAACCTGTTAAGTATGAGTAGATCTCTCATTACGGGAGTTTCATGTGTATTTCAAATAATATTTCATTTAAATTATTTAAAGAATAACATATTAATAATATCACATTGTTTTTTTTCATGTAAACATACTTTCTGTATATATTTGACCGGTGGAAAAGTAACGTGAATGTGGGAAAACCATGAATTTAGAATTATGGTTACTGTTTACTGATAAATATTAAATAAACTTCTCTAAACATTTAGTAGTAGGGGGAGACAAACATATTTTGTGGATATTTTCGTCAATATTCCAGAAATTTATAACATTAATCTTATAACTGTCAACTAGTTTCTGTATCCTCATAACTTTCTACTTATATCCCACTCGACACTTGAAATGTAAGATAAACTTGTTCGAGTAATTTATTTGTCCCCTTTAAAAAGATAGTGACAGCTTTCTTTTTGTAAAAAGCACAAACCTGGATCTTATTTTCCATAGAATTCTTTATAAATAACAAAGCTAATGTCAGACGCTACTGAGAAAGATGTATTTCGTAAGATTTTTAATAAACTGTATTTCTTATACTGCAAGAAAAAAATAAAAAACGACATACAGTGTGCCGGGCAGAAATTTTTTGCATTCAAATAACCAAAGAATTCACTTATAAAGTTCGGAATAATACAGCGCCATCTAGCGGTCTCTCTTAATTTTCATTTCATTTCGATCTTATTGGATATCTACCTGTCTGCCATAGATTGCGTTCATATAGCTGACATTCCGCTAATGATTAAAATAAGATACACCTTGTTTACACATCCAATAGAACAATGAATATTCAGAAATATCTTTGATACAAAATAGTATATTCTGCTGAAAATACTGCGGTTAATAATGGTGGCTATAGAATAACACTTTAATCGATTAGTAAATCAAATTAATTAAAAGTTGACATACAAGGTACCGCTATGTGATTTACCGATAGTTTCGTAATCATTGTTTGGCTATTAAAATAAATCAGTCTTGTTTGAACTGCTCTTAAGTCTAACTAGTTAGACTTATTCGGATTGATCAATAAATTCATGTTATGAGCTAACTGGCTTATTCAAACAAGATCCCGGTTTGAAGTATTGAATATAATTTGTGCAGAAATACGTTTATATGTAAATTTCAGCGACCATGATACATGCGAATAAGTTTCTGTGATTAGTTTCTTTTCAAAGATAATTGATATGTTTAAGTATTTCTTTCTCACTTTCTCTTCCTACCCAATGTGGAATCACTAAGTAATGAAGGAAATACAATGTTGATTCAGCTTCGATACCAGTAAAGGTTAAATTACAATATTGCTAAAATATATAAATAATTTTATATAAATAAGACCCAGTCAGTTACCAGTCGATCTCACAATACACATTTAAGAACTTATATACTTTGAAGTATTTAGCATAGTATTTCCATTAAAATATTGTGACAAACGTAAAATTTTTCAAAACCATTTATATTACCTACTATATTTTTCGAACAAGCAAATATATCACGCTTATTTTAAAAATATATAAAATTCAGAATCATCGCTATAGTTTTCAGACAATTTTGCATATAATTTTAAAATGGTCTCTTTTTTTTAAATATGAAGTTATTTTTAAATATGGAGTTCAGTTTGAATAAAAATAGGTATGAGTAAAATGTGGGAGAGGGGAACGTAATTTCTCGCACAGATGTCATTACGTCGCTGAAGATATAATGCATAAAACTAGAAAATTATTATTAAGTCCCTTATGAATAGCCTTTTCACATGATACCCTACACTAAATACGGAATTTGAGTTTTTTTTTAATTTTTAATTATTTCTCGTCAAATATCTATAGAAATATTTTTAAATAATTGGTTACTGCGTCAAACGGTTTCTGAGAAAAACGAATGTTGAAAAACAGAAGAACAGACGGATAGACGGATAGCGAGTGATTTTATAAGGGTTCCACTTTCGCCTTTTCGAATTGCGGAACCCCAAGATCAATCATTTTATGAATGTATTAAATTCATTCAATAATTAACACCTTATGCAAAATTAAGTTTTCTGACTTGCGGCCAAATAACAATTTTGTTTTTATGGTTATTTCCAGTAATTTACTTACCGCATTGTAAGAAGTACAAACGATCGTTAAGTTAAATTCTGGAGCATACTTGAGATTCTAATATTTTTCTCTTTGCTTTATATATATATATATATATATATATATATATATATATATATATATATATATGGAAGCATACACATATATGTTAGTATATCCACCACGTAAGATCCCAGGGATGAAAAACCACGAGATTATACTCCCAGGAATTATAACACAAGAAGAACTGGTGCGCCATCAGTACAATATGTTAACATCGAATGAGATGACGGAAAAAGGCGACAACAACTTTTTTGGGCATCAATGTTTATTAAGACAAAAAATTCAACAGAGGACGCGAACCTTCCAAATTTTTGTGGCCGAAACTTTTTCTCGTTTAACTGCTTGCATTTGTTTGTTTTACGAGTATTTTGGAATTTTTTTTATTTTACAATTTAAACAATGTACGTTGGCATCTCGATATTTTACATATATAATACGTATGCATATATGTAATTCTTATTATTTATATGCGATTGTGCCGTTAATAGATTTTAATTTAACACTAATTTTAAATAGATTATATTTAAATTAAGAATATTTACAATCTTCGTAACAAAACGTGTCAACGTCACAACAATTTTGCAATATATCTCACGTAAATGGGGGTTTAAAAATTTTTTTATTAATAATTACCATTTGGAAATTTGTGTTTAAATGACGATTTGTGTAAATCAAATAGACATATTAATTGATAACGGCTATTATTTATATTCATATAGCAAAAAACATATTGTATGCACAAAATATGAACAGAAGTACGATGTGCGGCAAAAAAAATTGAAATAATTAACAGGAAATAATAAGCGTGCACCGTAAATAGATGTTTAATATAGATGTAGAATATTTGATAGTTCAAACCAAGAAATAAAAAAAAATCAATATAAATACACGATAGATAGCTGCACGTGGAAGTAATTACGAGTTAAAGTCACGTCACTTTTTAATATTATAATTCCATAAAATTTTCCACTTTTTTGCTCGGTTATATCATTTTAATTGTTTTTTAACTCAGTTGATAAGGGTTACTTTCTGTGTAATTTTCCAAATTGGCGCAGTTTAAGAGGTTATACTAAATTCGTCATTTTTGCAAACAAATTAAAAGCTAAGTAATTCGTGAACTATTGATATTATAAAAAAAAATTTTTTATTAAGTATTAAATTCTCTGCAATTCGTTTGTAGAGACTTTATCACGCAACATTTTTGTTCCGCGAAAAATGTGTTTCAGCTAAGGGAATTTAATTTTTTTTTTAAATTATTTATCAAAAATGTAAATCAAAAATAATACTTGTCACAAACATATACAGGAATACAGGAAACTATACAGGAAAACACACATTATATAAGCGAGGTGAAAAAAAACATCACTCGTATTTAATGCAAATGGCACATGGTTATTATTAATTATTGTGAACGAAATCATAAGATTATATTTATATATTCCCTTCACGTAGCTTCCAAAAGATGACGTACTATTTGGAATGGACTACTTCCAAGAAATATTTCATCGAATATTTTTGGGAAATATAGTTGTGACTTCTATTTTAACTAAGCTGAAAACACAGGCAGGAGTAACATAGTATTGAAAAGATGGCGGGCATAGTTTCCAATTCCTTCTAAAAAATAAGAAATTTAAAAAATGAAAAGGAGTATTTTGACATTTCTAATTTTTATCTGACTATTTTTTGTTGATGACAGGGAAAATTTATGAAAAATAAAAAAACTTTAAAAGTAATTTCATTGGATAACAATAGAAAAAAATTATCTTAAAAAATTGTTACATCAAACAAAAAATGAGGCTGAGTTTATGCGCAGTAGAACTTTATAATAAAAACAAGTTAATATTGGTGATCATTGCGAATATGTGATAATACTTACAAAGTTTACTATATTTCCTATTTTTTTCCTCAAATATATTTTCAATTAATTCCCTAAAAATAAACAATTATAGAAAAAAAAGATTCTATCCCTTAAATGAGTTTTATTTGTTCATACAGTGATTTTCTCCCATTGTTTATCATCACATGCATTAAAACTGACTTCTGCGTGGGATGAAGTTATGAATCGTCACGTAGCAACAAAATTGTGCTTTTATTATCCGAGCTCAACCGCAGCTTCATTATATTTCTGTACGCCCACGCTGGAAGAAGAGAATTAATAATGTGTTATTTGTATGACATAATGAAGCGCTTGTGTTACGATTGAATGAAATAAATTTATTATACGGCTGCTTATGACGTTCGTCAAGCATTTTGAAAATAAAAATACGATAGATTAATGATTTTAAATATTTGAGGTATATTTATTTATTTTTATGGAAACATTTTAGATCATTGTAAATTACAAAGTATTTTAGGAATTATTAAAAAGTAATACGAAATCGTTGTAATTAACTCTACCTTTAAGAACTTGGACTCTAATTGATTTATAAATCATTAAACTCTACGGTCATTTTAAAACTTGAAGCTAGAGTTTTGAATATACTCGAAAAAAAATTTAGAAACTGGTCAAGAGTAAGTTTCGTAAATCCGTTAATAAAGTTATTAATGAAATTGAGTGTTAAAGTTAAAATTTTACATGAAATTTTCTTGTAATAATTTCAGATATTATCATTTAGGCTCACAAATACATATTATGGTTATGCTAGATTAAAATGGGACTGTGTTCGTGTGTGTCTGTGTGTGTGCGTGTGCGTGTGTGTGTGTGCGTGCGTGTGTGCGTGTGTGCGTGTGTGTGTGTGCGTGTGTGCGTATGTGAGCGCGCATATGCGTATGTTATCTTATATGCGCTGAAATAAAAATAACCATCAAGTGTTCAACAGTTCTTTAACGTGGAACTAGAATCAAAGTGAAACAAAACGAAAGGAAAAAAACATGCCAAGTTAATATGTAATAAAAAAGTACTTAAAAATAGGAATTCTTCAATATGTACCTTTTAAATTGTATCTTATTACCTCAAGGTAGGGGTGTCAAAAGTGACTAGAAATGATATGTACACGTAGTACGTGTATAACTGTTGAGAAATTGTCTGCCATCACCATTATGAACTTGTAGTGAACTGTTTGTGAGATGAATGAAATGAATACAACATTTCAATATTGTTATTTTTTTGTCACAAAGATTATTTATCAGTACGAAACTTTTTAGTCTAGATATGACGTTTATTGAAAACAAAACATAGTCTTCCAAAAGTGGTTTAAAAAATATTTAAACCTGCAAACAAAATCTATGACATCGTTAAAAATACCAGTCATCGTGTTTATTTAACAGTTGGTATCAGCCGCCTCCTCGATAAACGTCTTCGCGAATATCTTAAAACATTTATTCTACGAAGAACTTACAAGAACATTGTGGAAAAATAATAGCCGTTTTTCGTAGAAAAAATAATGATTGTTATGCATCTGAAGTGACTTTTAAAGGAGAAAAACCAGCAGAATATATCTGACTTGAAAATGTTCTTTGAAGTAAAAGATTCAATGATAAAATATTGAAGAGTTGGCATAAATTCATTCCATTTAACTCTAAACAAAATATATGTTTTAAAATTCATCATAAATCATTTTAAAACTCATTATTCAAAAGTACATAACTCAGAATAAGTGGTAGATAATAGTAGTAAATATTTGTAATTTTCAAATTAACTTTAGAATTACTTGAAAGTACGAAATCGCAGATTTATAACGATTTCTTTTAATTGTATTCGATAATTTTTTTAAATTCTGACTTAAATCACAAGTAGTCATAAATTAAGGAAAAAAATTTAAAGCTTTTGTGATTCTTTTATTTTGGTGGTTATTTTATTTCAAAACTAAATTTGAGCAAAATAGGCGTAAAGGAAAATAATACCTGGAAAAGGAAACATTAAAGGAAAATATACTTGTGTGTTGTGTATCAAAATTTATATCTCTAGATTTTGTCTATATAAATACTTAAAACATACTTTTGGATAAACATACCAGAGAATATATAAATATATATATATATATATATATATATATATATATATATATATATATATATATATATATATGGCAAAATTGATATTATAAGGCATTTTAGAATCCTTAAAGTAGCAAGATTTATAATTATGGCTGCCATGGCAGTTTACCAACATGTAAATAAAAGAGAAGCAATATAAATTTATAAGTATAATCTAGACGTAAAGGTTACTATTGTTTCTACGTTTTAAGTCTCAGCCACGAATGGTAGAGCTGTAAAAATTGAATTGTGAATGAAATTTATAAAATTTGAAGTGCTTTAATCGCAGCGTGTCTTCTGATTGCATAATGGCATTTGGCAGGCAGCGCAACTAAAAAAGGGTCACAATGATTAACTAGGTAGAAAATTTGTTTCTAAAAATAGTTATTACTTTTACGATTGAGTATATTTCTAGATATTCAAATTGTATGACAAATTTTATTACAGTGTAATTTCATACGATATTATCGAGGTGAAAAATTACGTTACCGAATGATTTAACTGATTTTGCAAATGTAGGACCATTTATGTTAAAATAGTTTGAGTTTATTATTTTTCGGTGCTTGGTCGTAAAAAAAATAAATAATATAAAGTTAAAATTGGAACTGAATCACGCTCTAAATAAAAGGTCAAACTTAAGGATGACAAATAATTCCAACAAAAATTGGAAAAGTAATCTTTTCGTTTGGCAACAATCTCCAGATCGTTCAAAGAAAGAGGATGCACGATAACGTTTTGCCCTTAAACAAAATCTTATGATTTATAATGTACATAGTAATTATTGAACTTGCAGCGACCAGCGTAGAAATACTTTTTATTTTCAAGGTTTTCCAATTTATAAAAAAATAAGGATTAATTTAATTACGTATGTACATTTTAGCGAACAAAACTACTGGCTGCAATTTTATGCATACCTTATTACAAATAATATCTTTAGTTTGAAGTAGATTGGTTTCAAATATTTAATTTGAAATTAAAAAGTTGAATTATGGCGAAAGAACTATATATATTGAATGTAAGACTTTGATAATTTTTATGAGGTTTGTGTTACCACAATATTTACAAATTGTCAAATAAAAATACCCAACTGTGGAAAATACTATTTCAATTTCAGTATTAGAGAAGAACTTAAAAAATATATTTGAGTTAAATTATGGAGCAATGAGGAGAGATCGAGCAGGGTGCTGAATGGCGAGAAGTTGATTTCACTACAGAGATGATACTTTTACTCGTTGTTTTTACAAATTGAGTGATCGCTCCGGTGTCTTGAAACGGACAGACTGACACTCGCAGAGGCGGCACTATTTAAAGTGAGCTTGAGGTGTCTTGAAATTTTAATACACACACGCACGCACGCACGCACTCACGCACGCACGCACGCACGCACACTCGCACACGTACACGCACACACACAAACAAGAAATAAACATTAATTAATTTCTTAATTATTTCTTAATATGAACTTTGTTAAATTTGAATGAAATATATGATATATCCAGTATTATTGATTGCATCAGTTATTTACTCTCCTTGGACGAGCGAGTTTTTATAATGTTCTAAAACTATTTTGGTTAACTTTAGGCAAATCAAATTTGATGAACTGTGTAAATGTTAAAGATAAAAATGTTTAATCTACTTCAGGAAATTAATATCATAAATGTAACCAAGATAACTATTAAAAGTATCTTTAATAGTAAAGGAGGAAGAGGGGAGACCATAAATAGAAGCGCGGACCATAAATAATTTGTGAAAACGTAGCATCCGTTGCGATGATGCTGTGATAACCCGCGAAGGAACGAAGTGGAAAATGAATGCGATGAAAGTTTTTAAGTGTTGTTAAATGAAAGAATTCCAAAAGTAGCGCTGAACTTTCAAATATTAAACCGTCGCTCGCAACTTTTCCTGGTAGTATTTCGGATGTCTATTTGTTTTTCATTATGAAGCAGCGGTGCGTGGAATCCCAGCTACGGACGTTTTAAGTTTTCGTGCCATATATTCCGGAATGCTTTTTCAAATCTAAGTTTGTTAACCTGAAGTTAAATCAGAAAGATAAAAAGAAAACTTTATCTGTTTAATTATACAGTGAGTCGTTACGAGTGTGCCACCCTGTCTATATATATGTACATATATATATATATATATATATATATATATATATATATATATATATATATATATATATATATACATATAATCCAAATTTATTTTTCTTATAAATACTTTGATAAAGACGTACGACGTAGACGTATGTGTGTTTGTACATTATTGTACGTACGTGTGTTTGTACATATTTGTTTTAACAAATTATTAAAATTTACCTAAGTATAGGACTGTTTTCCGATTTGTTATATATTGCTTCATTACACTTACATTACAATGTACTTTATGATGATTATATTCCTGATTCACGAGCAAGGAGGCACTTTTCTCATGATATAAACTTCCAAATTTCAAACATTCGAAATTTGAAAAAATTTTTTGATTTACATTAGGTAATTCCCTCTGTCTCTTGAAACATAGATAGCACCTATTTTTTTCTTATACCCGGAAAGGCACTTTCGATAATCTAGACGCGATGGATTTTTTTTACATTAATTACAAAGCCAACTCTTTTATCTTCTGTGGCTATTAAACAAAGCAAAATATATATCTTAAACAACGAATTAAACTTTATCAAGTAAATAATAATTTTAAAAAGGGTCAATTTTATGAAAAAATTAGAAATTAATATTTGCCTGTTCCCTTATGAACTTAAAACAATATTACTAGTACGGATTTATCTTTACTCATAATTTCCATTAAATCTAATATTTGAATTGAAGATATAGCTTTAACACTACAGTTCTCGTCGTATATTTTAACCATAAAACAAACAAAGAAACAACTAGAAGAAATGGTATAACAAAAATTAGAATGAGAACAATGTCGAGAAAATTAATTATAATTTGAAGTTACAATTCAATTGAAATATTCTAATAATAGAGATTTGTAAAATGTTAATAATTATCCGTAAGTATTATCCTATTTAAGATGGGATATTTTTCAAAAACTTTAACTTCATCCCCAAAATATCTGCAAAGAAAATTATGGGAAAATTGGATAAATAAAGGAAGATCCATCCAAAACTGTTCCATGTTGATAAAAAGGTAGAAATTATCTGTGCATATTTTTATTATTCTCGTTATTGCTGGTCCTTCAAATTCATTATACGAAAATAACGTACAAGGTTCAAAACACTTTATTTTATAACACCATTTTACTAAATCATTGCAGTATTAAAAATGGACTATTAAAAAGAGTTACTTTTATAAGACTTGGCAGTAAAATTTGTTATAATAGACTTGGCAATAAAGATTGTACCTACATTAAATTTTGCTGTAACAATTAAATGATTAAAAAAGCTGTAAAATTGCGCGTAAGAGTCAAAGTAAAAATAGCATGTAAACGTGGTAGCTCGTCCGCCTGTATATGTTTTTATCAATGTCAGGCCAACCGATAACCTGATTTAAAATTTAAATAAAAACGTATTTTTATGCAAGAGATAAATTTCAATAGAAATATTGTGAATACTAAAAAAACTAATAGTGCTTATGAAATAATTTTTATTTGTTGCAATATAATCATGAGAAAATCCACATTCTAATACCTTTGCTTATTTTATATTTCATATTTAGACGGCATATATATATATATATATATATATATATATGTGTGTGTGTGTGTGTGTGTGTGTGTGTGTGTGTGTGTGTGTGTATTGGCATTTGGAACTATATCATATTCTCTCATAACAGAAAACAGAAAATTTCCAGATAAGTGCATATTGAAACTTATTAAATTACTGGAAGATTACGAAATGTTAAATTTTCATGTGCCCAACTGAACAAGAAGTGTTAAGAGGTTGGAAATAGACCTTAAGTAGGTTCATATAAAGTCTGTGGGAGTCCGATATAAACCACCTAATTGCGCTACAAAAGAGAAGTTAAATGGGGTATTTGCATTCAGAATTACGAGTACCATCTTGAAGCTTATAACTTGACTAAAAAAGCATGAGTAGATCTTGCACTAGGAGGGTTCCATACATATTTATGCAGTTATAGATATAATAATGTTTACAGAATTTTACTAAAAAACTATTTACAAATATTCATTTTTTACGTCTTTATTTCTCCAATAAAATTTACAGAGGTAAAACTTGGGGCATATTTAAATAAAATTCTTCTAAATATATAAAAACATCGCCTAGTATATTTTTCACAGGCATAATAAATAAACATTTTGATATTTAATATACAAAGTAATTTTATATTTGATTTAAGTCACTTGTATGGTGTTTTTATGAACTTTAACAGACCCAACTATATGTCATGTGTTGGTCGACCATTAATCCTTAACTAGTTGAGAAAATTTTCATTTTAGTTTCGTTATACATACTTGTTTTGTGAATAGTTTTCATATATCCCAAAATTTCCTATCAGCTGGTCGTAGGTACGGACACGTAACTCTAACAAAAATTATCTGTAAGGAAAAAGTGTTCATGACATGCGCTCAATATTTTTGATAGACTTATTCAACGATATTCTGTACAAGAGAGACTTCTTCAACGATATTCTATATAAGAGTAACTTTCTGTAGAAGAGTAACTTTCCTTCTTCTTTTTCTGTATAAGAGTAACTTTTCTACTTTCCACAAAACGTCAATCACCACTTAATTTGTCCATTATTAAACTGTTAGGAGCTTTAAATTATTACCTTTTTAACCTGTCAATGTTTCAGGATAAATTTGTTTTCGCCTTCTCCTCACTTCTCACATAATACCTCCTGTGCTATTAGTGGTTAACAGTAATCAATAACTACAATAATCGTTATCGAATGCAATTTTAAAAATAGTGTCAAACAACATATAGTGTCTCCAAGGAAAACAATAATATAATTGTAATGTTAGAAGCATAGATAGAAGTGCAAGAGTTTATTACGCTGATCATATCTGAACCAATTTTATACTTAAGGTAATGTTCCTTAGAAAAAAATCGTGTTCCTTTATTAACCACATCGCAATGGTTAAGCTTTTTTTTATATATTTCTTATATTTTGGATTAAAATGCGGCGTTATTTGTTTGTCTAAGGAAAAAAACTGTATATATATATAAATAAATTTTTTCATATCCATATGAATAATTTTTTATGAAAAAATTTTATGTTGGGAGGTATTTCTTTAAGTCTATACATTTCTTCAAGTTTTTATTACATAAAAACATGAAGTAAATTAGACAAAATCGTTTGTTCAAAAACATTTAAATTTGCATTCGTTGAGACAAAATCACCGGCAAAACTACCGATCTTTCTTTTCTAGGGATGAAAGTAACGCTACAATACGACTTGCGCTTAAAAATTTAGCAGAGATTAAGTTGAAAACTATGCATAACCTGAAAATATTCAGGTTATTACTCGGCAATGAAGGTACTAGAGGTGTTTACACTAAAAACGAGAATGTCGACAGGTTCAGAGAAATGGGTATGTAAAGTGATCAACGGCGGAAGGAAATTATATCCAAATTTAACTCTTATTCATTTTTACATTTATCTCAAATGACACATAAAATATTTATATTTTAGTTAATTAATTCGTGTGAATATAAATCATAAGTGACTAAATTAACTGCACAAATTTTACTCAGAACAGTCTGTGTAGTATTAATAAAATGTTGTTTTAGTAAAACGTGTATTTAAAACTTAAAGTAAAATACGCTCAGCAAAAAATCGGATAATCGCTCTCAAAACAATGATAAATTTAATATTTTGGTTCTATTTTCGGATTTTCATAAGTTCAAGAAATTGCAGTCTGTCTGGAATAATAATGAGAGTGAAATTTGTCACTGGCGGCTTCCCGAACAACAAGTAAAAGAACGACCACTCAATATTGTGCGCGGAGAGCGTCTGTTCGATTATGTCTCTGGAATATAAGAGAAAATTTTAATACAAACAAATACTAATACAAAGAAAAACATAAAAACTATTTAGCCTAAATATATTAAGGAAATACATATCACACCGAGTGAAAGAGACTCAGCAACTAAAAGTGTAACTTTGGAAAACGGCGTTTAAAATTTTAGTCTTTGATGTGTTTTGTGAATAAATAGCGCAGAAAGTATTAGTCTTTAGTGAGTGAAGGGATTACCTTTTGTTTGAGTACTGTGTGACTTGACTTTTGTTGAAAGCTGTGAGTTTGGAGGTCTGATACTTTTTTTCTATTTTGTTTGTTTAACGTTTCTAAACATCGAGCAGTTAATATGCAAATAGAAAGATTATCTTTTAAAAAATAGCTAATATATTTTCAATATTTTATTAACAATATGTAAATTTATATCCAATACATCTTATCTCTTGATAAGATGTATTGGATTATTGGATGGATTATGGGAGCATCCTATTATTTTTTCTCAAACAAATCATCTATAACTTTTGATAAAATAAATGTAGAAAAAATCACATATTATCAACGTTTATTTATTTATTGAATCGAACCTTGTAAAAAGTGGTTAGCATTAATCGTTATTTATCAAGAGCTTAAAAGGTGTTACATTGATCTACGATGTAAAAACATTATTTTGTTATTAATCAATTACAATTTGAAAATTAAATTATTATATTTAGTTAATTTATTTACACCTTTTACTTTAAAAACAATCAAGCAAATTATATCGATTTTTACCAGTAGATACACGAGATCGACAGAATGATGAAATGTCAATTGAATCGTGTATTGATCTACAGTTATGAATCATCATCATCATATATAGTAATACGCTAAGGTTAAGATGTTACTCTCCCTTTTTAGAAAAAACCTCACAACTAATCCACATAAATTATATATCATTTTATAGATAATTGCTTGCTCTACCGGCATCCACAACTAAAAAATTTATTATTGCTATTGTTTTTGCAAATTAATTAATTATTAAAATTATATACACAAAACAGCAATGCTGCCATCTAACGGCTCAACGTCAATATGATTGACGGTCGGTAAAATTTTTGTTTAATTTCAAATCCACTCACGTATAAATAAAGTGGCGCTTTAGCTCAATGCTTTTGATACTTGCGCCTCTATATGTCAATTTTAGTAAAATATTTGTTTGATCTGTCATCTGAGCTTCATAATGGAATAAATAATGAGAAGACTTCGCACGGGTCACGCTAGTATAAAGATAATAAAATAAATAATTATAAGTCAAAACACGTTATATATGAGAGGTATTGACAGAACAGAATGCATCGAATAATACACGAACATTGTAGGTAGATCATCATTCCAAATGCCATCAATGGTTGTTACTCCATATTGTCCGAATGTAGATCGCATGTGCCTACATTCGGACAATAATATAAGTCATAAAGTTATTGAAACGACACGATGGAAAATACATTTCATATCTCCATTATTTCATGATAAATTTAATTTGTTTTAGAAGAAATGGAATGCGTTCAAAAAATGGAATATTTTTAACTCGATTACGGCAATGTTATGAATTTTGCAGATTGTACTCTTATGTATAAATATGAGTAAGTCTGTTCGCTAGTACATACTGAAATATTAAAGTGATTTCAACAAATAAGTTGTCTATAGATTTATTTTGGTCGGAAGATTGTCTTCGGAAGAATACATAATATTTGGATTTTTACAAGCAATGAATATATGTATGTATGTGAGTAAGTCTGTTCCTTCGTACAGACTTAACTACTAAAGTAATTTCAACAAATGATTTGTTCTTGGATTTACGGTGATCCAGAGACTGTCACATATTATATAAAACAACGAATTTTAATGGTGATGTATGTATGTATGTATTTTGAACTTTTCAGTTACTTTTTTGTTTACCGTTTACCGTAGTTGAGTTCTAGTTTTCCTCTTTCATAATAGAAATTATTTACACACACAAAATATATATACATATATATATATATATATATATATATATATATATATATATATATACATATATATGTATTTCACAGATAGCGGTAGCTATAACATCTGTTCACAAAATTTGAATTTTTATAACGAAAATATATTGCCCACTATATCTTTCACAGGCACATATTTCACAAATATACTTTTTATGTGACATAACTACAAATGTGAGACTTTGCTTCTTGCCAAATTTCACTATTCTGGGACAAAGTTAAGTACCCTAAGTTTCGATTTATTTTTGAATGTGAAAAAATGCGGTATAGAAGGCCGTATATTCAAATTCTGAATATACGGCCTTCTATACCTATATTCAAATTTTATTGCGTTGATTTAGAAGCGTGATTTAATACAGATCCAAGGGATCATAGACCCAAAGTAAATTATATTAATTGATACCTCTACACGTTCCTGAAAAAAAGGGTCTTGACAGATATACAGACAGGAAGACAGACAAACGGACAATGAAATGTTCCTATAAGGTAATAAGGGTTCCTTTTTTCCTATTGAGTATGAAATCCTAAAAATAATCAAGATTAGCCGACTTGTCCGAGTTATAAAAGAAAAGGATAACTTCTAGAATCTGAGCCGTTAAACAACCTCATTTTTCAACAATCGCTTTCCTCCATTACATAAACGCAGCCTGCCAGTAAATTTACGTTATTTTCACTTTTACCTTCGGAACTACTTTTTCGATTAAAACCAAAAACAATTGGACTATCAATGGACGAATACAAATAGTCTGCAATTTACCCACTTGCAATCAAATTAAACTTTCTTCAGTTTCCGTAAAGATAGATTTAAATTTTCGTCGGCACAACGTAACGGATTTATGAGTTCGGAAACTTATCATTTAGTTTGGTTAATTATCTCAATACTATAAAGTAAAAATGTCCATAGTCATTCTGGATGCTCCCTGCAGATTTTACAAGTTCGTAGATACATATCCACGGACTCCAGTACAATTCATGTTTACTGAGTAATACTTCGTTTGACGAAGCTATTCTTCACTTATTTTCGTTAAGAAGATGGCCACTGATCACTAAGGCAATAGTATCATAATTTTGGTTAAAGTAAAAAAGTATAGTTGTTTTATTTATCAGCAATATTTTTTTCATCGTATTTTAATTAAAAACATTTCTCAATTACAAAAATTTAAAAGTAACTAGTATGTCTCTTAAATTATTTGTAAATACTAATTTTTTAGAACGTAAATATATTTGCCTTTCACAGGCATAAAAATATGGTGCATATTTCTGGCATTGTAAGATTTAAGATAATGGCTATATTTTTCTCACAACTTTTGCCTGGTTCTTTAAAATTTCTATTTTTTTCAAAATTTTAGGATTTGTAGTTTTTGAAATATGGTCGTAAAATATATTTTTTTGTATATTTTTGAGTATACCTCTGAAGAGATACTACTTATTACGAGCCTATAAAAACACTATATAAGCCTATAACAAGACTCATAATTCAATAATACCTATTATTGAGCCTAAATTATGAGCCTTATTATTAGTTCTTTCCAAGGACACCCTACTTTATATATGAAATTTTAAAAAATTCAAACAATTTATTGGCCCTTCTACTAAATTTCCATACAGTTCTTCTCATGCTTGATATTGAGACAAATGCGAGTTAATATATTTTATTACTGTGCCAATGCTGCAAGTTTGTACTTAAAAAGATAGTGACATACAGATAGACATGTGAGTGATCTCATAAGGGTTCCTTTTATAATTCTTAGGTATGAAAGAGCTAGAAGTTAGAGGGAGGCAGGAGCTCTATTTGACAACTCGGCCAAAAAAATGTGTATGATACTTTTTATTGAATTTTATAAGACTGGTTTTATAACACCCATTTAAAAAAAATCGTTTCTAAGTTACATGCAAGACACAAAAAAGAAACTAAGTTTTTATTTCTTCAATGATATATTGGCTAAATTCATATATGTATGCCTGTAAAATTTTATTAGTAATGGAACTTCAAATAAAAGACTTATAATGCTCTGATATACGGATGGACCGACCGATAGTACCAAACCAAAGATTCTGTTTCTTTGCAAAATAAGTAAAAATGCATGTTATGAATACATAAACAGAAGGTCTGAATTATTGAGACAAAACTTTATTATGTAAAGAAATTTAAAAAAAACCTAAAGAATACATTATTTCATAATCTGAAATTTTAACTTTTTGTTGTGTTGAAAGAATTAAATTTGAA
Organism: Druceiella hillmani; assembly: GCA_039881145.1. NCBI lineage: Eukaryota > Metazoa > Arthropoda > Insecta > Lepidoptera > Hepialidae > Druceiella > Druceiella hillmani. Next base: position 4,236,412 of record JAYKKI010000018.1, on the reverse strand, counting down.
ATGCAAACATGCAGCTCATTAAAAAATTGCAAAATATTATTTGCATGTATATGTCACACAATTATGAAATATTTCATAAAAATTTCTATAAAAGTCATTGTATTTTGGTTAATTGGTTTTCCAAAGTAATTGTTAGCCACCATAATTTTTTTATTTTAATATTGATCGTCACCTGGAAAAAAATTTGCGACGCTATAATTAAGTATTGCAGTAACATTCTATTTATATACTTGTTTCAATTAACGCGAGAGTGAATTTGTTTCGTTAATGTTAATCTGAAATCAAGACAAATCACTATTAGAAATAATATATACCATTCGACACTTTAAATAAATCAGGAAAGATTCTAAACAAACTCTAAACTCTCATCCGCAGTAACAATATATATTACGCAAAAATATAAACCTCCTCTCTAAGCTATGGCGATATACCAGAAGCAAACAAGCAACTAAATGAACACAAGCAATATATTTTTACGGTATGAATGCGCATTAAACGGAACAGTGCCATGAGTTGTGGTGAATTTTTATTATAAATTAACGTCTGTTTAGGAAGTTGACCTTACCACATTAATTTTATTGCCGAGCGGTGTGTGCAGGTTTAAGGAAAGTTTCATCCTTTTCACTTTATTTGGTCCACATTCCAACACTTTATTGTCGAGATAACTCGCGGGTGCACACATTATCTTGCATTAAGGGCAACGTAAAATGATTTAACTCGGAGGATGAAAGGAATGTTGAAAAGTTTGAAATAAACTGAAATAAAATTTATTTCGTACTTGTCGATAGTAATGATATTTTACGGTCGGCGTTTGATATCAGGCCACTCGTAAAACGGACCTAGAATGTTGTTTATATATATATATATATATATATATATATATATATATATATATATATATATATATATATATATATATATATATATATATACATACATATATTTAAATATCATATAATTCAATATTTGATACGAATATTTAAATAGAACTCGAACTAAATGAATATGAGCAGGACAAAATTAAAATGAAAAAAAGGGAAAAAACTGGAATAGAAATCCTTAATATTATGAAAAGCGCGATATAGATGGAGTGCGTGAAAACGATATACAGTGTGTAATTGGGAATCCTCTGTATGAATTCCATGATTTTATCGAATAATTAACAATTAAACATTTATTTATTATATTAGTGTGCATAATATTTGGATGAAACTGAAACTGTTAGTATTATTTTTCACGATTCTAATAATTGCCCAGTAACTCTTTTGTAGGCGTGAAAATATAATGAATATATTAAGAACTATGAAACTTGTAATCATCAGCATAATTTTATTGTAAACTTTAAGTAAACTTCGAGTATCGCTTTTCATAATTTCTACTTAAATAGTTCCGACGAAAGGGGTAAGGAACATATATTTTCGATATTTTGAAAATTTGTCAACAATTTTTAAATTAAAAATAGTTTTGGAATATTCATGAATTTCTGTACTTGAAATTTTGTGTCGTATGATTTTGTGTATTTGATAAGAATAGAAATAAAATAAAAATTACATAAGAATAAAAATAAATATGTACTTTACTTGAATTCTTTAGAATTTTTTTTAGTATTATAAGTTATACTAACTCGCATAACTTATATGCTAAAATATATACATTTTTTCGTTATAATAATATTATAATGGAAATATTAAATTTAAATTTTAAAATGTTCACTTCAAGGGATTCCTGAAAACTATTTTGCAGATATTTTTGGCAATATCTTTATAATTATCGTGCATGAAATTCCAAATTAAATGGTTTTGGATTCCTTTTAAGTCCGTTTTTTAATTAACGGTCAACATAAAAAAAGTAATTTTGAAAGAAAATTAAAAATGTTTGCCGCCTCTATAATTTTTTTATCTTTTTTAATATTAACTATATTCACATATAGGGATTAGTATGCTTTATCATTAGGAAAAATAAAAAAATAGAGTTTCTACATCTAACCGTTTGTCAAAACAACGGCTGTCATAGACGGACAAACGGATATATGCGTGAGTTACCTTATAATACATCTAAACGTACGTTATTAGTAGTTCTGTTTTTTCCTTATGTGGTACCAAACCTTATAAATTGTGTCCCCAAATGTTTTTAAATTACATTATTTAACTCACCAGTTCCCCAATTCAGTGACGTTATTTGTTTGCTGTTATGAAGAAATAGTTCCGGTATTGTATTTTTGCCGTCAATACTTTTATATGTACATCGTTATTATGATAATTTTAAACTGGGAATAATAATTTACTTTAAAATAGTTTTAATCGTTTATTTATAATAAAATTTGCAAGATATTAAATATATTCGGACTCTACGAGACACTTTTTTTATGTGCTTAAATATTTCTCCAAAATATATCGGTTTGATTCTAGTAATTAGGTGCCCATGACGTCTGATACTACTATAAATATCTTGTTGTATTTTACCAGTAAAATTCAAGATTTCGTCACTAAAACTTACAAGAACGTACTATCAATATACATTTCAAAAAATCACCTGCACAAATTCAATACACAATAAATCCTTATCTCTTTTTCGTTGTATACACGCGCATATTATTTATTCAATTCATAATATTTCGCATTTATACATTTACACTGATTAATTATCTTAATTTTCATTCGTTTTTTTTAGCAATTTTGTTCACTGATTTTCACAATATAGAATATTTGTTTAATTATATAATAGATTGATTGGGAGCCTCAGAGCAATACTCTAAAGGATTTGGAACAAAAAATTGCTATTCGTATTTTAAAAACAAGGATATAAAATAACTGAAATAATGAATTGATATCTATTTTTGTTTCTTAATTTAATAATAATACTATTTTTTAAAATTATATTATTTTATTTTCGAATATGGTTATTAGACCATTTTGATTACGTTTACGAATCACTTTCCGCAAAGCTTAGTCAAGACAGGGTTTTTCAGGGAATAAAAGTAAAAAATGTCAAACTTGCCACACTCGTTCATTGATACTTATTTATAATTATATTAAGTGTCCCGAGAAATTTGAGGTGAACTCTAGCCGCGATCTAAAAAAATAAGGTCGTTTTTACGTTTTTTTCTAAATGTCTCAATGCAGTAATTATATTCAAATTGGTTATCGCAAAACCGAAGCAATAGAAACTATTTTGAATATTTCCAAATCGTTATCCTGTATCATCCTGTGAGTACGAATAGAACACGCACTATGAGTGTATCGTGCATAATAAGACACATTAATTAAAGCGTACATAGTGATTCTATTAAATAAAAATATATAAATATACACCCACGCACACGCGCACGCACACGCACGTATTTCGATATTACTATTGCCTAGCATATTTTAATACAAAACAGGTAGTCCAAATATTGTAAATTTCTCAATAACTATGAGATTAGGAAACGTTGCTATAGTTTTTCAGTAAATTTTAAGTAAACTTTCAATAACGTCGTCACTTTCATAAATTAGCTCTAGCTGTTCTTGACATTGAGGGGAAGAGGGAGATAATATTTTTGTCGGTATTTTCAATAACATTTCTAGATACACACACACACACACACACATACACAGCCACGTACACGCGCACGCACATGCACGTATTTCAATATTACTATTGCCTAGCATATTTTAATAGAAAATAGGTAGTCCAAATATTGTAAATTTTTCAATAACTATGAGATTTGGAAACGTTGCTATAGTTTTTCAGTAAATTTTAAGTAAACTTTCATTAACGTCGTTTTTTTTATAAATTAGCTCTAGCTGTTCTTGACATTAATGGGAAGAAGGAGATAATATTTTTGTTGGTATTTCCAATAATATTTCTAAAAGTGTCTTACAATGAATTCTAAACAATATTAATTTGTATTTCTTATAAATTTCCCTTGTAATTGAAAGCACACATGTATTCTTAAAAAAACTGTTACCTCATTTGCTCCTCTAAAATTTCTGTATAAATATATCAGATTATCTGCAGACTAGCATGCTCTATAATTGTGCTAATTTTTTTAGTTTCCATAATAAACGGTTTCTGAGAAAATTGGCAGTGACACATAAATAATTATAAGGGCTCTTCTTTCTTTTTTTTTCCTAAGAAAATATTTCAAAGCGAGAAGTCTAAAAAAAATTCTACTAGGAAAAAAAAAATTCTACTTTTATAACGTTCTAAATTATTGATCTCATTTTGATCTTACACATAGTAACAGAAAATGATCACGAAAATATATTTTTTAAATATCACTCATTTAAATTAATAAATTCAACATAATCTCGGGAAAAAAATATTTAATACTGATATAGGTACTGACCATTTCCGCTTTTTCTAAAAATATTTCTACTCATCCGAAAATTGATAAAATTCAATAACTCTAAAAGTTATATTAATTGCGAGAAATCATTAAAGTAAAAGACTTCAAGAAAATATATTCGCTCTATTTGGTAAGTTTTTAATAAAAATGACAGGTTATTCAACTTACTTCTAATGTCACGTGACTTCATCACCTTAAGATTTAATTCATTTATAAAAAAGATGAGGCCTGTTGTTATTCTCGGGTTTAAAAGGTGAGTTACTAAATTTAATTAAATCAGTCAAAACAGTATATAACAACATTAACAACATAACATTTGAAAATACTTCCATCCAATTCTTCTAAATAGCTAAATATGATATGTAACGTTAAAATTCCCGATACCAACCGCGATACTAAGCATTAAATCGCATTTTTCGCAGAAGCAAAGTTAAAATTTGAAACCAAAATGCTATACTTGAAACTTTTTTTTCTTATTATGGTCATATTTATAAATCCCATAAAATGTGTTTTTATTATTTATGTGTGAAAGTTCGCACGTTTACGATCAAATAATTTTCTATTAAACAATTTTTACGATAAAACAATTTTAAAAAGGTAGCTTGGTTTCAATTTTAATATCTTGTTTCGCTTAGGAAGAAGTGTTAGATATATAGTTAGATATTCGACGAGACTGGGTATTCTAATATTTTTTCTACTTTTTTACTTTTGTTAATTTTCTTTTAAGAAAACTTTCTCATTTTTCGATGAAAAGTAAAAAAGAAAATGAAAAGTTTTGACATTTTTTTTGGAGGAATCACACTATATTACTTATTAGAATCGAGTACCTTACCCAGCTGAAAATATTGGAGCATATTGCAAACTGAACGTTTCCACATATTGATCAGGAACTGCAAGCATTATAAATAAAATATATTCCAAGAATTGATAGGTCGTGTACCATAAAACAATTATGGTGCACATGCACTTTATTAATCGTACATATATATATATATATATATATATATATATATATATATGTTTGTGTGTGTGTATGTGTGTAATATAGTGATTTACGTGGTAATCGATCAATCTTATTGCAAAGCATATTAAAGTATTTCTAACAGTTTAAATTCGTACACGACATATTTATACATAGAAATGAACTTAAAAATAATACTGAATGCAACCTTATTGATTTCGTAAAAAATTCGAAATCATATTTTACTCGTTTTAAACCTTGCTATATCTATTATATTATTATTTTTCTCGAGATAATTTGAAACGTCATAACTATAATTAATTATATTTATTGTCACTTTGTAAATACATATAAAGAATAAATAGGAACATCTACGACCTATCAGAAAGAAACTTAAGGACCATTATTTATCAAATCCACGAGAAACAAATCAAACCTCCAACTTTGACAAGTACAATACTTAAATTTATGCTTGACAAGAAAACCTAAACTTAAGTATTATTGAGTAGCATTAAGCACCACTTATGAACGATTTGAGCAAAATAAAATTCTTCAGATAGCGAAATTGGTCCGTAGAAGACTAATTAAATGGAAAAATTATAATAGAACTTGCATTTCTCTTATTGATATAAAGTATTTCAATATTTGTAGATATTTATTTACAAGCAATGCATTTCGATGCGTGTAAACATTTTATTTAATAATACCGGTAAATATTGGAATGGCACTTTTTTCAAACAAGATTTCGAAAGCAAGCAATGAATATTCTTGTCCGACAAATAAACAATATTCGAATTGATTCTAAGTTCATACATTTCTTTAAGTATTTTCATATATATATATATATATATATATATATATATATATATATATATATATATACATAATGATATGTGTATAAATTATACATAATATGTAAACATGTATATTAAAATAGTACTTACTATAGTATTAGTGTTATAGTAGAGAGTAGAGACCCTTAGCCCTGTCGTCATGTTTTATTTAGCCTTTTCCAATTTTTGGTCGGAAAATTGAGGATATTTCTTAATAGTGACATAAGAAATATCCTGAAAATTAGAATTTAATAACAATGCTGAATTGACGTGAGTAGAACATAGCGCGCGGGACCCTCTACTATTCCTTGGCAACGAATTTCTGATAACGGTTAAGTCTCCAAGTGTTGTTAATGATACGGCTTGAAAAATTCTAATTTGTGGTATCATTTCCTATTTATTTTTCAAATGCGCTTTTGGACATGATGTATTATGTGAATGTCTTTTATTTATCAAAATGGGTTCTCTTTGATACACAAAAATTATTACAAAATATAATGTAATAAGTTTCAAATAACAAGTTTTATGTAACACATCTAAATAATATTTTTAAAATAATTTTAATTATTTATATTTAATGTGCAAAAAATTAAATAACTTAATACAAAAATAATGAACAAATTTACGTGAATAAGTACTAAAACACTCTTAATGTTTATTAGTACCTATGGAACATTTTTTATTTGTAGTTTTTACTTAAAAGCTATTTTACACATACCTTTTACGTAAAAACTACAAATAAAAAAAGACTTGTGCGTAAAATGAAGTTATAAATTGTATTCACAACGACGGAAGTGTAATACGATTATTCGAGCTCAGGTGTCGCTTTGTAGTATTTACCCAAACCTGTGCGAAGAGAAATATAATGGTGGGCAATTTTATAACGTTATAGATGTGAACATTGTGATAGAATCGCACATATTCATTTCCAACATTAAAAAAATATGAATGTATAACATTTTGAATATTACGGCTATATAACGTATATATATGTATATATATATATATATATATATATATATATATATATATATATATATATATATATTATATATATATTTTTTTTTTTAACTATGTATATATTCATTGAGAAAACAATTTTCTGGGAAATATATTAGCCATTCACACACTTCAGACGTATTTCCATAAAAGGTAAAACTACGGCATTGTTTATCTATTATTACAGGTATTTTCACCTGATTTCAGCCTCATCTTGGCGGGTTCCTCATTAAAAATATTCATAAATCTTTCATTAACACTACTCCACACTAAATCTAGGGTTACTAATACATACTGCAGCAGATACTGAGCATATTATTTTGTCTATTTAGTGGCACACTTAAATATATGTCAGAATAAACAAACCAACAATATTTAAGGCCAGTTGTTATTAAGTATTGGCTATATTGTCGAAATACATTTACCTAATTACTTTTCGGTAATTTTTATTTAAATAGCTGTAACATCAAAGTTTGTTTTGATTATGTACTCGTACATAATTAAAGTCCGTGGCTTTTTTTTTGTAATTATACACAAATTAGAACTAGTTTAATGAAAAAAAAAGGTTTAAATATTCCCTTTAATTAAGTAATAAATGTCTTGTCTTTAACGTGTAACAAAAAGAATAATCTCGTAATAATGCAATATGGCTTTCACGGAAATTAATCCATATGTTAATTATTTAAATGCCGCGAGTACCAAAGAGAAAACTACAGAGTTTATGGAGGATTGCAAGCCCAACCGAATTAAAGCAAACCTTTTGGTAGATACATTACTTTGCCCTCATTATTTTTTGATCGGAAGATATTTACGTTATTAAAAAGTCTAAAAGTACTCATTTAGGTACGTTTGCCATGAAGTTGTCTTTATTTAATTGAAGAGGAAATAAAATACGAAAAGAAAAAGATATTCAATTCCGCATATGTTAATAGAATTTTGTAAATATTAATAAAATAACTGAATTTATGGTTCTTGATATGCAAATATCTCTATTCAGAAAAGATCCAACTGGGATACTCCTAATTTTCTATTTTTAAAATCAGAGGTGGAAAAAATATAAAAATGGATTAAAAATTAAACGAATTGCTATCTTTAAAATATATTGATAAGAATAGAGGATGGATATCTGACTATCTCATTCACTCTCGCATCTCATTCAGTTTTACGGTCCTTCTCTAAAAACTAAGTTTTAATCATTAGAGCTCGGCTAATTTTTGAAATTGGTAAATTTTTTAACTCCTTGTTAAGTAAAAAAAAATTATCAATATCCACTAACATTCAACATTAAAATTCCAAATCTTAACTTGATACTTTGTTTTATTATATGTATATTTCCTTTTAAAAAAATACTTTTGCAATACAAGGTAAGAATGTCATTTAGGATATAATCCCATCTGGGTTTGGTTTTAACTGAAAACAGGGTGATAAGGATATCTTTTTTCGTTCCGAGTACCGTAAAAGTATCCAGACAGGTATTACAGCATACTAACGTGACGAGGAAGATTAGTACGTAAATTTCTTATTTTTTCAATGACATTTGTTTTGTAACCTTATCATATTTCAAATAATCATTATGTTGTGTATTGTTATATTATGGGAAAAGAGTAACAATAAAATATTAAAACCTATATATATATATATATATATATATATATATATATATATATATATATATATATATGTATATATATATATATATATATATATATATATATATATACACATATATATATAATATATATATATATACAATACGCCTTTATCATTTATTTATCTTCATACATCATTAAAATCCTCAGGCCCAACTTTTTAATTTTACTGATTTTGAAAAGTAAACCGTTTTTACATTTATTTTTACATATTTTAACGCTTTTAATATAAATATATTACATATTATATAATTAATTTTAGTTTATTAATTTTAGTTCTTAGAAAAAAAAATTTAGGACTAATCGGATTATGACTAAAATGAGGATATGAGATTAGATGATTGATTATATTTCACTCTCACGGTGATTTTATATGTAACTTGTGGTTCTACCATGGGCACATATAGAATAGATGTTATTATTATGACTAATAATTTTTTACTTTGTATTAAAAACTAATATTTTTCTGCGTTGTATTATTGGAAATACAAATTACAATAATGCATTAAAATACAAGGTTCACTAACTAACAGATGGTAGACTGCCAGGTATCCAAGTGTACTTTTTAGAGAAGACTAGGATGCTCTGAAGAAATTTTGACAATTTTATGCGTTCTAATATTAAGTTTATCTTTTCAATTTTTTTACTGTGACTGCCATAACCCAGAACTTCAATTTATTTTTGTGTAGCTAATGTTTTATGTGTCCGCCTTAAAATGGTAAAAGGACATATGTGATTTCAGATTAGCATATAGTGACAGGGGTTAGGATTACTAAAGCATAGTGACCACAAAGCACCCGCAGTGTAATGAGGCCAAATAGCCAAAGTAGTAATCGAATATTTTTTAATTTTCTGAATGGCAAGTGAATTACACTGTATATTATATTTAATGCCCACGTCATCTTTAATCTGTTGAAAAAGCGGCTTTCCCGAAAATAATGAAGAGTTTGCGTTACTCGCTTAAAGCAAAATTAAAATTAAAAAAAAATGTTTCGAGTGATTTAAACTATAACAAATAAAAATTGAAAATATTATAAAAAAGATGTGTGTGTATGTGAGATGAAATAATATAAAAGATCTCATAAATTACGGGTAATTCAAATCGTTTTATTTAAAAGTAGGTAAACGTAGGGCTGAATAAGGTAGCTAACGTTTTACCTGTAATAATTTGATTTTTAAAGTAAAAATAGCCAACATATAGGTACTTGAATAGTCTTTTATTTGACTTTTTAAGAACGTATGAAACTACCAAATAAAAAAAACAACTTTGTAAAAAGTTCTGAATAAAGGTCCCTTTTTCAATTCTGCTCACATACCCTGGAAAAGAATGGAATGCACTCTTATAACCATGCAACTACTAAAAATTATATGCTAGTATAATTCCTAAGCCAGCGCCTGACAACTAAGCCCATCTTTTGCAAATAAAACAAAAACTCTGTCCTTTGACTGATTTTGAGTGAAGTTAAGAACAGTAGAAACAATTTGTACCATACTAATTGTTCTCTATCGTCAGAATCTTCATCATTACAAAGAGGAGAAAATAACTGAAAAAGGATGAAATGTAATCATGAAAGTAATTATTAGTTACAATTCAACAGAACCATCTATTGAGATGACATAACTTATCTCAAAATAACACGAAGAAAATTTTGTAAATACTGTCACTGTCTTATACACTCGCAAATATTTATCAAACCTTCTTCAATAAAAAAAAACGACGTGCGACAATTAGCTTCATTGCGACTGACTGATTGTTTTGAGGTAACTCACCTAAATCTGTCCCTCCCTCGTGCCCATTATTTCGATATCCCTTCCCACCCCATTACACCCCACGCTCCCCTTAGTCATGCATGAAAAGATCGCTACGGGATGTTTTTTGACTTCAATGATCCGAAAATATAGTTCATATTGCGCTGTAAAATTTTATTGGATAATCAATTATAATGCATCTACTTCATTCGTTTAAAGCAACGTATTCGTAACTATCTTCCCCTCTGTTCACCGAGAACTCAACTTGTGCGGAATTTATTTCAATACAGTTTACATTGTTCAATGGTATTTAATTTAGAAAGAATCAAAGTAAATTATATTGATGGACGTCATTAGATTAAGAGTCCGTAGATTCAGCTTACGTGGTCTACATTAAAATGGCGTATGACAGAGTTATAGACCTTATATAATTTAAACAAAAACATATGGATATCACTAATCTCATTCCAAAGAGGAAATTTATAAATTAGTAATGGATAATCAACTTACTTGTGTAACTGGTATTTTATTTCGCAGGAAAATTTATTGAATTTAATTTTATTCATCCAATTTTGCATACAACAACGTTTAAGGAAAGTTTAACTTTGTAAGTTTAGTTAGGAAATCTTGTGACTTTTTTCTTGCAGACAAAAAAAATTGGCAACCCTACTCACACTAGCAGAGCTAAGAAACCCTAACTCTAATTCACGAAATGAATTTAAAATAATATTGCAACATTGTTTTGGCATATTTTTGTTACATAAGAGTAGTAAACAGATGAATGAATCTATAGTTAAAAATTGTAAACTAGAATAACAAGAATTGGTATTATGTGTTAATATTTTCCCTGTTGTTTCTAAAAAGGTGATATTGAAAACTAGATCTGCATTTTTCAATAAACTGTTTTAAAAAGTATTTCAAACGTGTATCAAATTTGTATTTAATCTGTTACATTTTCGATGGAAATACTAGAATTTGTAAATGGAAATCTTGTATAAAAAAGATCAATTATGTTGTAAAACGAATTGGATTCAATTGTTTTGACCATGTTTTAATGCCGTATTGAAAGTGATATTTACTATTTTCAATAACTAGTTTATTCTAGAGCAGAACTCTCTTATAAAACCACCCCTATATTTTAAATTAAACATGCAAAGTGTTAGAAAGAACATGCGACTGCTATTAATAAAAACACAGACATTAATTTATTGGCAGATTTATATATAAACCGAACAAAGTTATTTTTAAGAACTAACATGAACAAAAATATGGAATTAGTCAATTGCTTGTTCATGTTGCAAATAAAAGAAATATTAAATTTTTACGTCATAATAAATCTTAAGTCATGGAATGCCTTATTCTTAAGGTATAAACCTATAAAAGGAAATATCAATATAACATTTAACATGATAATGTCATAAAATATTTATAGTCGAACCGAAGAAATGCTAATATAATAATGCCTTTTAAAATTTTTCATCATCATTTTTGGCTGCAGTTTTTTTTCATGAATCGTGATGAGACCGTAATAAGTTGGTAGTGTGTTTTTTTTGTATACTATCAATTAGAACTTTTAATATAGATTTAGATGATGACCACAATCTATGTTCACAAAAATATGTGCGAATTGTTTTGTTTTAATACATTCCACTGCTGACATGAAATTTATCAAAAAACAGCTTTACTAGAAGTTTCCTTAAAGTTTAATGGGAATCTACAGCAATGATTTTAAATCTAAGATTTTTTTAATATGCATTATATCATTTTTGCAATAAAAAATATAAATATTAATATTAGCAAATGATTAAATAAAATACAATTCAACCTCATATTTACATATGGCTATGTATGTACTAGTATTGGACAAGTTTTATTTATGCATACATTTAATGACAAGAAATAAACAGGTTCTTTAAAAAAAAATATTTTTTTAGGTATGTATTACAACTAAAAAAAAATCCTAAAATAACCTCTAGTATAATAATTAAATAATTGTTCGTCCATTTAGACTAACGTAACCTAAATGGACGAACAATTATTTAATTTAACACCAGTGTGGAAGTTGCAAGTTGTATTTTTATGTACATCAATATTTACTTTTATCAGGAGGTTATATTTTCTGAATTTGATAAACTGACTTAAAATACTGTGAAATTTAATTTCGAATGTGAATTTATTATTTGGAAGCCATAGTCTATACTGAATTGAATTAAAAATGTATTAAGTTAATTTGCTATCATGAATATTTATGTAAAATAATATTAAAATATTTGGTTTTAAAACTCATCGAGTGATATATTTTGGATTGTTTTTTTTTATTTTTAAATAAAGTCCACATTCCATTTATTATTTTCAGAGTTTATATTTGTGGAAATCAAATATAATAATGACATGCAAATATACCCAATTTTCCAAATATTCTTTCATTCGGATTTGAAAAATGTAAAAAACTTCTAGATATCAGCAATTTATTGGCATTTTCAAGGAAAACTATTTCAATACATAATAACTTTCTCTGCTGGTAGCATCGATGTATGTACAAACAAACGGCCCAGCTCGAATTTTGATACCACGTTTGTCGAAGGTGACCTGACCACACTGAGATTTCACATCAGCATCTGTTTCGTCCCGGTGGAGTGGATAACTAACCATTGTTAACTAGATGGTGGAGTGGATAACTAACCACCCCACACTTTCGTCTCTAATAACTGAAAGTGAAGATTTTACGTCTTTTCTCTTGTGTTATTTCGCAGTGTGATATGTGTATGACATTTATTGTACTTCAATTTAGTTGTTATAAAGATTAGACGAAGAGTACCTCTTTATCGCTGTACTCATTTAATATCCTCAATCGAATTGCGATGAAAATTATCGACATAAGTGGACAAACGAAATAAAAAAAAAGAAACAAAAAATTGTAGAATTTAAACTTATTACATTAAAAAAATACTTGAGTTACCTAAACTCGGAAAAAGATAAAGATTATTTTTTTGGAAAGCAACTCGCAGATTCAAGCGACCAATCATCCGTGTATCTAGAATACGCTATCATGTTTCAACCAAACACTAATCAATCTACAGTATAAACAACATCCAAACATTAGTTCAGACCTGCAGTAAAGTGTGGTTATTCCGATCAAAATTTCACGGAAAATGGATAATAACTTCAATATTAATGACGTAAAAAGTATTTTTTCTATATAAAATATTAAAAATTAATAATGTATTTAGTTCTATAAAAATAATTTGTTAAACATTTAAAATCAACGTTAAATTCAAGGTTTATGCATTTATTAAATTTTGCATTACAAAAATCTATATAATGAGCTGCACTTACAATATGGAAGTAAAGCAGACGTTATTTTTAAATATTAAGTTACTAACTAATAAATCTGATATGGTAGTCAAACATAATATTTTAACTTTTTCCCAAAGCATGAAGTGGTTTTTTATTTGCTTTAGGTGAGGGTAAATTTACCAGATAACTTTATTTATATTTTTGAAAAAGCTTTTTAAATTTTCTAAATTTAATATACGTCGTCAAATTTGATGAAAATTATCGAGAAATAAAAATTTCCTCTTTTGAACATTTTAAACTAATATTGGCTATGGAAGAGTACACTCACATTCATTATTCTGCACTTATAGTGTCTACTTCTTAATTATTGAAACAGAAGCACTTTAAGGTTTCTAAGTAAAATTTCCATATTTGGTTCATTCTTTACTCGTTGAAACTCGTTCATTAACTTAACAAAATTTCTAACGTAAGCACTCCTTATATACCCCACCAGAAATGTTCTAGAAGTTTTTTGGAAAAAAGCGGGCGGTTATTAGTTTCTAACCAAATTTTCTTGAGAGTTATAATGTTTTTCTGAATTAATTTGATAAATATTTAATAGTTTTTGTCATTTAAAAAAAAGATAAAATTGTGAATCTATCTGTAATATATTAATATAAGCAAGCCTTTTAATAAAATATCAATTAAATTTGCATTATAATAATCAAAACGATTATGCAATTGGTTAATTAGTTTTTGAGATTTCCATTTTCTCTAAATTAAAAGAAAAATACATGTAAAATTATAATTTCATATTTGCTCTTAATAATAATAGCACAGGTGTACTGCTGTACTTTATTTATTTGGATAAAGTCAATAAATTTTACTATTTTGGGAAAACCCTAGACATCGAATTAATGCTCTAATATACATGATAACAAAATTAAAAATATTTATTAATTAATTGTAATTTTGATAAAACTGCACGAGAGTAAGCCAGTTTTTATTATGAAATATTTTGCAGTATATGGCCAATTCAAAAATTCTAAATACCCTACGGATTATCTCTTATTAATCTCTCAAAGTCCGGAAAGATCTATCGTACAGATTTGGTCCCAGCTTCGGTCGCTCCTTGATTAAGACGATGAGAGACCAGGACATTTCCCTTAATATTATATTTCCACAAAATATTTATTATTCCCTCGGGCAAAATGTTCCCAGTTTATTTACGATTCTTTTGTTAGGGTCTTTGTTATTGGACTTTATGACGTTGTTTTACTTCAGGCTAGTGGAGTTTTGCGTTTCATTATTCGACGAATTATTTTTTTAACACGCGGTTATTCAAGAGTTGTTAAATGTTATCCCAAAAATATATTAGACAGATTTATTAAATACAGGAACTAAACTCATCTATGGATAGTACCCTGTAGTGTAGTACCCTGTAGTAGTGCACTGTAGTGTAGTAAAAGATTTATTACCATATATTTGTTTATGTATTAAAATTTTGTGATCATTTAATTCCTTAATGACGGTCTGCTCTTTCCATAATAATTTATTTATCACTTTTGTTTGTAACCTAAACAATTACTAAAGTAGTAATAGAATACAGAAAATGGAAAAACAACAATGTGTTAACTATTTCATTAAAAACTGTCCCATTTCCTTTCCTATTTCTTTCGTCCCTTTTATAATATTTATATCTATCCATTAATCCCACGTAAAATATCAGTTTTCATATCAAATATGTAATACGTTCAAGCAAAATATATATAAAAAATTTAAATATACTTAAAAGCTTACGTATTTCATCGGTCGTCTACTTGCTTTCAATAAGATACAATTAGGGTACGTGTTTACCTCAACTTACCTAATTATACCTTACTGAAAGCGAGTTGACGTCAGATAAAATTGTAATGCCGAATTTGTTGTTTGCACGCCAGAAATATTTTGATAATATTAAAAAAAACATTTCAAAGATATATATATGCAGTTGAAAAGGATGAATACATTAGTTTGCATATATTTATGGAGCGGCAACTTTCACTTATAGACAGAGCCCTTCGCTACGTACGCTACGTGTATAGTTGCTACTGAAAAGTTAAAGTTATTTAATGTAAATTACGAGCCATTAGAAGTGGACTGATATTTTTATGTTTAAATTTGATTTTTAAAAATAGGATTAAAATATATAGTTACAAACTGTTACGACCATATTGTTTTTGAACTGGTGTGGTATTTACTTATTTTAGTATTCGTTACATTCATAATATTTTACCTGTAAATATAAATAAATGAAATAAAATTCATGTGGTCCTAAAGAGATCCCTGAAATGAAGAATAATGGCATTCAAGGAAAAGATTAAACACAACCTCATGGGCAATGTTTTACGTAAACATGAAGTAACGATGAATGACGATCTTGATGATAAAACCCATATATAAAAAGTATGATATTAAATTTAAGCGGTAGAAATAAGAACTTCCTACGAGGTGGAGTATCTATCATTGATTTTGTAATTTAAAAAATTAGTTGCATATTTAATTATTTAACTAATATTAATTCACTACTTTTGCAGTGTTCAGACTATACCCTTAAACATTACGGAATATACGTTGAAATTATGAGAATTGGTATATCAAATATTTCCTTGCGTTTTTTTCAATTGTAGCTCTGCATTGCATTTCGTATATTAATTACTTTATATAAGTTAACTTACTTATCTTAGGCATACTTTCTTTAAAATTGTCTTGCAAACACATAAATATAATAATAATATACAAGATGTGGCCGTTTAGATATTCGTATGTGAGAGCTTCAAAATCAGAGGATCACGAGGATAAACTAACGTGCTTATCGTCATCATCTTGAGTAAGCAGGCTTTATTTTCAACCATTGAACTCGTTGATCTCGTAATTTCTTCTTATCCTCGGGGTTTTATTGGGCTTCGCGACACTAGGATTTTCAAAATTATTGTGGGACTTAAGTTTAATAAAATTCCTCAAATGCTCACGTGTACTACTTTACACACGGATAAAACGTATTTTTTAAAATTATTTTATTCATATAGTACATTTAGACCGTATTTGAGAAATAATGTTGTGAATTATAAAGAGATTACACATGATTTAATTTTGAAGTGTTGTCATTAATGGAATATCTTTTATGATATTCGAATATATTAGTGTTTTGTGAACGGAAAAGATCTGACATATAACATCATTATAATATTAGGATACAATGCCAAAGAATTCATATTGAACAAATTTTTAATTTTTCAATTCACAATGTATAAATTGTTTAATTCACAAGACGTGAGGTATACAAAAGAAAATAAATATGTCCATAAAACAGAAAATCAATAAATATATGTTATTCACGAATGACAAACAACTCAGATGTATGTCCAATATTCTTTAAATTTAAAGAGATATTTCATTATTCTTGTATGAAAATACGTGGATTGTAATCTACCCGCGTAATAGTAAATACTATCGTGGCGCGTTCTAAGTAAATATTGTGTATAAGCGTATTAATGAATATTTGTACACGTATACGTATATATATGGATATTGGGTAAAGTGTCGGTTTATAAAAATAGTAAATAATCTTTCAATTCGATGAATTCCAATAAAACTAATCTTTAATATGGTTTCATAAAACATGACAATAAAGGTTGCGGCAAAGTAGGAATAAATAAAAATAATAATTTGTTAATTTAATCGTTGTCATCCACAAAAAATAATTTAATGAATACGTGAAGCCTGAATTATAAAATATAATCATTTCCTAAAAAAATTATGTATTCAAAAAGCAAAATAGCCTTTATATTTGTTGACATTACGCTCATTAACACAGCCTTCAGCGTGGGATTAAGTTAAAAATAGTCACTGAGGTACAAAATTGAGTTTTCATTATTCGAACTCGATCGTAACTACGTCATATTTCTGTACGCCTGTGGGGGAAAAAGAGAATGAATAATGAGTTATTCGTATGATGTAATAAGGTTTTTATATTAAGGGAAAATGAGAGAAATGTATTGTGCGTTTATTCTTGGATCTTGCCGAATGTAGTAGATGAATTATGTACGTTAATGTTAAAATCAGAATTTCAGTTAATGTCACCCTTACCAGGCTGACAATTTTCGTTACGTTGAATAATTTAATTTTTTTTTATGATTACCTAGTATTTACTAGGTGTTTTAAGAGCTAGACAATATATTTCGATAAAGCCGGAAATCGTACAAAAAGATAAAAGCATAAGATAAAAGATTGTTTCTGGCGAGCTCAGAAACGAAGAAAAATGTAGATGGAAGAAACTCTCTGGTATTGATGAATATTATTAGATAGTATCTACAAAAATAGATCGAATCAACTTTTCATTAAGGACGTTATACTTTGTATTGAAAGGACGTTACCTTGAAAGTGAAAAGACGTTATACTATGTATTGAAAGGACAGACCAAGTCAAATTTCCTCCTGCTGCAATTAACCACCTCAATGCACTGTTGAAAGTGAAAAGAAATCTTGAAGCAAATGAAGCGATGCATTAGGTTATAGACTAAATTATCCAACAATTAAATACTTTTTAGAACTCAATTAATAATAAGCATTTTCTATTAAATTAAAAGGCTGGTGTTGAGTGAAATGTTTAATGCACTGATTGTCGATGAGATTACGTGTTCTAATAATCTTTTGCTATACATATTTTTTCATTCCAAACAATTTTACATTTCTATCATGAAGAAATATATGTTCTCATACAACTTGACACAATATAAACTTCAAAATATGCATTCTGAAATGATAATCAAAAATAAAACATTAAAGTAACTTTTATAATATCAGATAAAATGCAGTTAATTTTTTTTAAATCGTACCGATTTTATTTATCCAAAAGTATTTCAACCGACGTATGAGTGTCACAATTTTTAGAGTATATTTACATTTATATAAATAATAAATAGTTTATTGTTAGATAAATTCTATTTATGAATTACATTAATAGTCAAACAACATGTATTTTATTATTATATATTGCACAAAGCAGATAAATAAAACGTTGTGCGGAGTCAGAAAGCTTCCAGCATCGATTTCAATTTGAATACCTTTTTTGTTTCTATTGTAGGATTATCACAAAAAAACACCCTCTGCTTGGAAATATAAAGAGAGGAAAATACGTTGCAAGCGCTCGTGCGAACAAAAAGTAATGAAACGTCTAATCGACCAGTTCACCAGCGAGCCTTTGGCATATTTTGTATTTGAAATGAATACAAAAGTTTTATCTTTACCAATATTATCTTTGCTATTTCAGTACAGAATTTATTCAATCCAATCTAGCTGTTATATCACGGTAGTGGCGATATCGATTATATGCATAAATGAATAACAAATTTGTTTAACTTTTTTCTTATATTGGTTTTTGCGATTATTTTTATTTCTTGGTACTGAAATGATAAAATGCAATTAATATATATGCATTGCCAACCAAAAATTTTAGACTAATTTATTTATTATTATAATTTAGAATTAAAACTGCTAAACACATTTATAAAACTTGTATTATTTTATTAAATTAAAAACATCTAATAAAATAAACTAAGACAGCAGTATAGTCGTATAAAATTATTACAAACAGATGCTCCAATTCCTTTTTGTTGGAAAATTATTCGCATTCGATTTTTTTTTGCATCTGAACATTCTTACTATGAATTATTCCATAATTTTTGTTAAATATTATTGTAACCATTATGTGATATTCCCCATCTCTTCCTTCGGTGCTCCACAGTATAGACTTCATTCAGTCTAGTCTAGCTGTTTTATTGCGGTAGTGACGACATCGATTATGTGTATAAACGGACAACATGTTCGTTGAACTTTTGTTTTACTTAAATTTTTGCAGTTACCTTTATTTCTAGATATCGAAATGTTAAAATGCATTTAATATAAATATAAATTTATATTGAAAAATAGATTTCATCCTTATTAAATATACTTCCGCATTAAAAAATGTGAGCGCAGTCAGTAATGCTATTGACCGTGCTTATATTCTTATCTTTATGTAACAATAAAAACGTGACCATAATATTTAAGATTATAAATGCGGTTATATTTAAGTCATTCTTACGCTTTTACGTAAATAGATATTAGGACTTTATTTAAGAAGTGAACATAATTAAGTGATCAAGATTCCATAATAGACAAATCTTCCGACGGTACATTGATATCACTAGCACTTCTGTAGACATTGACATTATTCATCAGTAATGTCTGCAGTCTGCACCGGTGCTAGGCCGAGTGACATTCGGGCTTATATTTCTTTCTCTCTTCCTATAGAATTTACTTTGTTCCGCGTTGGTAACTAGTACGTATTTGGAATCATGTGCTGCTCATTTTACTTTTGTCGTTTCCTGAAATTCAGCTTACACGAATTAACCATGTACCTCTACGTTCTTAAGTGTTTGCATTATTTTTATGATTTGGTCACAAAATTAGCACAGAGTAATAATATAATCTGCTTTAGTAAATAGGACGCTGTATTCTGTACAAAATCCTTTTTATTTCATTTAAATCGCCTAATGTATGTGCGTCTTTGGCTCTGCAGAAGTTACTTTTATATTTTAACATAATGTCATCGGGACTTTAAAATATTTTCAAAACTTTCCATTTTAATTTTTTATCATCGTGACGTGCTTTGTATAATTTTTGTTTAATAAAATAAAGCACTTGAGCGAACAAAGATCATTAAAATAATTTTAGGCATAGCAAATCGTACATATTTCCGTGTAAACTATTTAGAAGACTGTAGTTTTTGGGTAATGAGAGAAAATATTCGACTTCCTCTTTAAATTTTCTTCCTAATATAGTAATGAATTATTTGGTTAGTGATATTAAGGTTATATTTAAAAAATAAATTTTAAAAAACCAGAGAAACTCAGAAGACAAATTTTAAGTGTCAAAAAATACTATTTGAAAGGTATGACAAAATTAAAGTTAAAAATTAAGTTACATGCCTTAACCTAATTTTTAATTTTTTAAATTTTTTTCAATATTTTATCCACAAAAAGGTTACTAGCTCGGCTTGTGCAGTTATGTTATAAGCAAAACCGACACGGCCGGTTTACAGCTAGCACCTGTTGATATACATACATATACGCACACACACACATATACAGTTTACACGCATATACAGTTATTACGCACACATACACAATATATAATAACATTAATAATTATTTTTAATACAGGCATTATATACAGACATATAACTACATACACATTATTACCCAAAGAGAAAATATAGCACAAAGGAAAGAATAATATAATAAATATAATTTAGATGAAATGATTTCGAAGATAGAAGCCGATATTTTCCGTTTATTCCGTTTGCATTTAATCTATTATTAAATAGTATTTTAGAATAGCAAATTTTATTGTAGTTATTGAATTTTGGAAATAAATCAACTTTTAAATCAGATTTAAGGTACATATAAAATTGTAAACGTGATGCAATAAAATTCAAAGTTTTATACTTCCAAATAATTATTATTAATGAAGTAGTTAACAAATTATTAATTTATTAATTACAAGTAATACTTAAATGCCAACTCTTAATTAATATTAACAGTGGTACATTTGCAATTTTATACATGGTATGACTACAAGCGATACACAGATAATTTTTTTCTGATTTATTTTTAAAGTTTTGTAAGCCACAGAGGTTTCATGTGCTCATAAAAAAATGACACTGGATTCATCTGTTAATTTAGTATTAGTATTAAGTGGATATTTTTATTACTTCACTTAACTACGAAGTTTGATTTGAACCACTTTTAAATGTTTGGTTTAAATGTTCGCCTTGCTACGAATATTCGAACATGTATTCGCTTTCCGCTACGACGGTGGTGTTTTACTTTGTATTACACTCTCTGTAAATAACATTTATACAATATTTAATTATTGAAATATTCATAATGTATTTGGTATAGTTAAAAAAGTCTTATTACCTATTTTAGTTATTTTATTATTAACCTGTCGTTAAGAACATTTTTAACTACATGATTAGTAAATATTCTTAATTCTGATAATAGTAATTTATATGTATCTTAGCTTCAAAATTTCAGTTGAATCACTTCGACAATCTTATCGATGTCTATTCTATTAAATAAAACCATTATAATTGACATTTACATCTATATACCAGCAAGAAACAATTGTTACCCGGAGTCTCTTTTTGTTTAAAATGGATACGGATAAATGTAACTAATCACTACTTTGAACATGGAAAATCACTTAACACTGATAATTTTTCTATAGATAGACGATGTATATCTTATATTAGCTTTGAAGATCTTGGGATTACTGTGATTATAAGCTTCGACGATCTTAGGATTATTTGCCAAATAATAAATTAGTACTAAATTTAATTTTTAACTTGAAGTTTATTTTAATTTTATTTCCATGGTTGAAAATGAAATCATTTAAAAATATAATTAAGGCCTTTAAATTTTAGCGATGTTTTAAGAATTCTGTAAACATTAGAATCTATGTAAAGAATTTATTATAATTTTCGCAATTTATAATTTTTTATGTATTCTATTAGTAACTAATATTATAGAAAATCTGATTATAGGGATCAATATAATCGAAGAAATTGAATATAGGTGGTGAAAAATCATAAGAAAAATTAGGAAAAATTTAAAATAGTTCCTTAATTATTTATATTTTAACATTTCTGGTTTATATTGCTATTCATATCCGTTTATTGGCATTTATATGGTTTTTATTAAGTTTCTGTAGTCCAGTGACTGTAAGAAGTTATTTTAAATTATCTTTTATTGTTATAAATAAAGAAAGATATTCTAAACTAATGTACCTAAATAGCTTTAAAATTAGCACTTTTAATCTTTTCACTAATTTTACGTTTTTTATTAGATACATTTAATTATCAATTCACTTTTTCATATTCAGTTAATGCTTGTTTATGTCTCCACGAAATCTCCCACCAGTAACTAACTATACTTCTTATTTGCTAAACAATGATATAAACATGTTACGTATTGCCACATATTCAAATATTGATATGGTTCCCCGTAAACCGCTTGAGTTACGACGAGGATCATTTTCAAACTCAGGATTAAAATCAAATCAATTTTTTCTTTTTTATGAGAGCTTAATTCGCCAAAAGAGGTTTTATTACATTTATTTGCCACTTCGTTCATTTGTGGGGAGTCATAGACCTACCAGCGGCTCCTTAAATGTTTCATTCACACAAAATATTTGATGATTTAAAATATTTTGCTCCAATGACCATAATTTTCCGTATTCGTACGAAATATACGATTAAAAACTGTCTAACAGGCAAATTTGTTCAATTTTTATGACCTCATTTTACTTTGTGAAAATTATTCTTCATTTATTGTTTCCTGGAAGAAGAAATTTGGGACGTGAATTTTTAATATTTTCGAAATTATCCTTGAAATGTGAATTAAAACACTGGAAAGACGAATTTATTATTATTCTATTAATTTTACTACGAAAATTTCATTAAAAATAACGATTTATCATTCATCGTATTAGGGCAAAGGGAATATGCCTAATTACTTTGAAAATGATATGTTTCTATGTGATTTTACCTTATGTAAATAAAAAATTAGTAAGTTTTTTTTACAGTTTTGGTTTTGCAATAACTAATATTTTCCAATGATATTTATTCAACCCTAATAAAATAGTTGCCACCAAAAGTAAACAATAAAATAGGTGTCACCATAAAATCTCTGCAACGAAAGTTAAATGTGTGTCACTTTCTATCTTCAATGTTTAAAAATTAATAAGAACTGGTTATTAAAGAGAGTGAAGTATACTCTTTTGATAAAAATATATATATATTTACTTATAAAATAAATAAAGAAGTAAGTTTGTTTGATAGTTCTTTTCGGAAAGTTATGGAAAAAAATATAGCGCATAATTTTATCCTGAGAAAAACCGATTCCGCCTAAATGAAGCTGTGGGCAACACCTTGTTTGATATATGTTAATTACGCATACTTTAATTTATAGGTATTTTCGTATTTTCAATGCTATGCCAAAAAATTATTGTGACTTGATAACTTTGAATAAAACTCTAAACGTTCTTAATGAAAGTTAATAACCAAACTACCATTCATCCGGAAGTCAAAAATGTTTACGAAGGATTAAGTTTTTACAGGTTTGTATAGTACTATACATTTTTAGACAATGATTTAACTCGACTTACTTAAGTAAGGAGTAAACTTACTTATAAAACTCAAGCTGCGAACTCGGCTTACTTAAATTAAAAATAACATAGATGTTAAAATAAAATCTCTTTGCAATATAGCCAAATTTTCTTGACGAAAATACCAAATAATATGACTTAGTATTTTTAAGAAACATAATATGTAATTTTGAGGTTTCAATTCATATCCCCTAGACTTATTTTTTAAATGTATCCGATGGACTTGATAAACGTCGTTCACCGAAGCAGAGTTTTGGTGGAATACTCCAATACAACCATCGAACGGAATGGAAATGAACGAACCGCTCGACATAGCTGAAGAAATAGCATTACTTTCAAAAGAATATTGGACATAAATTTAATAAATTACTTTGTTTTTACTAGCAATATTAGAAAAAGTCTATGAAGTAAAGGAGGTAATTTTGTCGTGCACACTTTTGAGTAACGCGAAATACTATTCAATGACCACGTTTAATTACAAAAATCTATGCTTTATGCAAATGAATTTTGTTAGCATCTAATGAATAACATCTGTCTTTACGTTTACTTCCAAAGGCTAGTTGACTGCGATGAGAGACCATTTGCGTTCCGACACTTTCAATCTCCCAAGGGTGTAACACTTGTATCTTCTTCGCGAATTTCTCCCAAAACTTATAATTTATACTAAATGTATTTTACATTCCATCGATGTTTCTATTTTCTCTTTCTGTGATATGATGAATGAGCCTACAAATTTTAATTCATTTATTATAAGAAATTTCAAATTTTGGACAATGATGAAGCATATTAATTCGCATTTATTATGTTCTTTAATATTCAAACACATTCATGAAATAGTTTTGAAAAGGAATTTATAAAATACAAAATTAACTTAGTATGTCGTATTTGAAAGAAATAATTACAATTATTCTAAAACAGTTTCATTGAAATACATCCAGCGGTTTAAGTGCCAGAGCGTACGACGAACATAAAAATCATTGAATATATTTGGCGTTAATTTTGTAGAAATTCATTATTCACAATTAAATGAAACTACGTGATGTAGTATTAAATGAAACTATGTGGTGTAGTATTATTTCTACTATCTTTAATTAAAGACGAAAGTTAAAGATTCTTTAACTACATCACGTAGTTTCATTTAATTGTGAATAAAAATCATTGTTTTCATATTTTTTTCCATACTCTTGCTTAAGATTCAATTCTTATTATAACTTTAACTACGACTTTTTGAGAATTACAATTACTTCTACGAGTTTTGTCATCTGAAAATAAAATTGCAGCATTTACAAACGATTATACCTACATTATTTTAGCGTAATGCATACACACAAAGTAAACAAAAAGGCTTGCGCAATCAGAAAGTCGCGTGTAACATAAAGTTAAATTTAAATATATTTGAGAGCCCATTTTCAGAATTTCACAAACAATACGAACTCGCAATCTGTTCGAAATATTAAAGAGAGGGAAATTCGTCGTAAGCACCCGCGCGAATAAAAAGTAATGAAATGACTACCCGGCCATGTTTGCAAGCGAGCTTCCGGCTCGTTTTATGTTTGAATGAATACAAAGGTTGATCATAGGGATCTGCATTGAACATATGCACGGCGGTAGGACTTTGTCTATTAGTAAAACCTACCTTAAACAGTTATAAGTATTCTTATGTTGTTACAAATAGAAGAAATACTTCAATTCAATTTTCTTAAGTTAAACTGATACCTTTGTAACTCTGGCGTTGCTATGTGCACCGAGAGCGCATATCTTTGTGAAATATATTAGCCCTGTGGCTTGATTATAAACGATTGATACAATTTCAATATTAAAAACATTAATATAAATATATTCAACATAAACAAATCTCTACTGATACAATATCTATCGTAGATGTCTGTGTTATTTAATCCTCAATAACTTCACTTGTATCTAACTTAACATGTATATATATATATATATATATATATATATATATATATATATATATACACACACACACACGCACGCACGCATAAACGAAAGTCCATCCGCCCGCCCTCCTTTCGGCCCGCTCGCACGCACGCACGCACGCACGCATGCTCGCCCGCAAGCATGCACTCACGCACGCACACACGCGCGCACGCACACACACCCACACACTCACCCACACAAACACACATACGCTCACACACATAGATATGCAGATGAATTTATCTTAATATCGAAATTGATTTTTTTCTCACTACTAGTTACCCAAAGGAATTTCTTTTTTTTATATAGTATTACTGAATATTCATACTTAGAGACAATTTGAAGACAGTAATGTGAAATGAAAATTTTTTATACCATAATTACGATTCGGATTACCATCTTCACGTCAAGTACGAACGGAACACGCGATATGATTAATCTGTACACATTCAGACAAATATGAGCACATTGGAGTACTTAGGTTTTTTGACTATTTACTATTTTTTAATATAAATTACATTTTGGGTGAATTTCTCAAAAATTAATAGTCTTAAAATTAAAATTAGGGTTTCTTTATTAACTTCTATTTTATTTTGCTGCATATTAACTGAGATATCCATATGAATTAAAACATGTAAAATTCATAATATTTTATACCGTAGAATATTCTCTGGATCAAAGCTAATCTAAGTATAACTCATTTATTGAAATCACTTCAGTAGTTTAGTCAGTACAAGGGAACAAATTTACTCACATACATAAATATATATATACATAACCTATATCATTCATAACCCTTCCTTTTCCGCAGTCGGTTAAAAAACAACACCTGACCTTCTGTTTATATAGCAATTGAGTTTCGGTGAGTAAAGTGCAAACAAAATATGAAAATTTTAGGAAGGAAACTTAGAGTTGATTCATTAAAACCGTCTAGCATAAAAAATGAAGAAAAGAATAACAACGCAGCAAATAATTATGTATGGCTAGATTAGGTTGAATTTGATTAGGTTAGGTTAGGTTTACATTGATAACGGGCATACTGATAATAATCAAGTATGGCATGAATATTTAAATAAATATTTTTTTCCAGTAGAGCGCATAACTCCACCATCTGGAATTTGCACGAGAGGAAAGATCTACTCCCCTTTTTTCCCTTCCCACTTTTCCCGTTCAACTTCGGTAGTACTTTCTAATTGAGGTAAATTTTATGGCGATTGGATTCACTTTTAAAATTAAAACTTTATTACTAACAAAATTCCAATGCACAAGTACACTACAAAGATATAAAATATACGTAGTCAAAACCGCAGGTAAATGGATCGAAGGCAGTTGGATATTTTTAAATATCCAACTTAGCTAACTCAACATAAGACAACACAACAATTTAACTTGAACTTATGACACAATCAATATGCTTGTACCGAAATTTCAAAGAAGGCAATTCTGATGTCCGTGATTATAATCTCCATCCATATTGAGTAAATTTTGAAAAAATGAAATACCAACATACCCTAGATTAGATCGGTATCATTTGATAGAGATATTCTCTAACTTTTTGTTTCGTTTAAGGAAGAAAAAATTAAAATATTCCATATGAGATAACATTGGTGATCCGAGGGTGCGAATTTTTTAGTCGCTAACCTAATGTAATATTACACCCTGATCACAAACATTGAAATTAGAATTTTTGTTAGTGAGTTTTTAAAATATGAAAAGCTTTTAAGATATTAATGAAAGGAAAAACAATCGAATGTAAGCCTGACTCTTGCCCTCCGTATTCCCCAAATGCAGTTATTCGTTTAAACAAAATGCCGTCATACAATTTAGGCATAGTTAATTTCACAAAAATTACTGTAATGTCAAGATTGTAAAATATCTGTTTATTTTTCAATAAGAAAATTAAACATTTAATTTGAACCAGGTAAAAAAAATGATTGCATTTAAAAACGTTACATTGCGATTATATTTTCAAACAGTTATATTTCGAATAACTAAGGTCACATACAGCGATTAACCATCGTCTATTTTATATCACAATCATTTAATTATTTGTAATATTACTAATTCATACTAAAACTTACAAAAGGAATATTGATCTCAAAAACTCCACAACATGTCTTATTCAAACCAATTTTACTCGTCTTCCTTTTTTAGTTTTATTATGGAGACTTGCCCCTTGCAATTACAAAGATAAAATTGAAACTTCCTTGTATTGTCGTCTGTAACGTTAGTTTAGTGGCGTGTTTTTTTGGAGAATACAGGTTTGTAAGAAATAATTATTAAAAAGGCTTAAATATTGACCCTGATATAGTGATATAAACAAGTTTAAAAAGGTGCTATCAAAATATGATCATGCTTGATCTTAAAAATGTTCATTGATCTGACCAATTCTTATTATTTCTTTCTTTATCGGGGAGTGCTGTACATATGTCCACGGTCCTAATTTTAAAAATCTAAATGAAAGTAATATCATAAACATGGGACAAAAGCAACAACGATAATATTATAGGCATGTTGAATTATTCTAAAATATCTTCTTATATTAAAAAAAGAAATATATTTCTTTTGTTTAATTAGATTTAAGTTAAAAATAATATTTCAGATGAGAAACATTCATGCTATTTCTGACTGATTATGCACGAACTTATACAATTAAAAAAGAAAGTTAAAAAATATACAGTTCAGCTGCTGTTTTATTGCACGGGACTCTCATAAATAGTTGGTTTCCATTCCGATTTGTTCCGAATTATTTTCGTATTTCAGTTGGATTTACGGTCAGCCCATGCCACCGTGGATAATAGAAATTGCAAATATCGGAACGAAGTTCTTTTACGCGGCTTACAGTAGAGTAAACTAGCAGAAATCGTCACGGACGGAAAAAGCGTTATGCCCCCTCCAGGCGACTTTTCCTTCTCTTTCTCTCTGTCTCTTTCTCCTTATATTATATGCAGTTGTAAGCGTGTGTGTTCGTGCGAGTATCGACATTTAAGCAGCAAGCATTGTGCGCGGTCAGCTGTATAATATCAACTCTAAACACATGTAAATATTATTTAAACTTATTTTTTTTATTATACTGGCATTCTATTGTAAACCAATAATCTGCCAGGCCGTTTCCATTCGATAAGTATTTATTCCCATTATAAAGTATTGCTATATGATTTACTAAATATTAAAAGTTTATAAATAAAAAGAAAATTTCGGTAAATTTATTAATTTTCATTATTACCTTATTATTTATTAAATACATAAAATTAATAAATTACAATAAATTGTCAGCATGTTCATTTATTTCTATTAATTAATAAATAAATTTAAAATATTAAATTAAGAAAACATTAGATTTTTAGAACAATAAAATTTAATATTAAATATAATTTATTTTTCGAATAATTAAAATGAAAATAAGTAAGTATTAACTTAAAATTACCTTTACCTTTAATTTGATTGATTTGATAAAAAAAATTTAAATAAGAAAAAAATTAATTTGTAGAATAATAAAATTTCATGTTGAAATTAATTTTAAATTAAATTAAATTTTACATAATTAAAATAAAAATATTTTAATTTTAAAATGCTTAAATTTTTAATTGAATTAAATGTAAAATTAATTATAAAATGAAATTGTATTACTCTAAAATTGTTTTTTGTTTCATTAAACAATCTAAATAAAATTTAATTACCAATGAAAATTAATTAATATGCTGGCAATTTATTAACTTTAAGTATTTTTTATCGTCTTTTGCTTATTTAGAATTTTTTTCACATATAATATATAATTTAATGTTTTTTAATAAATGACTATTTTTTCTAAAAAATATGAAATTAATTGATTTAAATCTTTACTTTACATTTTTGCTTTGAAAAATTATGAAAAATAACATAAACTAAACAAATTAGAGAGAGAGTAAGTTGAATGAAAGAGGGCTGCGCTTTTTGGCGCGACTGAATTACACTAATATAGTCAATAGAACTCTACATATCAAATCACGTTTAGAGTTGAAAAAATAATGTAAGGAACTTCTTCCCTGACGGGGGTCCCCCGACCGCACAGTTTTATTTATTTATATTATATTTATTTATATCATAAGTCAAAATAATCAGTGAAGCACTAATGTTTTCGTATTTTCTTCAATATACTAAAAAATTGTTTTCTTTAAAATTTGAATAAATATGTATTTCAAAATTACAAAACTAAACTGGAAACCGAATATATAAGAAACCTATAAAGCCATCGATATTAAATTTGGCTTAAATATCTGCCTATTTAAGCCAAATTTTGCAAATACGTTTTAAAAACAACACAACTGCTATCTTGAATATTTGATGGTAGACTACTAATTAGACGGTAGAATCTCTTTAAAGTAAAAGTCGAGCGTTCGACAGGAAGGATTAGGTTGTTTTTCATTATCAAAAAGTAAAATGTATTTCGTTGTCATTCACTTTTTTTATAATTTTAGAACTGATTTAAAATTTTTTTCTGGAGATACCTACAGTTCCTACAACTTATTCTTTGTTAATTCGTCATTTGCTATAATCATTGACGAAATGTTTCTTTCAATGTACACGTTATCTTTTCCTTCAGCTCGCCCTTACAAAATTAGTTTAAACAGTTTGTATCACTTTCAAATATTGTTACGAATTACACTTTAGAGGTAGAAAATGTTTGGTTCACGCTTTCAAACTATTAGTATATAATAATTTTATTTAGGTTAACTCATAATTCAAATCATGTCTCGTTTAGCTTAATATCGTATTAGGACTTTAAAATAATGTAAAGTATAAGCATAAATATTGCTGTTTTTATTTTTAATAATATTTCTTAGACGCAGTATAACAAATAATATGTAAATAAAACTAAGTATACAGGTATATTGGACGATTTTCTAGTAAATTGAAGTCCCACATTAAACATGAAAAATTCTATTGTCGTTAAACCCAAACCAAAAGTGCCGAGGATAATGAAAAATTACGAGGTCAGCGAGGCCGACCTTATCCCTGGACAGGACTCCAATGGATGAAAATAAAACCTGCTTACTCAGCACAATGGCAATAAGCAAGTTAGTTCGCCCTCGTGATTCCCTGATCTTGGAGCATATATTTATGGTATTAAAGCATCGAGAAATACGGCGTGTATATTATTGTTGTATTTATTAATTTGCATGTATTTAAAAAAATGAGCTTAACTTGTACAAAGTATGTACCATGAATTACTACAGTTTATGATATTGATATATAAAGTTAAATGTGGAGGAAATGTGAAGTTAAATGTTTTTTGAGTTAAATGCTTTTACCGATTTAATTTAATTTCAAACTTGTTTTATTAGACTCTATCGTCAATATCATAATACATCGTTAATTAATGTTACATAAAACTTCGCCAGTTAGTTTGAATTTAGTCTTTTTTTTTATTCCATCTAATGGATCTTTCTGCTTCGTATCACATATCGTGGTATCTTAACTTTTTAGATACCTTTTGAACACGTTTCCTTTCTCACAGATTTTGCAAGGATTTTTTCTTATCAGTAAAGTTTTATATTTAGTGGTATGGGTACGAATATGAAAGTTACCCAATAATTCAAATCAAAGCTAATATATTAATCTTGCAAATATTTAATTCCAAGTGATTCAACCATAAAATATTAAATATTATTTATTCTTTATTTTCAAGCATGCTCAAACCAATTTGAAATAAAATCCGATTTTAATGAATGTGTTTTGATAAAAATAATTTTTTAATATTTTCATTATAATATTGTCAAAATATTTCTAAAGTGTAATTGTATCATTTAATTACAAACAATAAGATATTATTACATACGTTACGTAGACCTCAAGGTGTATTTCAAGTTGTTTCATGTTCTTTCTTTAAAAGAGTATCGTAACTGATTTTTTACGTTATATAAATGGATGGATGTTAGAATTATCAAACTTAAAATGACCGATTCTTATACCACCGAAACGAGAGAAGCGCTTCATATCAAGACCTACATAATTGGATACAAAATTCATTGTAACAAGTGTGAAAGATTTATTAGCTTTCAATCAAAGCAAATTTGTGAGTAATTAATTGATTCGACGTCAATAAAACAGGGTTTTTATTTTTCTCGAGATTGAAATTATCCTCTTCAGACCAGACAGAGATTCATCAACGATAGTGGACCATTACTTTTTTGAGAAGTTTTTCTCTTATATAGATTTACTTAGTATTATAGATTTATTTATTAGATGATTTATCATAGATTTATTTAGTAAATTTAACATATTAAACGCAAAATAGAATCAACTTTTCATTATTTTGCATGCCATATATTTGAAATGAATAGTTAACGAACAGGGGATAATAGTATTATTTAAAAAAATAAAAACCTTTATTTATATAAGGTAGGTACACCAAATAAAAAACCGAAAGATTTGTTTGGGGTTTTTTATTTTTTTGCAAGTTTTATAATTAATTCTAAAACTTAGTATTTCTTTTACTAATTTAATTGTTTTTACATCGCAGCGGTACGTAGCTTGTAAGGAGTTTCTTGAATCTTATACAAGGCGTTAGGAAAAGTTTTTCAACTTTGGTCTAAAAGAGAATAAATTGAAAGAAATAAAGCTATATTCATTTAAATATTATAAATAAAGATTTTATTGATAATATTTAAATGAAATATTTAAATGATTATCAATAAAGAAGGGAAAAAAGGAAGTATCAAGAATATATATTTGTCAGTTCATGTAGGAGATGTGTCTCCTAATTGGCGACATATTGTCCGACATTGACAACGAAAGTATCAGTTGAAATTTATCTAAATTATTTTTCTTAATACTCCTCCCATTTTCTTCCATAATTGTAAACCTTATAGGTTATCTGTGCTTTAATAGTATTATACGTGGTCAAAAAATATTAAATATTCATAGGTTATTTAATAAAGTTCGCAAAGATCAAAACTTAACACCGTTCCGTAAGTTAATGTGTATTACCTGCGTTTCGTAATATTTCATTCTTTAACTTGTTTGTTACTATTAAAGTAGTTCTTTGTCCGATTTTATAAACAGCGAATAAAAAGTTAGCATGGTTAGTTTAACATAGTTAGTTTAGGAACTTTGCAAATTTTCATAATGTGTTAAATCTTAGGTTCGTGTCCTTAAATAAAATTTTCAAAAATGAATTCAAAACTTTTGCTGACTTTCGTAACAGTTTCTCACTGGGGTTAACTGGTTTTTATATGTTCCATTGAAATCTGAATGGTTTTCCTTGAAACAACATTGTATGTTTTCGAATTTCCATAAATAAATCCATAAAACATACGATTGGCATAAGTTTTAAAAATATTGGCGGTCATCGTAATAGTATGTAGTGATCTATGTTTTTTGTTCTGTCTTATTCTTATAAAATAACTATGTAAAATCCCTAGCAAGTGTATTTATCTCATACAAATTAAGTCTCTACTTAAGGTATTCTTATCTCATAAATTCTTCGACATTAATTGAAGGAGAAACTTTTCTATTAGAACAATAAAGATAACAAAATTGGTACATTTTAATAAGTAACTAAGCCATGCACATTCGAGACAGTCGGAGATTATCAGGTTGTAAGTAAGACGTGGGCAAGGATAAACGTTGAAATGAATAAAATATATAAAGTTGGAAGTCGCGTTAATAGAGCGAATGGGATCAATCAGCTTATAAGGATTTCATAATTTATATATCATTCTTAATAATTTTAAAATTTACGTTCTAAAAAATATTACTAATTTCGTACTAAATATATTATAAAAATTAGCCTGTTGAATATCATACATAAGCAAATATAGACATTTAAGATTATATAATCTTTCCATTAAATTATTTATAAATATTACTCACTATTTACAAAATGTTACTCACCGCGTACTAAAATTTATTTTCCGTATGAACTTACAATCTCTCGATTTAATTTACAATGTTACTCTCCTGTTGCGGTTCAATTACGAAACTAATTTTAATACATATAATAGTTACAATATATTGAGTTAATGATGGATGATTCTTACCTCCATGTAATACTTCAATATAGAACACTTCATTGTCGTAGGCAGAATTATTTTTCACATTTGAAGGTTAATTTGTTCTATTAAAAGAAAGGGAAAGACGTGATTTTATATCATTTCATTTCCTATTATGTTAGATATATTTGTGTCTTCTTTATCCATTTTAGTGTTTGTTTTTGCATAACCGATTATAAACGTTATGAAAAATATGTTTGAATTCCATATAACTTACCCATTAAACGATTGCTTACACAATACAAACAAATTTCAAGTACTAATTTACCCCCTCTAAAATTACCATGTAAATATTTCAAAGTGTTAAATCCGAGTTTGATTTATTACTCTGCAATATTACTCGTTTTTACATAAAACCGTTTGTGAAAAAAATTGGCTATGATAGACAGAAAGACACAAGAGTGACATTGTAAGGGTTCCATTTTTTCTTGCCATTTCGTCTTGCCTTAAAAATAGGGGAATATTTCAAGAAATTATAATTAAGTTTGTATAATATAAGTCTAATGATAATTAACTTTTAGATAAACTTCTACTTTTCTTTTTCTTTTTCTACTTTTGGGTAACTTTTAGATAAACTTCTAGTAACACTATTTTTATTATTTGGATTTTCGTATTTTCGGTAATAGTGAAAGAACATGTTTTTTACAGATAATTTCGACATCTCTAGAATTATATTACCTATTTTTACTCATCATAATTCTTTGTACACGATACATAAAATGAAAAAAAAATCGGTACTTTATTTACTCAATCTAATATTCCCATAAAAGTATTTTTCAGAGTTGTCTTCTGAAGGAATTATTTTTCATACGAGGTATCATCTTCATCGCCATTTCAAATTCCTACGTCGAAAGATTTCTTAGGGACACACATCAACACAAGAATAAACTAGGATAACATAGCTGCCTCTCTCTTGAAATTGTCGTTAACATTAACCTATAAACTTTCATTGGAAGATTTTATTTAATAAATCAAGACATTTTTTAAATTTTTTAAACCTATTGCTGAAAAATGAAAATGGTAGTACTACCCTTTTATACACATAGTGAATTATCTTAAAAATTAATATTTATCAAACCAGGTGAAAAATTTAAAAAATTGGGAAATAAAAGCTTGTTTACATAGTGATCTGCCCGATGATACTCTACTCGACGGAAGTTCACACGGATGAGGAGACATGTTTATTTATTTACTAATTTACTATAAAAAAATTAAATTTTAATAGAAAGCACCTGCTTACAAAATTTTATGTACATAATTCTTAAATTGTAGGAACTATGAGGCTGTGAAGTTGATGGACGAACAAACTGACAGACATTATGAAATTATATTTGCCGAATATCTTGTTTCATTGTAATAATTTAAAAACGATATTAAATTCGTACAAAAATGAATAAAATTACAATAAAAAATTAATAATTGATTATTACCAAAATAACAAACATATACCGATTTTCATGAAGATAAGAT
This sequence comes from Druceiella hillmani, assembly GCA_039881145.1. NCBI lineage: Eukaryota > Metazoa > Arthropoda > Insecta > Lepidoptera > Hepialidae > Druceiella > Druceiella hillmani. The sequence goes on along the minus strand of JAYKKI010000018.1, from coordinate 4,200,921 downwards.
TGACGATGTTGAACTAATATCGTCAACATTTTTCGATAAGTATAATTTACCAAATACCGGCGTCTTTTCCTGCTTCCATAAAGAAAACATAACTCTTAACCAAAATAGCGGTACGAACCATGATGAAGAATGTATCAATGTTATTGTTATGAAATAAGGACAGAGTTGTGAAACATTCATTCAAGTTCATGATGTCCTTTAAATACCGTGTTCTGCATATAACTAACTTATTCAAATATAACGTTAGTCTTGCATATTGTAAGTAAACCTTTAAATCTTGATTGCAACGAGAAATTTGTTTACCTTGCCACTTAGTTTACCTTTAGCTACTGCACAAATTTGCACTTATTTGGGTTGACCTAAGAAAAAAAATCAAGTCAACTGCCATGGTAAAATCAACAAACCCTTTTGAACGATTATAGCTTTGCGTTAAGTTAAGGTTATAGCGTCCTAAAATAATTAAATTATGTATGCAACCATAGTTTAGATACGCCAACGATTTCTAATAGAATACTAATTATTTTTATAAATATTTCTTAAAAGTTTCAGTTGACGAGGGTTTTTGTAAAAACGATGATAGTTTCTGAGTTTATTCTACATTTAACCAATAAACCACTAATAATGATTAAACTAGAATATTAAATTATGAATTAAAATTTCTATCTACGCATATTTTGTTTAAAATTGCGACAATTTGAAACGAAATATGCACAATGTAATATTCATATGTATTATTCATAATGTAATATTCTCCTATTCTCATTTAAATTCCTTGGTAATATGAGTTTTATATACAAACGGTTCACCTATTATAGTTCAGTGCTACAAAATTTGTCTTATTTTATTTTGTTAGCAAAAATAAAATATTTTAAAATCTATCTAAATATAGAAACTATCACGATACATCTCAAAAAATCATTTTATCTTTTTCTTCTCTTTACAATAAACTTTATTGTTCTAATGGTTACCTTTTTTAAATAATTAAATTTAATTCTTTCAAAAGTAAGATACAATTTCCAGTAATTCTCTTTTGAAACATTATTAATCAAAATTAGAGGCGGATTTTTTAATATACATTTTTGAACCAAAATTATCAACTTACACACATACATTCCATTAGTTTATTTCATTATAACCAAAACGTTGGATTAACAAAAATCATGGCATCAATAATAAATAATATAGGTTGTATTAAATAGAATTGTAAATTATCTAAAATAAACTAGGATTTTAGAAGAAAAATCATAAACAACTTACGACTTGAGTAAAAGAGTGAAAAGTCAAAATCCACCGAGTTTTTAGTATCAGTAACCTTGGAGAGATAAAAGGTAAATTATTACCTTGCTTTCAACTTTAATATTTCTATTCATATAAACAGAAAATATATCATTTTAAAATGTAAATTTACAATTTAAAAACAAGCAGAAAGTACTCGAGGTGACGTCGAACCTGACAATTAATCATTTCGAATAATCCACGGGTGTGTACGTGAATAGCTGTCTTTGTATGAAACATAAAAGTGTAATTTACCGAGCAGAATCCGTTTATGAAGAAAGTCGTCGTCAAACTGATAGAACTAATGGTCATGATTATGTCAAGTTCAAAAAAAATATGTCATCGCTAAAGAGAAGATGCTATGTGGTTGACAGTTAACAGTAGGTTTGTTATATTCATTACTAAAAATAAATGTAACTCAAGTTTACTTCCATATCTTAACGAGAAGAATTAGAAAAGGCAATTTCAACCTTACAACCATAAGAGGGCAGCGATCCACAATAAAATTAAAAAACGCAACCACCTTTAATGTAAAGTCCTATATCTGCTGTGGAATTTTTCCTCAACAAAATTAGCCCTTTTAATAAAGAAATATGGATTAAGGTCAGTGAAATATTTTATAAATTAGTATTTTCACTTTAAATCCCTTTAGTAAATGAAATATTTGCACGATACTTGCAATTAAAGTCAATCGCTACATATTAATGAGATTTTGAAACAAGAAAAATTTATGAAAAATTTTAAAAATGTCTGAATAAAATTTTGTATTAATCAGTAACAACTTGTTGAAGTAGTAAACATACACGAAAACAAACATCCGGAATCTGGTATTATTAATTACAGTTATATGCGAAAATGTTCTTGTTACACTTAGAAAGTAAACAAAAATTTAACCAACAATTTAAAGCTAATAATACAAAAAAAAATTTAATGACTGCCAATACGTTTGATATCCATTATACTATATATTGTTCGTATTTAGTTTTAAATTAAATATTTGTTATTACGGATTTGATTGTTACGTATTTGAGTCTCAAATGTTAAAATATTACCAGGTCTATAATAAATTAATTATAAGTTTGCCTTCTAAAATACTCCATTAATTTAGGCAATGACTCCGAATATACATTTCTTAGAAAAGGGGATCTTTTCGAACGGTACCTTGCGCTGATCTTATATAAGTCATCTTTGATCTGACCGGGAATAGTTAAGATTCTCTATGCACAATACCATTTTACAATTAAACGAAATCGACGACCAATATTTATTAAAAGAAAATTTGTGTTTTAAAATTACATTTGTGTTCCTAAGCATTAATAATCATATTAAACAAATAATAATTAATTATTTAAATATTTTTATCCAAAATAATTATATTGGTTAACATTTTTGAGGAGCGCACAGACTGAACAGTAATACAGACTTATCAACGACAAATGCCATGGCTTGATTGAGAATGTGACCCGCGTGTGTCACGCGTGATATATAATAGACCAAGTGCTGAAGACCTTCTTTGGGGTAACTAGTGTATACATAGATAACTTGAGATAACTCCAAAGCCATAATATATATACCATTTCGATAATTTTAAAGCTTATAAAACAAGCCTGGTTGAAAGTTCACCCATATTTTGAATATTTCCAAATTATGTCATATTATTTTTAACACGTGTGAATTGTTTTGACGACATAACACATCAGTTGCATGAATTTCAGTCCGCTTCAGGAACATTTTGCTTTCATGATATTAAGTATAAATTATGCGCTTTTAAGATAGTCTGAGAATTTTTTCTTGATTATTATCAGTATGTGACATACTCGTAAATTACTAAAAATGATTAGAGCTTCCCCATGAAAATATTTTGTAAATATTTAAAATGCAATTTAAGAATAATTTACGTGTATTACGCGATAATACATAAAAAAAGAATGAATTGCGTAAATAAAACATGAATAAAATTTTATTTCATTTATTCCATCTCACGCAAAATTAAACAAAATCCCTTCCTACTTGTTGTGTGCATTTTTTTAAAGCTCGTAGATCAATTCTTACTCATGCAGACCTATTTAATTTTTTAGATTATGTTTATCTTATATTTAATTATATGACAAATTTTATTAAATGATTAGGTACTAATTATACCTTGTAATGTAAATATTAAAGTGATAAATTTAAATGTTTACTAATTAAATATTAAAAGATTTTATCTAGAGAGAGTTTTGTTTGTTTCATTGTTAATTTTTCAGAGTTTGTAATAAAAATGATTTATGCAATTAATACAACATTTTTAACGATATGTCTTATAATATTCAAATGAACACAGGGTATATATATATATATATATATATATATATATATATATATATATATATATATATATAATATCGCTTTAGATTGTGGGATGTAAGCAGTAACCTTTGTAATGAAGTGTTCCTGCCTACCGTCCAACATTTAGGAGAGTGTGCAGTGTGAATATTTTGGTTATATATTTAAACCACGATGGTTTATCTAAAGGAAATGTGAAGATGTATACAATGTGAAAATCTAAGACAATTCCAAGAGAAACAAATAAAGAAAATTATGAGAGTTTATTTCTATGCTCGACTTATCTTATTAGTTTTAGTTATTTTTATCAAATTTTATTAAGTTTGATAAAAATAACTAATCACTAAAAATATTATTAATAAATTAACTTGAAATAATTATTGCTTAATAAATCAATTAAAACAAAATGCAGTCGTGGTTTCTTTTTGCCAGGGCGTAGCTGAAACGAACGGCTAGTAGAGCAATAAATTATTCATTAATAGATTGTTCATAAATGCTCGATGATCCAAAAGCCACATTCAGTACACTCGCTTTAAATACTGGAAAAAATTATTTTCTAACTTAGTCTGAAATATTACTTAATGCAGTTTCTGGATAAAACACAAATCAAGATAAAATTAAATTTCTTACGAAATGTTTAACAATTCCAAAATATATTGAAAAATATTTCGTTTTTCTCACCTAACAATATTAATATAATGAGTATAAATGCAACAAAATATATTTTTTTAAAGACACTCACTAGCAATAAATCGATAAAAGTACTTAGACTAAAAGGAAAGTGATTTTATATAACAAAACTAACATATAAAAAGGTATATTTCATGAAACTTCATTTGGGCTCTGAAAATAATTTTTTGTTGAAATTGCGATATTGATATTCCAGGATGTATCTCATAAAAGTAAAATACGTTAATTTGTAAACATATTGCTTATTCGACTTTATCAAATAAATAATTTTTTTTGTGTATTGCACACATCAGAACACCTAAAATATATATAAAGTAAGCAATAAGACATATTAAAGAATGATTAAGTATTACTTCAGAATATTACGCTGTTCTTTTAGTATATAAGCTTAAACCTTTTATGTTGAATGTATATTTTATAAAGTTGTTAGTGTCAAAATAGTTTAATATTTACACATAATATTACACTGAACTAAAATTAACAATGTAATAGCTATAGGAAACAAAAAATTAATTATTTTTCTCACAGATGGTATCATTTACAATAATTCCACAGAGCGCATGACGCGCTCTGTTAAATGATGCGTTTTTTCCTGCTGACTAAGTATTTCCAATACCAATTTTCAAATAAATTTTAGTTTTTTATTAATTTGTCGGAAAACTTTGAAATTTAAATGTGTACTTATTAAAAGCTTCAAAATCAGAAATCAGCATAACTTATTTTAAAACGATTCCAAAGCATTACGAAAATCTATTCGGTTTTTCTGTTAACTCAGAATTTATTTAAACTTGAAAATACATTTTCTGTTTTAAATTTTTATACTTTCATTTCAATTAAATACACCTTTTGTCTGAAAGAATTTAGAGGCAATTTAAAAAATGCCAACCCGCTTCGGCACAAATATTCGGAAATTCATTTTGACAAGGTTTTCCCTTTTCCTTTCCCTTAATTAATTTCGCAAACGCTTGAAATTTTAAGCCTACAAATATTGAATTGACGGAAAAGTAAATGAATAAATTTTGACTATATTATATTTTCAGGTTATTTATTAAAAATAATCATAATGTCAGAGAGAAGACCAATAATGGAAATTATTTCTCTATATTTTATGCATAAAAATAATGAATACATTTATGCTTACTTAATTCAGTTCTACGAGAGAAATTAAAATTATATAAAATAATACTTATGTATTATTCAATTCTTTAAAATACAGAGATATTTTCACTGAAACAACTTAAAATTTAAATTTATAACTGAAAAAATTATGCTATGCCTAAAAATTCACTTGCAATTACAAATTGATTAGAAGTCCGTATTTACTTGAGGGTATCAAAAACAAAGTACAATAGGAGAGACTCTTGCCATATTACGGATATTTAATAGATTATGGATATTTTAGATATATCAGAAATGATTTTTTCACCTAAATACAACATATTAAGCTAAGCAATTAGGAAATGTTATGTACAACCAAAAGGATGTATTGTTATTCAGATTGGCATTGCATGAGTATGTAGATTCATTTTATAACGAGGTCACAGGTCATGTAATTTTTAAAATATAAGTCACGAGGACAATATTACAATTAGGTGGTAATTTGTTACCACCTAAGGTTTTTCAAGCTAGAATAGTTAATCTTAAATCTATGGTTTCGATTAGTTTCTCCTTGTCGTAATATTTATTTCTTTTAGAATATATTTTATGTTATCATGAATAAAAAAAAACGCAACAATATTTATGAGCTTGATTTTTTATAGACATTATTTTAAGACAAATTCAATACATTATTATGTTTAAAAACATAATAGAATTATATCTTCTATTACGTACTTATACCTTTCATTAAATAATTTCAACCAAATTTTTAGGAGATAAAATAAGATTTAACTCAATTAATTTTCAATAGTAGGACGCGAAGTAATATTTGCTTTTCAACCTCGTGTTCATCTCGTTATGAACATCCACCAGAATCGGTAATTTTCATTTAATTTAAATAACAATTAATTTATCAAATACTTGTCTAGTGTGGTAACTGTAATAGTCTATGAAGAAGGTTAATTAATATATATTTATAAGTATACTTTTTTATTTTAATATATTACATAACTCAAAACTAAAATCGAAATATATCAGATGCAGATGTTAAAGGATATCTTAAAGGCCATTAGAAAACACAATTAATATTTCGTTAATAAAATATTTAAAAATATCGGGAATTTAACTAGAAATTGTCCAGTCATATTCCTAGGAGTTATAATAAGTAACTGAAAAGGTTGACTGCGAATAAACAAAACTCTGACAATGAGCGACTCATTTAAAAATAATTGACATTAAGCTTAAAAATAAAAATAAATTGAAGATTTTTTTAAATATATCTTAGCAGAAAAATTTCAAAACGAACATCGAAACAGTCATACTTCATTACTTTCTTTTATTCTCATAAATACTCTAAACTTGTAACATTGCAAAAATAATCGAATTGCAGACATAAATTTAAAAAATTATTATTGAATATCAATGTCTAGCAAAATTCGAACCATTTTTATGCCATTATTTATAATAGTAATTGTTTTTTTATTTAATAAAAGATGATATTAAACACAATTTAATTCGCTGGAATTTCTCATGCCATTCAAAACAGAACAAATTATGTTTTTCAAAGAAAAAAAACAAACACGATAAATTAAAAATAAAGGGCACTTACTAAGTGTTATCTCACTCCACATAAAACTTTCCTTCGTAATAAAATTTTAATATTTATTAGAATTTTGGTGCACTTAAGGCACACACAAGAATGCGACATAATTTGTCTTCCAGCTTATTGAGCATATAAAAAAAATTAATTTAAAAAAAATTTAACCAGTTTTGATACTGTAATATATTTTAGCATTTGTATATTAGAGTTCATCTGTATTGAAGTTCGTCTCTATAGATTTTAGAATAAAGCAGCCGGATAGACATCCGAGTTATGTTATAGACCTTCGACTAACTTTAGTAATAGATTTACCTCATACGTTCCACCGCCTACTGGTATACTGTAGTATTAATTTTTTTAATTTTTGAATAAAAATACTGATTTTAAAAACATTGTAACGGGAAAACATGCCGCTTCTCTAGTTAAAAAGTTGTTACTTACATGTTTATTCGAATCATAAACTACATAGAGTGCCTGTACCGTACATTTTCATATTTGAAGTATGTTATCGCATTTACTAAAGTAAATACGTGATAATACGATTCCAGTTTAATATGGTTCCACTAAACCTTATATTAATTTTTAGTTTTATAGACAATTGTAGATAAACATAGGCCACGTATAAAATATACATAGACTTATATTTTACATTTACATGTAATGTACCAAATCAAAATCAAGTTTTGCGAAAATATGTTCATCCCCATATACCTTCTAATATTAATATTTTATAGGTGTAAGTATAAGCCAATACTTTACTTAATAACACTATGTGCTTATAAAAATTATATAGCAATATTTTGGTTGGTTGTAGTTGCTAACTAGCAATATACGTCAAGAAAAAAATGGAGAAATTTATTCACCCCGGCAAATATTTCATTAGAAATATTATTTAGTGATAGGCATGTTAACGCGCATTTGTTTCAAATATGCGCATCAATATGCTTTAACATTGAGTGAAATTTCAAGTTTATATGTCAAACTGTTTGCACGAAAATATTTATGTGCAATTTTAGCAGTGTCTCTGGAACTATTTTCGTAAATTAGGAAAAGTCGCTATTTCGATTTTTATCCTAACAACTTAGAATACAGAAAAAAAACTGTTCGGTTGCTATTATATTTGTTTTTTCTTCACATGTCCATCCGATGTGTAGTTTTATATGGGTTAGGTTTTTTTGTCTATTTGAATTATGTAACCCCCATAAATGATTCAGTTTTAATTCTATATATTTTATTTCTATTAAGTCAAAACTAAATTTTATGACGAAATAGACAAGTTGATCTTCAGTACAATGTAGATGTGAATACATATGAACACATTTATATTGTCACATATATGATCCCTCTATTGATAAGTGGTAACGGAATAACATTATAATCGCATTTGACATTTCCTTGATCGGGGTATTCAAAGTAAGTACCCACTTAGCTTTTACGAGGGTTCTTTGAATAAATACTATTTGTTCGATCACTGCCTTTTATTCTTATCGTCTCGTTGCAGATAATAGTAACAATATTCATTCATCTTTGGAAGATATGTTTTAGAACTTTTTAATTTTAGATCGTTTGACTAAATATTTTGACTTAAAATTATATGTCGTAAATTATTTTCTGCCCTTTACTTCATCCGTGTAGAATTTGAAAAATAACCGAAGGTTAGTGAACTGTATTTCTTCCTCCAATTCTTCTAAGTTTGAATAAATATAATAATAATAAAAATAATAATAATATTATAATAATAAAAAAAAAATAATAATAAAAATAAATAAGCAACTTAATTATTTATTCTGAATAAGTGGACACCTATTTTGAGTTATTTCTATTTTTATTTTTCAGTTCCACTTTTTCAGTTATCTTTCGAAGTCCGTTTTTAAAAAAAAATGATTTTATTATTTCCAGTATTTAATAGCACTATTCATCACACGTTACCTAACATTAAATTATTTATCTTTCCTAGAATATTGTATAATTATTAAAAGTAGTGGGCAAAAGCTGGTACTCGTATATAAATAATTTACTCTTTGTCTAAGGTTGCCTATCAACAACACGCTGAAGGAAAACGACAGCATTTGCCGTGGGTTAGCCAGCGAGGAGTTCCACTCTCCATATTCAAAGCCCATCATCAAATCTGGCAAAGTAACCACTACCGATAGAAAATATTTTGAATCACGCTTGATTTAGGAGGACTTGCCTTTTATAAGCCAATTAACTGATCGAAGTGCAGACGGTTTATTGTGGTAATTACAGAAGAAAGATCGAATGTAATATAAAAGTACAAATCATCAGCACAAATATGAAAGTTAATATTGATATTTACAAATTAAAAAAAAACGATTAAGTCCACAAAGGTCCACGATAACGCCCACAAAGAAAATTCCGTACAAACACCCTATGTATATTTTTATATATATTTAAAATATATAAAGTATTCACTTAAATCTGTTTTCAAAAAATAATTTATCATGGTGATCTTTACAAACGGTAAAACAATTTACAAGGACATGAAAACTATTTAATTTAGAATTACATATGTGACAGTTCTAAGAAATTGCTAAAAATTTCCACTTTTTTTTTCAAGGAACAGTATAATGTAAAAATTTTAAATGTGGCTTAGTAATAAATCATATTAGCCCGCATGTATCCGAGTAGTTAATACTTAAAAAATATTTAAAGACACATTTTTAAGATAACCTTATTGGTTATCTTAAAATAAAATATTTAGCTTTTTGGACATAATTTAGTCAAGGGAGTTACAATATGGGAAACAAAGGAATTTAAAAAATCTTCAAAACTATTTCTTTTTCAGAATTTTTTGTTAAATAGCTAAAAAGTTCTCAAGAAATATATACCTCCCTACTTCTGTAGCTGCTAAATTCAACATTGTGAAAAAGCAAGAATACAACAAATTTATCCAAAATTTAACATAAAAATAGAAAATATCTATAACAATAGTCGGCTAACAAAAACTAAACTGCCTGGTTTGAAAATTTAGATACGTGACAATTTCGGCCTATGTTTATCTACAATTGTCTATAAAACTAAAAATTAATATAAGGTTTAGTGGAACCATATTAAACTGGAATCGTATTATCACGTATTTACTTTAGTAAATGCGATAACATACTTCAAAATATAATGAAAGATATTTCAAGAGACACTTTTTTAGAAGAGAGGCATACATTCCCTCGTTATATTAATGGGAAATAATTATAAAAAAATTTCATCGACATCTGATTGAAAAATGTACGTGTGCAGTGACTTCCGCTAAAGTGGAAACTGTGAGGATAATGAAAAGCTATCAACAAGATTGATCTGACCCCGTGACGGGACTCAAAAGAGTAAAAATAAAGCCTGCTTACTTAATATAATGACAATAAACAAGCCTCTTATTCCCTGATCCTAGGGATTTAATGCATGGATAATAAAGTGACGAGAAACTCAATGGGCGTATATCGTAACCGATATATTTATGCATCAAAAAACGTATTTAACAAAGGGATATGTAAAAGCAATTATTAAAAAAAAGTCCAATTACCCATGTCAGCTAATTCAGCATTTTCGGAGTCAAAATGGACGTTGTGGTAGTAAGAAATATAAACTTATATACTTTTTCAACTAAGTTTTAAAGTATAAACACAAGTACAATATTTTGTAAGAAATACCTTCAAAAATGTCAAACTTATCGTCTTTAACTACACAGTTTTCACTGCAACGGAACTAAAAAGTTAAAGTTTATGACCGAATTGTTAAAGTTAACAGAGTTTCAAATAAAACATTTATTTGCGTTGATTACGAAAAAATACGCACAATTGGTGCATTGATGTTTATAAATGTTTATATTCATCATTCGGTACGTGAAAATGAGTCAGAGGAGAAAAAAATATTAAAAGCAGTCATAAAATTAGTCATAAAATTGGTTTACGCTTATATTTTTAGTAAAAATTAGGGCATAGAAGAAACTAAAACAAACATGGTTTTCCCTTTTTCTGTTATTGTGAATGTTCGATCAACCATTAATAAGTTATGAACGACATTTCAATATTTCTTTTCAAATGTCACATCACTTAATGATGAAAATAATTCTCATGATTTATTTAATTTAAAAATATAATTTGTGGCCACGTGCTACGTAAGTTATATTGCGGCTTTAAATAAAGGGTAACTGAAAGCAAACTTTTACTCAAATTTAAAAGTTTAATTTACGTGTATTATATTTTACTGAGATAAAATTAGATATTAAAATAACCACGGTGGAAGATTCTAAATAAAAGAGAAAAACATTTTGTAATAACCAACTTCAATAAATCATAACTCATATATTCGTAAAATTTTAAATTTCTTGAAACCCAATATGGAGATTTTGCCACCATAAATTATACGTTTTGTACGAGATATAGATTTATTTATTTTTTTATGTGAAGATTTAATAATGAAAACGTGTAGGTAATTTTGAAGAAACACAAATATACATTGTCATTATGTATATATATATATATATATATATATATATATATATATATATATATATATATACATATTACGAACTTAAATAATTTCTTTGATACAGTGACACTAACGCTAATAACCAGTTCCAAAATTTGGTTATTCTTTAATATTATACATAATTTTGTTAAATTTCTACATTGTTTTATGTTGTTACTTAAGTTGATAAAGTTATTATTATGTTACGTAAATTACAACTTCAGTATAAGCATCTACCAGCAATTCAATACAAATTTAATCTTCAAAAATATAACGTAAAGTAAAGAATCAGGGTAGAAACTATTTCAAACTGAAAAGTAGTTGTAAACGGTGTAATATAGATAAATGTTTTATGAAGATATTAACATTTATACCAAGGATATAACAAACCACAGGATCGCGGATTATTGAGGAATCGATCGGTTAGTTATTTCATTACTAGCCGTTTTCAAAGACGATATGAATTTCTATCTCGTTGATATCAAAGTTATTCAAGAACTGGTATTGGAAATCTGAGAATGGAAACTAATAAGTATTTAAATTCAACTAAGTAACTTGGTAATCGCGCTCAAGTTTGGGTAATTAATATGACACATTTTGAGATAAAATTGTATTTGCTCCAGGGAGAATTTCTAATTGTTACGCGAAAATCACTTCCAGTACAAAATTAATAAAATATCCACAAAAGAAAACGAAAGCGAGCATTTTTTAATAAACTAAAGGATCTACTTTTTATTGCTTTGAAAACAAATATATCGTTAGAATTAACCCGTAAAATTAAATGTCTGCCTATAATTCCAAGAAAAGAACCAATAGACTTTAATAAGCCATGATCGAAGCTGCGTTGCTAGTTTAAAGTACTAAAATAAAAATGAAGCTGTATTTAATTATGTGATATCATAATTAATAATCAAATGTTGTGTTTACTAGTTAACTTACTGTGATATATTAAATAAATAGACAATGATAAGGAGAAAATATTTTAATACCATTTATATAAAGGCAACAAAGCAACAAAATACTAACTTAGGAACAATTAAATGAAATATAAAATGTACCTACAATATAGTAATTTAGGTATAACCCTCTTAAGGAAATAATTACTTGTATTTAATAAATTCAGACAGTACATTTACAGTTCTAAATAATTTAAAATAATACATAACAATACTTGTATATGGTGTGAACTTTGCGTGAACATTTCTAATTCAAAAAAAAAGGTTACCTCTTTATTGTCCCGGAGTAAAGAAGTTAAACAAGCTCATTAAATTAAATAAGAGAGACCTCTAAAAATAAAGTCGTAAGTAAACTTAAAAGATTTTACCCGAGGGAACAATAAATATTTTGTTGTAATATAATATTTATGGAACAACTGCGAAATCACTGCTATAACAATAAAGGGAGCGAAGCAAGAATAGAATTTAATGACAGTCCTTTTAACGTATTACGATAATAAAAAGGGGGATAATCTTTTCAGGCGCGAGTAAAACTGGCACCACGGTGGTTCCGAACACACTTCGTACTTACAAACCTTTGATCGAACGTAGTATTTGTATTAAAATATTGACAAATATCAATTTTTCACAACGAATGTACGTTGTGAAAAATTATTGGAACATGTTGTATACTATAACTTTCACAGCCAAAAATGTGTTGCATATTTTAAGAATTATAAGACCTAAGATAATGGCTATAGGTTTCTTTTAATCTTCCCGTCAGACTTTGCTAAGACTATTTTTTTCGTGATTTATGGTTTTTTGGTTGGAGGAATTTTGTATTTTTGCATATCTTCTAAAATGTCTATTTAAATATGAAATTGAAAATTGTGAAAAAAAAATTTTTCATTCCTCATAACATACTTTTTCAAATGATATTAAATGGTAGTATATAAAATGAATACAAAATTTTAAGATCTCTATTTACTTCCACTTTGATTATCATACATGTTTTAAAAAGTATATATATATATATATATATATATATACACACACATATATGTATACATATATATATATATATATATATATACATATATATATATATATATATATGAATATATAGGTTAATAACATGTGTTGCTATGACAACTTTCAAGTTTCTCCATTGCGTACTTTCTAAGAAAATCAGCTCTGAAAATAGAGAAAGGTAAATATGTCGTAGAAAGATATAATAGCTTTCGTAGGCGTAGAAACACGTGTAATATTTAAAAAGTTATGACATCTAGAATCATCGCCATAGTTTCTTTACCTTTGCACGTGTTTTAAAAACCTATATTTTTTCATAATTAATTTCGGAAATAGGAGGGGAAGTAACATATTTCATTCTCATATTTTTCCACAACACATCCCAGATAAGTTTGCGTTATTTGATAGAGCTATTTTTTCATACTCTTATACGGCAATGGAAAAACAACTTTATGTTTTGAAAAAAAAGTAGAAATATTCCGTTTGTCTACCACATGAGCTAACACCTTTTCAATTTCAGAGGAGAACTAATCTACGCTTAGAGCTACTGAGTTCCCATCGTACCAACGAGAGGCTAAAGTATCTGGTTACAAGAGATTAAAACTGGATGGTTTATTTGAATTTTTATCGTAAATGTCAGTGGCTAGAAATAGCGGAAAGATGTACCTAGACAAAAATACAATATTGGACAGAAGATTCTTTTAAGTGCACGGTGGGGCATAAATGGAGTTATTTATTGGGTTATTTATTCGGAACTCTTTCAACCCAACAGTACAATTACAACTAAGATTTATTGTGAACAGTTAATCAAAGTTACCTCTAAACTTTATTCAAATCGAAATTTATGTTTTTCATGACAGTGATCGAGCTCACCTAACAAAAGTAACATGTGAAAAACTATTTTCACTTAGATGCAGTATTCTATTTCACCCACCTTTCTTTTCAAATGTTTCGCCACCTAATTAATATCCACTTTGCTCTCTGTCCATTTTATGTATCCGCATGTTAAATATTTGAATTGTAATGACAATATTGATTGTAAAAAAGATTGAATAATCAGATCTGTTATGTCAGTAGTATATGCAAAAATTTTGAATCAGACAATAAAATAATGAAGATGTAGTAAGATTGAATAAATTAACATAATTATTACAAAAGTGTACCTGATACGTGTAAATATATAATCTATCGCTAAGTTGTAAGTGTCTGTCAATATATAATCTACCGCTAAGTTGAGAAGGATAAGAATGACATCATGTGACGTTACACAGGTCCGTATTCAAAGCACACTCATGTTGAATAATAAAATCACAAGTGATTCGGTCCGAAGTCACTGACTCCCTACAAAAGAAATATTGAAAAGATTTACTAATAGAGACAGATATTTTAAATATACTTTTTGGTAAACATTTATATTGAATCATGTTTTCTTAATCTCACTTAGTGTGGCGTAAGTATATTTCACTATTAATTATTTTTGCACCTAATTACTTAACGAGCTGAAACAAGAAACCTAAATAAGTAGATAGGTAGGTAACGAAACTGATACTATTCTGTATTACTTTTTCTCTTTTAAAACAATTTCCATAGATCTTTTCAATTAACTAGTCCATATCCAGGAGAATTTTAAAGAATAATTTTTGAACGATGAAAGTTTTTATAGGTAATTATTAATAGTTTGAAAATGAGATGTAGTTGTAGTAAAAGTTACACAAAACAGCTACAGATTAGACACAAGGGACAAGTAAAGTAGCAATAACTAAACGTCATCTAACAAGTTGGAGCTCAATAAAGAAACCAAAGTGTTACCGAATTATCATTATGTTATTTTTCCACGGACTTTGTCTAAACTCATGAAATTAGTGTGAATGTTCACTCCAACAAATTGTTCCTAGTACAAGTAAAATAACACCGTCTACACGCTCATCACAATTTTGTAGCAATATTCTATTTGGTTGTGTAATATACTAAGTAACTGATATATGTGCAAGCAAAGAAAAACTGTGTTACATATATAATATTGTAGATAAGATAATTATCACCGAATGGCAAAATAAATAATACTAGGTAAGATTCCTTTCAAATAAAATAGAACATGTTGATAGGTTCTACTTAGTGGCCTACTAGTAATCACATAAGAAATAAATCTGTCCAATACGATCAGAACTAGCATATAAAGATTTCAGTACACACGTAGATATTTAAAATAATTGAAGAGTACATAGTATTTCTATGAAACTATTTATAAATATTAATATTTTTTACTATGTAAATATATTGATTATTTACATGGATATACTCCAATATTTTGTCTTACGTAAAATTCAGAAAAATTTTGGGTTCCTTGTAAATTGCTCTTAAATCTGTTTTCTTAAATATACAAGGTGATACACAAAATTAATAAGAGTATTGTTCATTTTGTGTATCACCTTGAAGAATAAGTGTATTTTTGAGTAATTGATTCTCCGTTGATTGCTCCGTTCAAACATTTTCATGGAAATATTCTTAAGTCTTACTATTGAAACACGGACGGGTTAGTATCATCTAATAACAATTTTAGTCGTATTTCTGAGTTCTCTTAGATAAATTACGACATTAATTATTTCAAAATACTTATAAATCTCTCTTTCAACTTTTCTGTGACGATTAAGAAATTAGAAAAGAAAATGTTTAATTGATTTTACATTTATCCCTCTGAAATATATTTTTAAATATGTTTGAATGTAAACTACGGCATTTGTTTAACATGTTGCAATATGGCAGTTGTTTTCTTTAAATTATATCCTGTAAAAGGGCACGATTTGAAAAAGAGTTACTGGAAATTGTAGTTATGTAATACCGATGCTACGTCTAATTTTGATAAGGCTTACTTCTTAAGATTGTGTAGCCAAACTAGGAAACCTTATGATTTCACCGTGTCAGTGTGTCTGTTTGACCGTCTCTAAGTTACAGCCGTTTTACTTACAGACTGTTTATGGTATAAAGCTGGAATTTGGCATGGCTACAAATATTTATAACGCCTAGAAAGTAATGACATAAAATATCTAAAAAAAGTTCCTTGCATGTGAAATAAGGCAATTTTTTTATCAAAAATATCGGGCGTATGTCATAAACGCTTTTTCTAAACAAGGATCCATTTACTAATTACTAATCCTGTTAGTGGTAATTTTTGTTAGATATACGTGTTCTCACTCAGTACTAGCTAAACAGTTATTTATAAATATCTGTAAAGCAGTTACGACAGTATTATGTGCAACGAAACGATAAGGAGAAATATCACTTGCAATATAAATTACTGAGTAATAGTCGACCATCTCTTGATCGTAGTTAGATCTGTAAAAAGTTCATAGAAATTCCATACGAGCGACTTATATGAATGGCAAAAATAAGTTTATATTTTAAAGTGTATATGTATTATATATGTGCCACATATTTATAAATTTACGTGGTGAAAAATAATATTATTCAAATAGGCATTACGTTTTTAAGTACGTAAGAGTTACAGTAGGTACTATATTTATGTTGTGAAAAATTAATACTGGTAAATACCTTAAATATTTATGAGTGCCTGAATGTGTATGTAGTGCAAATATAACTTGTACTTAACGAGCTCTTTTATTTTAGAAACCATTCATTTATTTCAACTTTTAAGTTTTTAGGTCCCAATTTTCTAATTTTTTTATGATTTTAGGTCGAACTAGCGACCTGGCCGGCTAATCACGGGTAGGTGATGGAAAGAAAAAGTGTGAATTTTTTCCGACTTAACCCATAGATCAGCTAATTTACACCCAACCTACATCAGCTATATATCTTTGGAGTAGCATTACGCATCTATTATCTGGCGTAATGAAGTAATAAGTATACCTAGCAGACAGTTGCGCTAAAGTTTGTAGATTAGATCAAAACACGACTGATGTGGAGTTTTTTTTCTAATTTCTATTCATAAATCCATTTAATCAATACTAAATATTAACTACAAATATATTTGAAGTGAATTATAATATATTTATTCCAAGAGCGTTAGCAATTGGAAGACATATGTTTATAGATAAACCTAAAGTATTACTTTATACACAACATTTATTACTTGCATAAACAAACAAATTATGTTTTGATGATTTACACGTGACAGGGCAATGTACAATTGGTCATGTGAAAGACATTTACCGCTGAGATCAATTCTAGCAACGCCTAAAGACTGGCCCTATGCTTTATTTATTGTCATTCCAAATGCTAGCCGCAAAAAATTACAGTCAATATTAGTCCGACGACCTCCGATATTTCAACAATTTGTGCAGCACATACCAGTAAAGATACGGCCCATACCAGATTTACACAGTCCATACTAATCCTTTATTTATTGTCATTCCAAATGATAGCCGCAAAAAATTACAGTTAATGTTGACGCTCAAAAAGAAATAAACGACCTCCGATATTTCAACAATTTGTGCAGCACATACCAGTAAAGACACGGCCCATACCAGATTTACACAGTCCATACCAATCCTTTATTTATTGTCATTCTAAATGATAGCCGCAAAAAATGACAGTCAATATTGGTGCACAAAAAGAAATAAACGACCTCCGATATTTCAACAATTTGTACAGCACATACCAGTAAAGACACGGCCCATAGCAAATTTACACAATCCATACCAATCCTTTATTTATTGTCATTCCAAATGACAGTCGCAAAAAATGACAGTCAACATTGGCGCACAAAAAGGAATAAACGATCTCCGATATTTCAACAATTTGCGCAGCACATATCAATAGAGACACGGCCCATACCAGATTTACACAGTACATACCAATCCTTTATTTATTGTCATTCCAAATGATAGCCGCAAAAAATGACAGTCAATATTGGCGCACAAAAAGAAATAAACGACCTCCGATATTTCAACAATTTGAGCAGCACATACCAGTAAAGACACGGCCCATACCAGATTTACACAGTTCATACCAATCCTTTATTTATTGTCATTCCAAATGATGGCCGCAAAAAATTACAGTTAATGTTGACGCTCAAAAAGAAATAAACGACCTCCGATATTTCAACAATTTGTACAGCACATACCAGTAAAGACACGGCACATACCAGATTTAAACTGTCCATACCAATCCTTTATTTATTGTCATTCCAAATGATAGCCGCAAAAAATTACAGTCAATATTGGAGCACAAAAAAAAATAAACGACTTCCGATATTTCAACAATTTGTGCAGCACATACCAGTAAAGACACGGCCCATAGCAAATTTACACAATCCATACCAATCCTTTATTTATTGTCATTCCAAATGACAGTCGCAAAAAATGACAGTCAATATTGGCGCACAAAAAGGAATAAACGATCTCCGATATTTCAACAATTTGTGCAGCACATATCAGTAGAGACACGGCCCATACCAGATTTACACAGTACATACCAATCCTTTATTTATTGTCATTCCAAATGATAGCCGCAAAAAATGACAGTCAATATTGGCGCACAAAAAGGAATAAACGATCTCCGATATTTCAACAATTTGTGCAGCACATATCAGTAGAGACACGGCCCATACCAGATTTACACAGTACATACCAATCCTTTATTTATTGTCATTCCAAATGATAGCCGCAAAAAATGACAGTCAATATTGGCGCACAAAAAGAAATAAACGACCTCCGATATTTCAACAATTTGTGCAGCACATACCAGTAAAGACACGGCCCATACCAGATTTACACAGACCATACCAATCCTTTATTTATTGTCATTCTAAATGATAGCCGCAAAAAATGACAGTCAATATTGGCGCACAAAAAGAAATAAACGACCTCCGATATTTCAACAATTTGTGCAGCACATACCAGTAAAGACACGGCCCATAGCAAATTTACACAATCCATACCAATCCTTTATTTATTGTCATTCCGAATGACAGTCGCAAAAAATGACAGTCAATATTGGCGCACAAAAAGGAATAAACGATCTCCGATATTTCAACAATTTGTGCAGCACATATCAGTAGAGACACGGCCCATACCAGATTTACACAGTACATACCAATCCTTTATTTATTGTCATTCCAAATGATAGCCGCAAAAAATGACAGTCAATATTGGTGCACAAAAAGAAATAAACGACCTCCGATATTTCAACAATTTGTGCAGCACATACCAGTAAAGACACGGCCCATAGCAAATTTACACAATCCATACCAATCCTTTATTTATTGTCATTCCAAATGATAGCCGCAAAAAATTACAGTCAATATTGGAGCACAAAAAAAAATAAACGACTTCCGATATTTCAACAATTTGTGCAGCACATACCAGTAAAGACACGGCCCATACCAGATTTACACAGTCCATACCAATCTTTTATTTATTGTCATTCCAAATGATAGCCGCAAAAAATGACAGTCAATATTGGTGCACAAAAAGAAATAAACGACCTCCGATATTTCAACAATTTGTGCAGCACATACCAGTAAAGACACAGCCCATACCAGATTTACACAGTCCATACCAATCCTTTATTTATTGTAATTCCAAATGATAGCCGCAAAAAATGACAGTCAATATTGGCGCACAAAAAGAAATAATAATTTTTTCATCAATTTAATCTAATCTGAATTCTACAAGCCCAATAAGTTAGAGTAAGGTTATCCCATTAACAGCATATTCATATTACTGCATACTAATGTAATAAATATAATGACTTACTTATTAGATAAGTTATTATGTCTGGAAAAATTAATGTAAACATTTTTGCTGGTTACAAATCAAATCAAGCTCCCTTGTGATAACAGAATTAAAAATTGACGTATATCGCAGTCTATGTGAAATTTGCCTTTGCTGATAAGATAAAGCGTAAAATGAATATTCGCTATATCGATTAAAATAGAAAGCATATAGAAATTAAATTTGTTTATACTAAATTCACTTATAAGGATCTAATTCTCAAAAAAAACTCTCTACTACAACAACTATAATGTCATAAAATACTAAAAAGCCTCGAAATTGAGGAAATTCTAAACTTTAAGGTTAATTAAAACACATTTTTAAAAATGTATATTCTGTATTCTGGAAACCTTTAAAATAATAAATTTTTGAGTTTCGTACCTCAAAAAGTAAAAAATGGAATCCTTTATAATATTCCTTATTTTTCTGCCCGTATGTCTGTCTTTTTCTTAGTCACAGCTATTTTCACATAAACTGACAGTGTCTGGAAATGATAGTTCTCATAAAATTTATAAACCATACTGATCGGGATATATCATAACAATTAACTCTCAAAAATACTTAATTGGGAATTCCAGTAGAGGTAAATGAAGTAATTAATTTTTTTAAATTCGTGCTTGTGCGGATGACAATTGATAAAACATTTTTTAAAGATACCAAAAGAGTTCAATTCAGAATTTTATGTGTGATGGTTTTAGAGGTATTGATGAAAGTATTTTTCAGGAATTGTTTGACGTAGAATTTTAGAATTTAATATAACGATACTGAGCCCCACGTATATTGTAACACTTAAAAAGTTTCTGAATAAACATACTAATTATAGAAATTAATTTATGAATTTATGACACTTAAAAAGTTTCTGAATAATCATATTAATTATAGAAATTTGTTTATGAATATATAACACTTAAAAAGTTTCTGACAGAAGTTTTACAGGAAACAAAGAAATATTGGAAAAAAAATGATTTCCTATATTGTGAATATCTACTGAAAGGGTTGAAAGTATTAAAGTTTTTTCGGAATTTCACATCAGATAATTTTATATATATTGATGAAAACTTTAAAAAAATTCATTCCCCTCCTCAGATCTTCGTAACTATTATAATCAAAATTTTGTAAATATTGACGTTACTAAAGAATATCTAAACTTTATTGGAAAACTATAACGTTTATTCCTATTTTTGTACTTGTTGAAATATTTACTAAAGTTTTAAGTCTTTCAAAAATATACTGGGAAATATATTTACACAAACCAAAACTGATATTTGTAAATAATTTAATAGAAATTCTACACACTTGAACGTTTATGTCGGCTGTTCTATTTTGATTTAACTTCCATAATCGAATGATCTTCTAATAACACGTTCCCTTAATTTATAATGAAATTAGTAATTGAATAATCCTCATAACCAAATGTTTATTAACAGTATTTACTAATTCTAATAATTCAAATTAAAATTAAATTATATTCATTTATTCAAAGTGGAAAAAATATCTATATTAAGTTTTCCTGTAGGGATAAGAGTTGTAAATATTTTTTGTTTTAAATTTAACTTTATGTTCTTGCAGGGTTGGGGTTTGGAAAATTTTCTTAATTTGTTTTGCCCACATTACATCAGTTATTTTTAAACACAAATAAACGGACTGGATGTAAAATTCTGCTATGGAAATTTATTTATCTATAACTGCTCTGATTCCTGGTGAGTACAAGTACGGAATATACTAATAGATCGTCCTATTTGCTGATATGCGACGTGTACACTTATGCTTGTATCTAAAAAAGATCGATGTAAATACGGGTATGTCCACACATACAAACAGATACCAATATACGCACGCATTCATTTGTACGTACGATATACTGCAAGCATGCATGTTTCCAGTACGTATGAGTTCGTGCCTACACGCAGGCACGAAAGCATGTGCGTTCAAACATGAATGTCCACGTGCACACAGGCATGCGGACATGTAGGATAGCATGAATACACTTACACAGGAATGCACATTCGCTTGGTACGCAGGAGAGCTTAATAATGTTCTGCACGCAATATTCTTACTAAATATTCAAATAATACTCGTATATGCATAATATCAAATCAAGAAGCTACATCGTACAATATTAGGAAATGAAGTTCTTCAGTTCGCTGTTGATAAGGAAACGCATGTTACATTAAACTCAGGAGAAAAAATATGTGGTTAATTAAAAATAACAATACTTTACCACAAGAACATAACAAAGACCATTTTCAGGAATTAAAATGTTATTTAGAGAAAATACCATAGGAGTTTTTTATAGGAAATTATCATAGTTGGTGAGGTTATAAACTTAAATTGATCTCTTTTGATTGCCAGCATCACCCTTGTTTAATGACAGTAAAGTATTCTTTTCAGTTCAACTGTTTGTTATATAAATGTAAATTTGCAAGTAAATTAATAGGTACTTTTCTTGTAACATTTAAAGTAAATTTTAAAAAAAGTGAAATAACTGGTTAGTGCATATATTCTACTTGGATAAACATTTTTGAGAAACTAAGTTTTTATTTGTGCTCCAGAAGTATTTACGATATGTGTGCAATATTTTAGTAAAAGAGCTTTTGCAAAAATATTCTAATAACAAACAAAAAAAACATAGTAAAAATAGAAAGGATAGTAAAAGTGTTACGTGTCCGTTAGGATGTAAACATTTAAGAACTTGTTGTATTTTTATTTAACTGTTAAACAATATTAAAATGTATTTCTTTACCATATAAATATGTGAATAGCAATTTTATCACAAATCATAAATATTTCAAAATAATTCCAAACAATTTTTGTTTTTAAATTTTTCAACAATATGGATAATATGATATTTTCTATAACATGTCTGGTTATATCTTCTATAAAATTCTGCAACGGCAAAGTTTTGGAATCCTTTTACATGGTTCTTTAAATTAATACATCACATATCATATAAATGTAATACAAATATCTATATTTAGTTTGCTCCCTCTACAAGGTTCATATGAATATGTTGGCTTGATAAATTCAAATAAATGTTATAAATTCAAATAAACCATCAACAGCCTGTCTCAGTCCACTGCTGGAATATGTTACTCCAATTTGAATATCCCCACGATGATCACACACGAAGGCCACGTTGACGACTCACGGTAAGGGCACGTAAAAGTTCAATTTCCGTAATGAATCATTTTATATATTGCGATTAGTAAGTGGGTGGTAAAATATATCTAAAAATTTTAACATGTGTAATACTAAATTTGAATAGAAAAATAAGTTTGAATTTTTTGTACTCGTGTCTGAAACTTACTTCAACTGTTAAGAATACAGGAGTTTTGAAGTATTTCAATTAATATTGGTTGCAGGGATTTTTAAGAAAATGTATACCGTATTGTCATATTTAAGGACACGTATTCAAGATAGGGTCAAAACATTACTTGGGATCTGGACTATCAAACTCAAATTGTAGGAAATTTAACAAAAAATAGACATAGAAAAATGTATAGGGCACATAAAGCAAGTTTTTTAATATTTTTTTTAAATAATTCAGATGTATATATATATGTATATATATATATATATATATATGTGTGTGTGTGTATAAATATATATATATATATATATATATATTTACATATAAAATAAAAAGTTTTTGAGATAAACATTTATACATTGCAAAAAATTTTCCTACCATAAACGTAAACTTTCTGCACAATTGATTAATTAGCCGCCAATAAGCGTCGTACAGAAATATGTGGCTATAAAATAATTGGCGCTGCCTTCTTTCACCTATTGTTCTGTCTACAATTTCCAGGATGTAACTTTTGTTATATTTGACGTAACAAAATTTTGCCACTTGACTTAACCTCCCTGGAAAAAGACTCTAATATAACTTCATTCGCATAGTGTAATTTAAAGTATTTGAAAATAGGAACAAAACTTGTTTCATTGTCTTCTTCTTTTAGTGTTGTGATAAAAAATATGTTTATTAAGTGCAATACTTTTTGCATGCTTAGAGGCGTGCGACCGTCCGTGCGTGCAAATTTGCGTAGGAGGGTGTGTGCATGCGTTCGTGGTCTGAAAAGACGATACTGTTATATGGTGAAAAGCATCTATTTTTATTTTTGTAACTTTCATAAATATTGATACACTGCATACAAAATATAAATAAATTGCATATTAATAAAAATTAAGTATTATATATTGCATATTAATAAAAATCAAATGTTTGTTTCAAGTAATATTTTAATATAGGTTGAGAGTTCCCGTATTACAAAAAATTATTGTTATATTTGTGCAGCCAACGATGCGTTGCGTTGCGTGAAATATGTCCATGGGCGTGTGTATGTGCGCGCGTGCGTTTAATCTGGATAAGAAGATGATCTGAATAACATTGCTTGATACGTGAAGACAAATATAAGAATAACAAAGTCTGTGATAAAAATCAATATTTCCTAGCATTTAATATCTTTATATATGTCAAAACATGCTTCGAAATTTAGATCATATTTAATCCATGCGTTATATTTTATTACCATAATTATTTACTTAACGTATGCACCAATAATATTACCACGATAGCCTGTAAATATAACAATAATAAATAATGCATACATACACATGGACATACATATTAATGTAACAATATTATTAATGAAGTTTTATTCATATTTTCATCCATATAAAATTTACATGCTTATTTTTATGTATTCTACAGGAACAAACCACAATATATTTTCACAATATTTTTTAATTTCATGTCAATATGAAAATAAAATGATAAGAAATTTTCCGTAATTACAACGAGTGTCACACATACTAAACGAACAAGACAAAATAAAAAGTGCACATTGTTGGAAAATATGCACTCTTTACAAATAGATTACAAATGCGATGAAGTAAACCGTAAATGAAGGTGAAATCAAAATATAAAACAAATATAAGGTTAACATGCCTTTGTGTTCAAGATTTATTACTATGACTAACACGTAACTAAGATTTTGTATAGTTAAACTCCGGTTGCTTTGAAAAACTTTTCTTTTTCATTACATTTAATGAAAGCAGACAGAAAAACCAAGACAAGTCCTTGAAGTTGAACATACAACAAACAACGCAAAGATATATTCCTATTTCCATCAGAGAAAATGTTCTTGTAACTTATATAACAGGCTAAATGAATCCAATTTATTTAATGTATACCGGTGCCAAGAAAGACTGCAAAACTTTCTTACTGGAAAAGTTGCTTTGTGGTGTTTACCGTAGTTTATGAAATAATATATTCAGTAAGAATGTTATTGCAAAAATCGTTATCTGTTCCTCGTCATTTTCGTTTATATAATGATAGTGTAAGATCGCTGGGTTACTTTGGTTTCTTATTTATAAATTTGACTTGTTACATCGGTTTCTTATTCACAAATTAACGATAAAGCACGATTAAAAATATACAAGATATGTAAATTTTTTCACTCTACTTTTGCTACTTCGTTATATTACATTATTGAAATATTTCTATAACCAATTGTTAATACCATGACTCTATAGACCCATATATCAATATCCCATAGCCGATATATTATAGTGTTATATTACTATTAATGACACTTTTTTTTTGTTAGAAGAAATATAAAGGTTGATTGATAAATTTTCATGTACAGTTTACTACATACATATCTCACGTTAATACTAGATATTTTTCGGGTGTTACCATTAGTATTGTATACCTGCAGGTGTTACTATTAAACTTGACACTTTAATCTGCAGTTAGGATTTTGAGCCACAATTAATTATATTATCAGTTTTCGCAATTAATTATACTATCTGTGTTTAGAAAGACGGATAAAATTTGTCAGTTTCTTTATTTTCTTGATATATTTATTTATTTACAACAATAAATATACTTAATTTATTCATAAATTCGCAATGAGCTTTCACATATATTTATCGTCAAATTAATTTACAACACGAGTAATACATACCGACTTCCTTCTGCATTAAAATATTAATTTTTTATACAATTAAAAGTAATTCATTTAATATCAACATGTAATTAATTTGGCGGATAACATATCTCAGAACATGTAGTTGACTAAAACAAAAATCTTTTGACTATGTCAAATGGATAACTGAATAGATATAAATGGGAGATTCAAGCTGAATTTCGACGTGTTTTGTTATTATGATGGAATTTTAATGTCAGAGTACACGTTGAGACTTTTATTCTCAATATAATCTCACCTGGTTTCCATTTTATCTTTCAGTTAAAAACGAAAGGACAAGAAAAATACTTTTGTAGCCAGAATACCGATTAGATTTCTTTAAACCTAAATGTTTCTTCACTTAAAAAACCGATTAAAACATCATAATTTTAAGAACTGCAGCCGATAAATATTCTGAGATTTCTTGTACCAATTTCAAATACTTAAATTATTTCAATATTTAAACATGGATAACTGAAAAAATATTAAATTGTTTTATGATAATGGTAACATGAATGCGTGAAAAAGGCATTAAAATGGTGTATAAATAGCAAAACCCCTTCTGACTTACGTTTTATCTAATGAACCTTACCGAGATAAACTGGAATGAATTTTAACCTTGAAAAACTCACCACCTTGAAGTTGTGACTTTCCTCTTTTCCTTTCCTTTTAGTTACTTTTAAAACCCATCTTAAAATTACAATTTTTTTTACTTTTACACATTTACAACATCGTACACAAATTTTAACATATTGAATTTTGAATTCAAATTCAAGATAATGTAAACTACATTTTCCATTGTTCCTATAAACTAGCTACTCTAAAACCACACATTTATATTTTATAATTTCCAAGTGGGTTTTCAAGTGGAGACTTCCAAGAATTACGATCATTGCAAATTTACAGTGTTACTCTACTCCCAGAATATAGCTTTATTTAAAATAATTGTACCTATTTACTCAAGGTAACGATAGTTTGCATGTAGAATTAATATTATATTTTTTTTAAATACGTTGCATTCAAAGTATTTAAAATTGATCCACTAGTTTCACTAAATCTGTGTCTTTGCATGTTTACATAATTTAAAGAACCATTTAAATTATAACCCCAACGTTCTGCATAAGGGAAAAGGTAATATTTTAGCATAAATTTTAATGAGGGTTTACTTAAATATAAAATTTCAGCAAAACTATTAACAATAGGTTTCTAACAAAATCCATCGGAATTAAATTTATAAATTTCAACAAATTATATTATTCAGTCAATTCAGTCATTCTTATCAATTTTAAACACAACGAACATATATTATTATTCAGATGCAAAAACATCTTATCCAAAAAAATTTTAAAGAGTTTAAGCAATTTTTTATTAGTACTCGTATTTCCATGAAAATGTTTCGAATGTAATATTTTTCAGTTACAATTAATGATATTTATACCTTTTCCAATTCGGATATTGACCCAGTCCTAGTACCTCAACTGTCTTACTTGAGATAAAATGATGTGCAATTAGTGATGAATAGGATTCAAGTAATCATATTTTCACATCTCGAATTTAGTAATGCTTTCATTTCCAGGTTTTATAGAATAAGTTGTTACATAAATAGTTAACATAATTTTCATATATAATTTATATTTTTTCATTCCTTTTATAGCGTTTCAAATAATACCAACAGTTCATCACAGGTTGCGCTAATCGTGACCCCGTATATTATCCTAAAACCTCTCCGCCCCCTTCATTCCCAAACATAATTTTGTGAATGCACATTTAAGTGCATATAGCAATAATTCTACATTACATTTACCTTTTTTCCTATCATATCCCTTTTCTTTGTCTCTTCCGTGAATGAAATGAAAATTTTATAATTTTAAGGCTGTTTGTAAATATGAGAATATCCTTTATCTACATTACATACCTCGGGCCGACTCTCGATATTACACTAAGCCCTTCAAATTACTTCTGTAATAAGCTTCGATGTGAAAACATTACATACAATAGATTAAGGATATCTTCGTATTTACATTCTTTATATACATGTATGTAGTTCATCAATGAAGAGAGCATATATTATGTAATATGGCCATATTTATTGGTACAAAAACCAAAGACACGAAGCATTCGGTATCAACTTTCAAGTAAAAAGTAGTCAGAAACTCAAATTTACGATCCCAACAATTCTAAAAGCAAAATGAAAAATTACAATACAAGTATGGAAACCTAATTATTGATCTTAATTTCAAATTAATATCATATCTCGCTCTCCCTCTCGCTCTCGCTCTCGCTCTCGCTCTCCCTCTCCCCCTCCCTTCCCACTCGACACACCTCCCCTCCCCCTACGGTAACCACAAGTCATTAAATTTTAAAATTTTAAATATATTGAAGACCAAATCTAGACTCTTTAAATACCTATTTTCTTAATTTTAGAACGTAAGTTTCCACCATGATATACTCAGATGTGTTAAATTCTTTAATCTCTATAGTCATTGTCAGCACCGCGCCGACCCTCGAGCCATATTTTAATCCTTCAGAGTTCTCTTGGCGCGGACTTTAAACCGAAAACGTTCAAGGGTAATTAGGTCTTCCGCGTACAATGTCGCCACATCTATATGACGGGAACTTAGTTGTATAATATAGTATATTATTATGGTTAATAATGAAGAGAAATTAGTATTTTTGTAATATCAATATATGTTTTACCTAATCGTAATTTAATTGAATAAACTGTTTTCTCATTTAGTAGACTATGATAATGATGTCCCCGACACTGTTAACCAGTGTGTAAATAAAAATAAAAGGAAATATTTTATATAAAAACAAAATTCAATTGATCACTCGCAAATAAAAATAGCGCCGATGGCAATCGCTTGTCGAAACGAGAAACTTCGTCGAGTCTTTATTTCCTATATCGTCAGTTTTGATAATGCACTTGCATTATCAAAACTGACGATACAGGAAACCTATAATTGTGAGAAATAAAATAATGGCAATTATATATATTTTTAAGCTATTTTTGTGCCAAGTTTCACCCTAATAGTTTTATTATTTCTTACCGGCATATGTTCACGGGGTCGGTTTTGGCCTATTTTCTAATGAATAAAATGTTTTGGTTTTATTTTTAAATCATTCTTTTTTACATTTTTATATTCAGGATAATTTTATTATGATAAGAATTAGGGAAAAAAACATGTTTATACTTTGCGTTTATTCTGTTATTGTTTGAAACGTTTGTCGATATTTTTCCGTTATCAAAAAATATATAATTTAAAAAAGTCTGTCGTAAAATTTGTAGGTACCACAAATTTTATAAACAAACATATCGGTAATATCAATAACCGCAACCGTTAAGTAATCTACATTACACAATTTAACATTAATACCGTTTTCGCTCGTAGTACTGTACAGTAGTACTTTTATACTGCGAAATCGTAATCTGCGTTATATACAAAATTACACGCACACACACACGTACGCACGCACGCACACTGGACGCAAACGCACGCGCACGCACTTACGCTTGCACGAACGCACACGCGTTCGCACCCATGCACGCACGCACATACGCACGCATGCCTACATGCACGGTTGCACGCACGCACGCACGCACGCACGCCCGCCCGCCCGAAGCCTGTATTATTATAAATATTGAAAAAAAGAAAAAAATTGAGTATTAGAAAAAAGTTAGTTTTCCATATTAAGAACAATGTGAAGAATACATTTAGTTATAATTACAGCAAAACTTCATGTCGATACTGCATATTGTGAGCTATTTAATTACTAATATTAAATTTAAAAAAAAACAAAAATTACGACTGTCTTCAATTTTTTGTATGGCATTTGTGACGTTTGATGAAATCAATTTTTTTTCAATTTCGGACTTTGAAGGCGGTTACCACGGAAATTGTTGTTTTTTTCTGAATGAAATATTTTAGGTTTAGGCTAGAAGATAGGAATGAATCATGTAAAAAATTTTGTAAGGAGAAATAAAGTTTATATAAATAATTAAGGATATTTGATATTTCTGTTAAATTATTTACAAATATTTATACTTTATATGAATATGTTTATTACCAGGTACATTTTTAGTAGGTATAACACTATGATGAATATCTCAAAAAAGCTAAGATTTCGAATCATCGCTATAGTTTTCCGGCAGTTTATAACTTCTTGTATTCTTTTCATAATTTAATATTTACCAGTTTAGGAGATAGGGTGGGCAGAGGAAATTTTTTTTGTAAAAATTTTCAATAACACCTTTAATACTACCTCACATAAAATTCGTAAAAACAGTTTTGAAATTATCAAAATTTGCTCTTTCAATTAATTTGCCTCTTAACACACAAAATGCAAAAAGCATGAAGCATTTCATTTGCCACTTAAAAATTTTATTTAAATATTTTCACAAAATATACGAGTTATGAAGCTTTATCAATATTCCAAATTTTACATTTCTACTTCCAACAACTTGTGAGAAAAACGACTGTGACAGACGGATAACCGGACGGACAAACCCTTAAGTGATATTATAAGGATTCCGTTTACTTTTATTTCAGCCATGGACGCCTAAAAATAAAATATAAATGAAAAATATGGTAGACCTTATGAGGCATATCAGCAATACAACATATTATAACGTTTTATGTACCGACGATATTGTTTTTGTTGTTATTAAAACGTCTGATTTAAATTTTTCACAAAGTTACAATATTCGGAACGCTTGATTTTCTGCATTTTATTTAATATCTATCATTTTGTTTAAAAAGTACTTTCACTATTTTTTTTTTCAATTTAGTGACTAGATAAAAATATCTGATATCCAGTTAACATTTATTCTTAGTTATCTACGATTCTTTTGAAGACAAAATAATGGGTGAGGGTACAATTCATAATTAAAAACACATGTGGCGCACAACACGAAATAACTTCATGAATCACAGCATTTCGTTTGACTCATATCACAGATTTATTGTTATAAATATATATATTTCTTATATCTTAATTAGACACAAAGCACTGTATTCTAAGGGCTTGCTAGCGTGTGGCGCGTCCCTTGAAATCGATTTGATATGACGTAAACAATTATTGATATTATTGAGAAACAGATGAAGTAAAGCACATTTGTATGTAAAATATGTATTTGTATGTAAATGTAATTTTTTCGACAGTAATCTAAATAGATCATCAATATATATTCTGAATATATATATATGTATATATATATATATATATATATATATATATATATATATATATGTTTATGTATATATACATATATTCAATATTTTGCACATAACATGTGAAATATTTTAAAAATAATTGCAGTTATAGCCACAATATTCCTTATTTTAAGTATCCATATACACATTTTTGTTAAAACAAATATTATAATTGACAAAACACTCAGCTAGTACATGTGCACATGCCAGCATTGAAGACTAGTTGTTTAGTCATTATAGACAAGTTTATTTATATTTACTGCCTTTTTAAATATTTCCTTTGTTTTACATATAAAGGTAAAATAAGTAAATAAAGCTAGGTGAGAGTACCATAGTAAACAAGAGGAAAAATTAAAACTCGACTGTCATATACAAACACAGCCTAATACATACATACATAGCCTGTGAAATTCATAACGTTTTATACCATAGGAAATTCTCCAGATTAAGTCGAATCTAAATACACTCATTTATTGACATCACTTTAGTAGTTTAATCTGTATGAGTTTAAAAACTTACTCACATTCATACATACATAGCCTATGAACTTCCTGCCATTATATATCTTTTGAATAGGACAACATCTGGATCAAAACGATTCTAAGGACATCTCATTTTTGTTAAAATAACTTTAATAGTTTAGACCGTACGAGAGAACAAACTAACTCACGTGCAGACATACATAGATAGCCTGTGAAATTCATAACCTTTACACTACCGTAGTCGGATAAAAATAACGCAGAATTCGGTAGTATCACTAGGGTTTATTAAAAGTTTCACAATGTACTAGAATATGAATAAATAAATTAATATATAAACTATGAACTTGGAGGAGCATTCCATATGTATTTGTTTTGTGGGTCTTTAGCCAGTATTTATAGAATATATAACTTTATTGACTGGCACAGTGTTCTGTCATTAATAGCGGGCTCCATAAAAAAAATTTAAAAAATAATGCTCAATTGTATTTGTGACCATAAAGGCTTGCATGGTAGACCCTTGGTTAATAACTTTGTCGTTCCTTGAAATTAAAGTCTTTTCTTCAGAATAAAATAAACAATTATGCACTAAAATTTTACACTCTATCTCTCATCAAAAAACTACAAACTCATAACAAAATTATTTAAAATATCACACGTCGGTTTAGCAACATATGCACTTACGCTGTGTGCCTTGCTCGGGTTGCTGCACTCGTCACATTAACTTCGTTAGCCACGAGTGTCGTATCCTAAAGTAAAGTCGGTAAAGTGTAGTATGGTGGCGTAGCAAATGCATGTGTCTAGCGATGAACTACACCTTATTCACCTTCGTTAATTTAATTTTTATACACTTTGTGTGAAATTTTTTGTGAAAGTAATGTAATGTAAAGTTACTTCGCGAAACTAGTTTTGTAAAGAAAATTAGGATTTATTGTCTATGCACCACAATAGGGCATACACATTTATAAGTTAAGCAAGAAGGAAGAATATTGTGTGTTTAATTGTGTGTTTGTTGTCTTTAATATCAGTTGTAGGTATATATACTCCTAATATTCTATTATGAGGTTTGCATTGATGTAAGTTAACTCAAAAAGTTTCCTGTTGTATTAGTAACTAAATGCTGGTATCGTATTATTTTCACATTTTTATTTTGGGTAGTTAAGAAGCTTAGTAGAATGGGAGATACACAATTTGACTCTATGAAGAAACATATCTTGAGTGGGAGACACCGTATAAAAATATATTCATTTTAATTTCAAGATATATTCTATTTAATTTCAGAAGATTTTTAACACCCCACTGGATGACATCTGTAAAAAAATTTCATTCTCGAGTTATATACAAAACAAAAAAAAATTAAATTTTACTTTCCTCGAAGTATTGTCGTAATTAGTCTGTGACATAGGACAACCAGACAGACGAACATGAATAAATTGCAAGTTATATTTTTGGCGATTGGCTATAGAACCCTAAAATAAATGAAAACATCACGTGATGAATATTTGCAGATAATCTGAAATATTTAGTGTGAATTATTTAGACTAAACTACATTCGGCCACAAAATTTTGACAAAACTTAATAAATCTTGTGTTTTTTGTAATTTTTATCTTTTGTTATCTCAATAAAACTAAAATTTTAAATACAAACATGCAGATCGTTATATATTTGCAAATAGTGTCTGCACATTTGATTTCGAAAACGTTGTATTATTTTGCTTTAAAGATTTTTGTCAATTGCATTTTAATTTATCTTTCACCTACTACAATTATGTTATTTTAAATATAAATTGTCGTCTCGCAAAAATTTGCGGATATATAATTGAACATTGTTGCAATACTTTATTCGTATGTACTTGTATAAATCGATATATAACTGAATTTATTTCATAAAAGTTAACCTGGAATCAAAATTAATTCTCATCACAACAAACACATCAGAGTCAACCCCATATAAATAAATTTAAACAGGAAAGATCCTAGAAAAACTCCAAACCCTCATCGGCAGGAAATATGATACAGAAATATAAAGCTTCTTTCTAAGCTAGAGCGATATACTTGAAGCAAACAAACAGTCATATGAACTCAATGAAACTATTTATCTATTATGAATGCGCATTATGCAGAATATTATATGAGAGGAGGTGAGTTTTTATTATAAATTTACGTCTGTTTAATAAGTTTACCACATTAGTTCTATTGCCGAGAATCGTGTGTAGTTTAGAGTATTAGTATTATCGTTTTTATTTTATTCGATTCCAGTACTTTCTCCTAGATGTAATTCACCGGTGCAGTTATTAATAAGCAAAAAGGGTATAGTAAAATGATTTAATATTTCACACGGAATGGAAAACATTTCTTTTTTATATTTTGAATTGTTAAAAAAAATTTAATTTAATTTAATTAAAATTTGCCCATAGTAATGAAATTCCACGGTCGGCAGCGTGACTTTGGAGTCGATTCTGGTTTGGAGTCTCGAAAGCTTGTTGAGGCAGGCTGGCATGTTTATAATCAAATAACTAAATACCACGTACATAATGAACCTCGATCGCCAGAAATTCCACATTAAAGGGATTATTTCAAAAAACGTGTAACTACTAGTGAAATAGCACTATGGTTGTACAATATACACTGAGGCACACATATGTACGTTTAGAATGCATAGTATTTTCATTAAATTATTGACTTATATTAATATTATTTTTCAGCTTGTATCAATATATGGTCTGTTATATTTTCCAAAGAGTAAAAACGAATGACTCAATGACTATGGAATTTAGAATTATTCCCGTATTATTTTTCGTTAAACTTCTAGTAAAATTTGTTTAGCACAATTACGTAAAATTGATTGTAATAATATTTAAAACAAAAAAAGTGGAACCTATTTCTCAAATATGTTCCACTTTTAAAAATGAAATAAATATGTTCCACACTTAAATAATTATGCTTTTTCGGTAGTCCGAAGACTATTTATCTCATAGATGTAACAACACAGATGTAACAACTACGGAAAAAAATAATATTGTGAGAAATATTTCTTCGTTTATTGTTTCTAATTTAAAGATGTGTACAAATTTCGTTGCGCGAGAAAACTCTTGTACACGTATTCCTCGTATATTATAGTAGACGGGTGAATAAATATATATTTTCATAAACGATTGAACTATTTAATTTCACGTTTTCTGAATTTTCTTTCTAATTTTTTTTTTACACATTTCCTTCACGAAACCGAGAGGGACATTATCGGCCGTCATATTGATTATATAAAGAGTTCTATTTCATTACCCTCCCTTATGTCTTCGCCGTATTCGAGTAAAAAAACGTTACTAGAATGTTTTTCCTATTATTACCTGTAACGGCATTTGCGAAGTTTGTTTTTCCTTTCGCATTTATTGTGCTTTATTATATTCGAAGACATATAACGGATTTCAATGTAATTTTCTCATTTAGAACTTCAGTTAAATACCCAATTTCAAAATTACCTAAATGGTATTTTTATATCATTTGCTAAAATCATCTTACTTTCTTTTCACCCTTACGCACCTGAGACTAATTGCTCTTCATTTAAACAGTTAATTAATTAAGAAATATGATCATGGTTTTGACGCCCGATATTTAACGGATATAATATTGAAGGTTTTCAAATTTATTAAACGGATGTTCGATGAACTGCAGAGAATGCCCATGTAATTGTAAAGGTAATAAAATTGTTATTAGGGGTTGATTTAAATCTCAAAGATAATTAATTATTTATGAGGTTTTAAGGCTTCAAGTTTCTCTTTCGGGAATGATCTACAGCAGGTATTTAGCTAAGTGGGCAAACTAAGGTTTAGCTCAATAAATACTGAGGATATTGCATTGACCGCTGTGGTGAAATATTTATTTTAAAACAATTTAGAAGTTTCTTCGTATCTATATTAATGGCTTGAGATTGAGATTGTGTAACTAACCGCTCGATATAATTAACTTCATCAATTAGTTCAAAATCATCAATTACTTTAATTTTTATTTTGGTACAAGCCATTTTAAGAACTAAATTCATATTATGTGGCCAGGGTTTATGATTTAAGTTCATTGTTTTTATTAGACGGTGTTGTCATGAACGCTCGCGTTGAATTTCCGTTTCTTAAATATTCGAGACAGCTTGAAATTGCATTTGCTTTACTTCTGAAGTTCTAAGAATGGAATACCTGAGGCGTATATCAAATAAATTGTGCGTGCAGGTGATGTTATGCATATGCACATCGCTCAGGTATTGTTATTTAAGTGAGGTCTTTAAAATATTACAAAATCAATAGTAGTAAAAGAATTCTAGCAAACATATAAATGGAAAGTTATGAAGTAAAATCCAAAAAATTATACAGTTTATATGGCTACCCATCAGTGTATAGCAAAAAGCCTTAATATATATTATAAATCCCCATCCAAAAAGCACAAGCATGTGTTGTATATTAACGTAGCAAACGTTTGCTCGGTTTTAGTATATGATATCTAAACTAATTTTTTAATCAAAGGGAACACTCTGCGAATTGTAACATGGGTCGGAAAAACACTTTTTTTTCACTTCACAAATACAGTGAAAAGTAAGCTCTTAATTCTCAGTCATCCATACCCTTTTACTTTTAACATTATTATGTATTTATTTTGCATTAGGCCAATAAATATTTTAATATTTTTATTTTACTCTAACGCTTATTTTATTAGTCTCACTAAAGCCAAAAACTTTGACGAATTACTTCGACCAATACGATGAACGGCGATAAGACTTAATAAAATGCGTTCCACCGGAAGGTAATTTTTACGTAGCGACGTAATATTTGAGAATTATCAGAAGATATACAAATTAGTAATAAAAAACATTTGTTTTGGAAAAATGGGGAAAAATGCATGTTAAATTTAAATGAATTTTCGGTCTCATATCTGTGTGCTAAATTTATGACATAGACACGAGCTCCAGATCATCGTATTGCAGCGAAAGAAAATGGAAATGGGAAACAAAACAGATAAGAAATAAATTTCTGGTAGTATATTATTGAATACGGGAATGGAATACATGTGTATATATTTTAATATATATATATATATGTGTGTGTGTGTGTGTGTGTATGTGTATGTGTATGTGTATGTGTATGTGTATGTGTATGTGTATGTGTATGTATATATATATATATATATATATATATATATGTATATATATATATATGTATATGTATATAAATACTTGTTTAATTATCTTGATGAAATATAATACAGAACAAACTTAATATTAACTTATCAAAAAAATAAAAAATAATTAACTCAAAATAGGTACCTATTTATTTCCAAAAATAACTTAGTTACATATATTTGAAGCCGTTACCGGCATCGTCAACCAACTCAAACAAATTTATATCTTAATTTAATTTATAATGTAAATTTAAAAGCTTAACATCTAATGTACTCACAATAAGAAAAAGATTCATAAAAAGCATAACGAAATATAAAATTTTACATTTGTTTAAGTTGATCGGCGATGCTGGCACCAACTTCAAAAAGTAACTTAGTTATTTATTGCAAAGAAATGTATTTGAGTTAATTATTTTTTACTTTTCAGTTCCTACTTTTTTCTTGAAATCGGTTCTAAAAAAATTTATTTTATTTTATAATTGTTAGCAAATAATGATATTAATCATCACACTATAACTAATATTCAATTATTTTCTTTTTAGGAATATTATGTAATTATTAAACGTCACGGTCAAAAGCTAATATAAAGCTAATTTCCTCTTTGTGTAAAGTTGATTATCAACAACACGCAGAAACAAATCCATAGTAGTAGCCTCCAGTGATTAGCTGATGATTGAGGAATTCCGTTCTTCATATTCGAAGTCTAATATCACATTTAAAAAAAGTAATAACTAAAGTAACAACTAATCAGCAGTGAATATATTTAATCATAATATATTTATTACCATCCGTTAAGAAGTTGCATTATTCATCTTCAGAACTCGCCATCAGACACTGGCCTGATCGATGACGCAGTTATTTTGCAACTGCCAGTAGCAAATATATTGAATTATGGTTGAATTGCTATTATTCGATACGAAATTCCATTGTTCGTCTCTAGAATGCATCATCATCGTATGGAACTACCCATAAAGTAACCTTTTTCAATTAAAAAAAAAATAATCATCCAAATCGGTCTACTCAGCAAAGAATTATCGTTGAACGTACATAAGATAAAAGAGATTTCGATGAATTGACAACCTCTTCTTTTTTTTTGAAGACGGTTAAAAAGAACCACTTTCATCGTTTTTATTTTCACCCAACCACGTTTTCTCTCTTTATTTTTACAATCGTTGCCATTACACACAGCACACAAGCGCGTAAGGTATTTTAAAAATATCTTTGCACTAAAGTGATACATTTACTCTCATAATTTTTTAAATATACCTACTAGTATAGGTTTTTTATTTTTTATTTTATGGAATAAATTTGTAAAAAGTTTATTTAAAACTTTAAACGCAATAAAGTGCCCAAATTTCCCACGAGCTACTAATACTTCTTAATTTTGTATATGAGAAGAAGTAGCATAAGTAAATGAAATGTGAAAAGAAGATCATTTAATTGCTAGAAAATGTTTTTTTATACTTCATATTTACCAACACAATCTTCGCAGCAATATATTTATATTTTGATAATAATTAGTCAATGAGAGTGAAAGACATGCAATTTGCATCCAAATAACATTCAAGACACGAAGGATGTAAAAACTCGTTAATTGATAGAGGTGGTATCTTTCCCTAATAAAATTTTGCATTTATCGAGTGCAAATTAAGACGATATAATTAAACGTCGAATTCCTTTAAAAAACGTACAGAATTGGGATTCCCAAATATGTAATCAAATTTTTAAATATTTCATTAGTTATACATTATATTTTTTAGAAGAACGTTTTTTGGTTTCAATAATTAAAATCAGAACAAGTATTTTAGGTAGAAATAACGTATAGAATTATAACTATATCCGGTGGATTTTCACCGTTAATATTTTCTTTTCCTTTATTACCAGTTCCGTCAATTTGAGCGTCTTTTTCCGTCAATTTGAGCGATTTTATACCTTCTTAATTTTCATTGAAAAGCTGAAGAAAAGTTCCTAATGGAAACAGCAATAGTTAAGGTGCAAAGCAGAACGTCGATTCCAAAAAAAGGCATATTTATCGCCGATAGTACTCCGCACTCATATTCGTCACTAATTCCTATTCTTTTTATATCCTAGACGAAAGCCCCGCGGGGTTTAATTCATCTCAGTTCAATTAATTTTTTAGTCCGCGTCATCCGTGATTTAGATAAAAGTTGCAATTCAAGCATAAGTAAATATGTAACAATAACAATAATGTATATATATTAATTTTAAAAAATTATAAATACTTCGAATTGTCTTATTAAAAATAAAATTTTATAGGTGTAAAAACATTTTGGTGGCAGTTTAGGGGATTTCATAAAACATCAGGGAAGACACCTCATCATCAAATCTTTTACAAACCAATACAAGTTACCATCATCGAAAATAAGAACCAACAAAATGCAGTCAGAAATTGCAAAGTTCGGAGAGGAGCATCGACAGTTTTCTTCGAGCTGAATGTCATCAAAAATCTCGGGCTAGTATCGCAACAGTTTCCAGTTTATCAGCATAGCAAGTAATTACGAGCAGTTAACGCTAGCAGAGCCTCTTCCTAGAGAACTTGCTTCGAAGCCAACATGACAGTGTACCGATCATCGCCGTCTCAAATGTGGACTACGTACCCCATAATACTGTAAGCTATATACACCCTGTAACAATTGTAATTGGCTTAATAATTGTAATTTGCTTCACACATTTTGATTACGTGACTTATATTCTTAAATATTTATCTTATTTTTACAAATTATTTAACTAAACTAATTTTATATTTCTCGAAGTTCTGTTTTATGATTTAAATTAAATCATAATATAATTAATGGTAATTAACTGCGTAACTTTATGGTATCAAAAATATGTCCAGAGGCGAAAGAAATATAAGAAGTGCTTCAGACGCACAGACAAATTCAGGAAACACCCCCTCTAGTATAATCTTGTAATTCTATAACGGCTCGCGCGTAACTTTAAATACTTTTCTCACGAATTGCATAAATGCAATGAATACGACAACCTCTCCTCAAGAGGATGTCGTCTTCAAATTAATTCTCAGCCAACCACAAGTCAAACAACAAACGCGTCCTCCGTTAAATAATTTGAAAATTTAGCCTTAATGAAAGAATTTTTAAAAAATCAATTCGGAACGTAAACATTATTTCATTATTTATTTATCTACTTTAATGCATCTAATTGATACATAGGATGGATATATTACTACGAGAGCAATCTCTTACAGTCAACCATACCACCAATCCAGTTAAGAAAGTATAATAATTATAAATTAAGAATAGAGTATAGTAATTCTAATTCGAGACAACCGCCCATTTACGGTCAGAGACTAAACCTTTACTTCAAACCCCATATACATTTCGTAAAAGATAACGATGACTCTTGGAATACAAATGTAAACGCCGATACCCTTAACAATTTAAACTAATATTTCACCAAGGAATCTTGTGAGAGTTACTTTTTCTAAAATTAAATCCCCTTCTAGTAATTCAAACAAAGCCAACGGACAAGGTAACCTGTCCCAAACTCATGACCGATTTAAAAAATATAAATAAGGCCAACGGACAGGATATCCAGCCCCAAACTTATAGCCAATCAAAAATAATCCAGACGGGTGATTACCTCCAATTGACAATCAAAAAATAACTAAAACTATTAAAACGAACACATCGGATACTTAACTATCGTCATTTCATACTCCACTAATACTGTATCTATTAAAGATAAAAATAATGAAGTGCTTAAATTAACATAAGACATCGAATCGCGAACGGGAAATTCGCGCATTTCCGAAAATATATTCGAGTTTACCACCATTCCAAAAACATATCTTAAAAATCATACTTCCTTCTCATCTTTTCTAATTTTTAATAGATACCTGATCATTGGTATGGTTGATAAAAAATTTCAATACAAACATTGTCCACTATGTACCTAAATAAAATTGAATTAAAAGGCATTAATACGTCTAACGAATATACTCCTACCATAGATCTTAAAATTGTTTTCGGACGATCGACTAAAAAATCATATAAATTTTATGTTGTCGACAAAATTAATTTAGGTTACGATGGCATTATAGGTAACGATTTAATGATTCACTCAGAATACATCATAGATTATAAGATAAATACCTTGAAAATATTCAATTATAATTCACCGAATCCGAACCGAAGAAATTAATTAATTTACTTAGAATTTCGATGACGCAAACTCACACATGGGTGTGAGTTTACTTTTTGATGGTCGATTTGTTTCGTCTCTTACTTATCAGCAGTCATTATAATATTCTCAGGATTTTCATACTATCATGGTAAGAGGAGTTCGGTTCCCAGAACATCATCTTATCATAACGTAGTCCTTTTCTCAGATTCGTTAGAAAACTCCGCTCCCAGATAGCTTAGTGCTTTTTATCCTGTATAAACAAAAATAAACAATTTTTAATAATAATAAAAAATAAAAAAATAGATTGTTTCATAAAAACTAATATCTTAAATTCGTCATAACAGTTCGCTTTTCATCCTAGATGGAATTCATGAAGTAAGTCCATTCTAAGTATTCTTGGTGAAATTTTTATATTTTTTTAGTCCCTTACCAAAACTCAATTGCTAACTAATCAGAATGCCGAGTAATTCTGTTATGCTACCTTCTAGAGATCTCTGAAAAGTTTCAATAAAAACCAAGAATCGCTG
Source organism: Druceiella hillmani (assembly GCA_039881145.1). Taxonomy (NCBI): domain Eukaryota; kingdom Metazoa; phylum Arthropoda; class Insecta; order Lepidoptera; family Hepialidae; genus Druceiella; species Druceiella hillmani. The sequence goes on along the minus strand of JAYKKI010000018.1, from coordinate 4,159,238 downwards.
GTAAATAAGTAAGAATATATTGTTTAAGTTCCCTTTTATATCATCACTTTCTAATTAAATTACAAACAATAATTGAGTGTCTTGTTACTATCATATCTTAATTTTTACTATTAACGTTTTACCTTAACGGTACCTACAACGGTATAAAAATATATGTTATGTTCCAATATTGAAATCGAGCTGCGATACTAAGGTTTTCGATAATTGGCTTTACTTAGAAACTTACGAATTTTTATATCCTTTTACACTAAACTCATTTTATGATTCAAACCTAAACCAAGAAACTGTAAACATATTACCTTTGTAAACATGTGGCTGTGAGCGATTAGCAATACATAGAGATGAAAATACCCTTGGACTAAGTGAGATCTCGGAGGTATTGTTACATTGATACGTCGAACTTAGCGTATTTACTTAGCATCCGCCCATGTCTACACCAATGTAAATAGAACATGACATCTTTAAACAATACCCACGCGAGCGGAACGGAGTGCGAAAGATAGTGTTGAACAAATACAAATACAAACATTGTTTACATTCGCTGACAAGTTAATAACAATGTACGATTCAGTCGTGAGATAGAGAAACAACGTAATGTTACACATAGAATAAACCTTATATACATCTTGTCAAATATATAGTAAACCTTGTATAGAAACTTATTTTACCGCATATTGTAAATTCGAGTATTAAGAAATAATATTGGAACGAACAGTAAAACACTTTCGAGTAGAGGAGCCAAAGATATAAAATATAAAGAATGGGGAAAGCTCGCTGCCGTCTATTAGTAGTAGTAAAGTATTTAATATATACACATTTATATACATGTACATATATATATATATATATATATATACACATATATATATATATATATATATATATATACATATATATATATATATATATATATACATATATATATATATATATATACATATATATATATATATATATACATATATATATATATATATATACATATATATATATATATATATATGACTTACCAGAGTTGATTTTCTAACCAGAGGGAAGGAATTCTTTCTTATCCAATAAGGTAATCGTAAGAAATAATTAAACTTTTTATCAGTTTAATATGGACCTTGCGCCATCTTTTGACACATTGTAGTAGTAATTTATCATTATGAACTAAACACTGGGCTTTATTTTATTGAAATTATGATTATGATATGATTATGATATGAATATTTCGGTTTAGAAATCCCATTATTTTCTGGTAAACTTTATGTTAATTCGTATTACGGACTATAAATGTATTATACCCAAGTTTTCCATACATCAACTCGGCCATTTCGGTGTCATTGAATGACATATATCCAATTTTATGCATTAATTATACTATGGTGATTGATAGAGTCATCTTGTGACAGTATACAATTTTCTTAATCGTCAGTGCGTTATATGGAGGCTTCAACATTACAATGGGTATTTTATTTAAATCTTATTTTCTTATTAGGGTTTCGTAGTAAACGAAAAACCATTATAATTTCGTCATGTTCGTTCGTTCCTCTGTATGTTATATACTAGCTTTTCTACAGATTTACATATGGGGAACTTAGTTAATGGGTAACAAAATTAAAAAGGAAAATAATATACCTCTCCACATATTTGTGGGGTGTGAAACGTTTTTTTTATCACACCGTTTTGGTGGGGTCTATTGGATATGCTTTTGAAATTAAATTATGGTTTCATTTACCATTTTCAAATCTGTGTAGAAGCGAAGTGCTTTTCTCAATTTAAAGAACTGGTTATTAATATTCTAATATACTAATATTCAGTTACCTGAGTGTATACGGAATTCTGGAAGTACTACTTCCGTTCAAATTTTACAGATTTATTTCCGTTTTGAATTTTTATATAAAAAAGTTACACTTTAAATTACTAACTTCATACATTCTTCTAGTATGAATATTTTGTAACATAATAGTATAAAGAAAAAATTATTTCTGAAAACAAACACTGAGAAAAAGTAATATGTTAAAAATGTTGATAATAAGATCGCATTAATTATACGATAAACCCAATGTTAAATATCTTCGGGTATCAAATATTTGTCCCAAATTTGGCTACTGTTAGTTAATAAATATAATTTAATATTTTAGTTAAATCTATTCTTGTAGTCCTTCTTATAATACTAGAAAATTAATGAAAAAAAAGATTCTTTTTAGGTCAAATCCAGTTACAAATTATGTGTTACTTTTTTAAGAAAATTTTAATATTAACATACATAGATAAAACTAGAATTTCTGCTATTTTTAACTAATACCTAAATGTATATTTTCACGTTATGTTGCAATACGTAGACGTCATTAACTATTTTATAATTTGTTTATGTCTCTTTATTTAACTTTGTTTAATTTTTCTTTGAATAGAATAAATTTATACCAAAATGTATACAGGATTTGTATTACCGTAAAGACATATAATAATCAATATTTTACTTTCCAGTGTCTTTACCTTTTAATGAATAATAAAATATATATTCTAACACTGTGTAATACAATGTTAATAAACATATATAAAAATAGTGATTGGAAAATAAGTATCATAATCTTTTGGTATACCTTTCGGTATTAAGAATATAAAAACTCGAGTACTGCATATTTATAGATGTATGAACGACACAGAAATCCATCACTGATAGATAGAGTATCAGTAGAGATTTGTTCATGTTCGATTTATGTTATGATGGTCAGACCAATTCTATATATGACCGTCAGCCCACATACCTATTAACTTTTCTTCTCTATATTGAATCTTTGTGTTCATCCAAATATAAAATGGGCCAGAAGCTCAATTGCGAACTCGGCCGGGTAGTCATTTCGTTACATTTTACTCGCACGGGTACTCACGACGAATTTCCCTCTACTTAATATTTTAAATAGATTGACAGTTTGTATTGTTTGCGATATTCTGAAATATAAACAAAGACATATTTCAATTTAATTTCGTGCTTCGTGAAGATACGTAATCGTTAGAGTTTTATTTTCAGGCGACAATACGAACGAATAGGAACTGAATCTAAAGCACTAGCACTGTATATATTAAAATAATAAATTGTTTTTATGTGCGTCGTATTATTTAAGAGATATTCATACATATTTAAATTATTTCTTAAAATTTTTCCTAACTAAAATATTTCGAGGATACACCATACGAAAAATGAAATTTGTACAAATAAAATTCCTACAACATTATTTAATGAGACTTCCGTAAACCCTTAGTCACACAGTATTTCTATTCAACCATAGGAAATACAATATGCCCTAAAACGTTTTCAAGTGCCTAAGAGTGTAGAGAACTAGTTTTACTTTCAACCGTGAGATTAGGATTCATTTTTACAGTTTTCTTTTTAGCTTGAAATGAAATTTTAATAAAACTGTCCTTTCATAATTTCGACGTTACAGCCGAAATCAGTATCGAGAAATTGAGGAGGGGCATACGACGACAGGAAAAATACGTTATTTCGTGGACACGTTCAACGATATTTCAAGAACCGTCTTACATAAAAGCTGCAACATCTTTCAGTTGATACCCCATAAAATATATAAAGTTAATTTTTTATTCTGTCAGTTCTATAAAATAATATAATTGGCGTGAATGTAAAGATAGACGTAGTAATTCGTTATAATTTTACAAAAATTATTTGTATAAATTATAGAATATTTCATATTTACATTGAAGGACATTTCGTATCATTCTCAGAGACGTGCGCCATCAAATTACCTCTCCTATTTCAATTAATTTTCTAATATCTCTAATAAAGACTAAGCAAACTCACGCGCAAAGTTTTGCTATTTAATATAAATAATTTCTACCTTTGTCACATTTCATATTCATTTACCTGGAATTTCTCTCGGGATGTAGCAGAGTTTCCTGCAAAGTCATCTTGTTGATATGATTCGATAAAGAAAAGACAGATAGTTTTTGGACGGATCACTACGATACTTTTATTTACGATATTTGTCTGATTAAATATTTTTTTTACCATTTAGCCGTTTACTTGATAAACAGCGAGGCCAATTACGGTGGGGAATTGAATTGGAACCCGGGAATCCGCCAGACTCTGAACTATTTGTTTAACCTCCACTTTTTTATGTCCTTGTTTTTTTCTGGAGAAAAAGTTGCTTTTTCTGCATATTTCCTGTTTACTTTTCTCTATTTCCAAACATATATTTTCAATTTCACTGAATCACATTTTCCAGCCTCAGGGGTATTAAGACCTAACCCAATGATTTACTATAAAACCGCTTTTATTTCGGGAATGTCGTTGCCAATCTTTATTTCGCTGAGTACAGACCGGGATGAGATGGCTTAATCTCTTAGTATTATCAACAATCCCTTAGTCACAGCCTACATTATATTAAAAATATTCCCTATAATTTCATAAAACCGTTTAATTTCTCCCCATTAGAATTTTTTTCAAACTTCGAGTTAAAAGGACAATCTAATTTTTTTTTAATTTTAAGTTTCTACACTTAACAACTTGTGTCAATCAGGGTACTCTTTTAAATGAAAACAGATATAAATCACATTCTCTTGTTCTCGGACCTGAAAGGGTATGACGCCCCATAATAAAATTAACGTTTTGTATGAGAAGTAAACCTTCTACTGAAATAAACCTTCTAAAACACTTCATAATTACAAACTCGCCACTTTCTATGAAATTATTTTCTTTATGTTTATTTGCAATTCCCTTTGCCTTTGCTATGTCACTGTAGCTTGCCGCGATACTTTATATATTTGCATTATATTTATTGCTTTCGCAGATGGGGTTTAGAAGTTGGTTTAGAATTTTCATAATAATATTAATTATAGGATAAGTAGCTCGATTTTGTGTGAAACAAATTTGGAAACATAATGACTAATAATATGGATTTTATCTCAGCAATATTTTGAAAAATGAGTTGATATTTTGCCAAAAAAACAAAAGGTAACTAAAGGAAAGGAAATACTTACTGACATATATTGAAATTTATACATGTGAACATAATATATATATATATATATATATATATATATATATATATATATATATATATATATATATATATATATATATATATATATATAAAGTCTCAATATACAAAAAGCGAAAATAAGTAATTCAGCAATGATTTCATATTCTAAATTACGTAAATATTAAAGCTTAAACATGTGAATGAAAAAATAAAAAAAATATCTATGTTTGTAAATAAATTGACAATCTTATGGAAAAAAATACCAGTGACCTTAAAAATGATACTTTACTCAAAAAAACAGTGAAAGAATTTACTATTCAATCAAAAAGTAGAATTACCGCGGTATATAAATAATAAAATGGAATTTAAATTTTTAAATAATTTTGTATAAATTGATAGTTTCTTCAAATTATAAATTCTGTCTACCATTGTTAAATTCTAAATTATATATTTTGACTGGTAGTCGTTGGTATTTTTGATCTATTTATTGTATATTTATAATCGTTTTACCACTTTAAACACCGATGACCTCATCGGTGTATAAAGTGGTACATTTTTGTTAAACTAAATGTTTTTTTTGTATTAACAAAACGATAGAAATTTAATCTAAAAAGAACAAAATATATTTTTATAAAAAGGCCGTTTTAAACCAAAATATTAGCGTACGTAGTCAACAAGACGTTTTCATAAATTTATGCATTAATTTTAGTTATGTATATGTGCTTGTAGCGATACAAATCACATTTTATTACTTGGACTGTAGTTGCCCCATAACTTAAGTATTAGTTGTTCCATAAACTACGACAATTATAATAAACTATTGCAAACGTATCATTAACCTTATGTTACATATCTATTTCTAGTGATATTATAAGAGGCAATTTTTGAAGTCATTTATAATTCAAAAAAGTTTTACCAAACCGAAGAGTAAATTATACCACTCATATTATTTGAATTGTAATTTACCGAGGGTATAGATAGGTTCCTCTTCTGTATTACATTAGAAATAAACTAGATATATAAATAAATGGAATTACATGCATATTAAAATGAATACCTGCACCACAGTCCGTTTAGTTGAGTATAAACAGCAGGTTTTAATTTTTTTCCCACAGGGTCATGTGGAATAATTGTACGTAGTGTGTGAGTGTGTGTACTATGTTTAAGTCATATTACTGGCCATTCGCTGCAATCGTTTTATTTTATTCCCTACTAAAGCGCTAAGCAAGAGGACAGTGTTACTCGCAGGCGGATCGTAGCAAAACTGAGATACATTTACCATTAGGCTAATTTTAACCGGAACGGTATTATTGTTTGTCAAAATATATTTATAAATGTGTGGTACAGGTGCATAAATAAGTACATTGTAATTTTGCCGTGTGTTGAGACGTAGGCATAAGAAAATGCTTGTTATACTTTTGAATCTGAAATAGAGGAAAAAAAGTTAATATCTCAAATTAGTTAAAGAATTTTGGTATGCCATTTTTATTTTTAAATGTTATTATGTCATTTTTATTTTTGCTGTGTTTTTATTTTTAAATATGTAAAATTCGTATTAGTATTAGTATTCATTTGTTTTATTTTTTAAATTAAAACACAATATCATTTTGATGAATATTCCTTATGTGCGAGTCATATGCCATACAAATCAGAAACCATGGAGTTATACCTTTTTATTTTGAAAAGCATAGCTTTTAAATTGGAATACGCACAGAAAAAAATAAAGATTCATCTGATAATAATCTTCATAATAAAATGTTTCGATCGAATGGGATATGCTATATATTTTTTATTATCCAATTACGTATCCACTTATCAATCTATGTATTGTCATAATTTGAGACATACATATCTCAGTTACGAAAATAACTTCGAAAAATACTGTTATCTTGCATAAATATTTTATGCGATAAACTATTTTTAATTTTATTTTAATTAAAAAGCTTTAATATTCGTTTCTAAAATTGGTTTAGAATAATTAAACAAATAAGTAAAGAAGAATCTTCTTCAGATAATAATACCATTGTTTAAAAAGCCAAGATGGACAAAATAGAGAACACGAGAATTTCTAATATTTTCCACAATTTTCAGATGATCACCTAAGAATAAAACCGGAACCCCTGCAAGGTCACTCATATAGTGTTTGCATCGGTTACATTCATTTTTCTCAGAAAATTTTAATAAAAACTTCAAATTAATTAGTAGTAATTAAGCATATTAACTTGCATATAACTAAGTAGTTAACACGAAATTAAATTAATTAATTAAATAAAATTGAAGGTCCACAATAAACGCAAATTTGTTGACTTCGGGTATCAGGTGACTATAATTAAAAAACATTGAGGTTTAGGAAAACAATTTGAAAAACATTTTAGCACTTGTCATGAATCTATGTAATTTTTTCTTTTTGAAATATATTTGCGTTTAGGAATTATATAATTATATTATCTTAGTTTTATTAGTTACATAGTATACAGTTTGTAAGGTTGCCACAGGTAAACGTATGTACAAATAGCAAAGTACGACCATAAGTCTTCCGCCTACGTTTTTGGCACAGAATACTAATAATGAAAATTTTAAATAAACCATTCCTAAAGATTTTTCCCGTATAGGTAAACCCTTCACTAACAGCAATAAGATTATGCCAATATTCTTCAGAAATATAACGGTTTTCAAAAAGAAATACGTCTCGTGCATTTTTTTTTGGTAATCAGGCTCCCCTTTAAGCTCTAAAAATCTAACAGAATTCATCATATAATGAGAAAAAATGAACAATAAACGCTTTGTATTAATGGAAAATCAAAATTATGTAAGTGAGCATAAAGGGTCGGATATATTCGATGAAATATATCGTTTCGCACTAACACATACGCGCGCACCGGCCCCGGCGGTGCTGTGCGACTCTAGTACTGTGCGTTTCACAAACACGATTGAGACGCTTTTTATATTATATCGATTACAAAAGTAAATCCGAGCATGGTTTCTCTGTTATAATGTCCATAAATCTCTTGATACGGGATACGATTCAACCTTGGGTATGCTTTAGATTGGTTTTTTTGATTGAATTTGGGGAATTATAAAATGAAAAAATGTTGCACATATTTTGTGTAACTATTTTTTATGTATAAATTAGTATGGCAAGCATAGACTAAGATAAGAATAAAAACACTAAAAAATATTGTGCAAATTAAGATAAAATATCTGTAGTATCACACATTTTGTTAAAAAAATATGTAAAATTCTTTTTTTCTTTGCAAATGATAATATTTAGGCATTAAATATGAAAAAACCACAATTGACCAATTTTATCGTGTACTTATTTATTGACTTGCGCTTGTTTACTGTAGACATAAAACAGCATAAAAATCATCGATACAAGTAATTACATTATAACAGCGAATTTTATACATTGAAAATGTTTTAAGAGTTATTAATTTAGCGTATAGAATGGTAATAGAAACCAGAAAAACTTTTTTGGAATATTTGTGCTAATATCAACATGTAAAATAAAAAAAATGCCTAATTACATGCGAATGAAGGCTTAGGGACATCTAGTATAAATTAATGTTATACAGTACGAAGTAATGTTAAAATAATAAAACTACGTATGAAAGAAAACTTAAAAATTTATTTGTAAATAAAAAATAAAGCCTGTAAAGGTTTATAATAAAAATACTTTAAAAAAATATTATAAATGAAAAAAGCCCATATGATGTCACCATTACGATGTTCCGTGAACCAGTTGGATAACAAACGTCTCAATATGTCATATTTATTAAAATATTATTTCAGTAATATTTCAATTTTGCCAAACATAAAATGTTAAATCTATAATATTTTATAATTACATACCACAGGTATATCAAATGTATGTTTCAACATTTAAACTTTAGGTGTGCAATCAATAGCTCAATTAACAATTTTTAAATTGTAAGCGTAACGAATTTCAGCGATACGAATTACAGTAGGCACATTACAGAGTCGGAATTACGGCTAAAATATTAAACCTGGAAAGGCACGCACGCACGCACGCACGCACACACACACACATATATATATATATTGATGTATATATATTTGTAAATTACCACACATGATTATCCTTTGATTCACTGTGCGCTGACTAGACCTGGAACTATCATATGAAATTAATAGGCTTAATCAGATTGGTGGTGAAATATAACACGCAAATGTCTTATCTCGGAAGTATTCTATCAGACGTACATTATCTGCCCTAGTACCTTCCACTTCTCTTTCAATATTACCTCCTGCAACATTATGTGGAATTTCATCTATAGCATAGTTCTTGCTATAATTATGACGAATATTTTCTTTTAATGATAAAATAAATTGCATCACACAAATTTGCAAGTCAATGTCAATAATAACAAACTAATAAAAAATTACAAAATTAGGGATAGTTAGAATAATATTCTAGTGGTTGATTAACAATTTCTATAACTTTTTAAAAATAAATTTGCATGGTTTCATACAAATGTTATCCCAATATCCCACACAATGAACACGATAAAAACAATTTTTGAGCCTTCATTTGCCCCCTCTCCACAAATTAACCCGAATTATAGTTTTTATGTTTTATATCTGCGTCTACTAGAAGCTACAACCGAGTCAAATTTCATATCAGCTTTCTAAATCAACGTTCGCACGATAAATGGCTATAAAATATAAACAGACGAACACAAAGTAACAAGTAATTTGTTTTTCAAATTTTGATAAAATACTAAGAGGAATTCATTACAATTTTCAATAAAATACAATATTGCACTTCCAGATGCATCTAAAAAATGTAAACCTTTAATATTTAAAGAAATTATACACTTTTACGTATACAATGAAATTATAAAATGTATCTTCGTAATATAATACTTAGTAACCTGTAATACTCAGTAAAAGCAAAATATCAATTTAATACTTATAAAATACGAGTTATAAATACAAAACGGCACAAAATATCATGCATTTCAAATGTATCATAGAAATACTATGTTACAATCATTTATAAGTAATTTGCACTTTATTGTAACGTACAACATAAAACATACACTGGGTACAAGCCGTGTACACGTTATAAATCCATGGCACAAGCGGACGAAGAGCGACCGGATAACACGTCCTCACCGTTTGCAAGCGCAAACTGTACTGAATTCAAAATAATCCTGAACGCCGAAGATAATAATCGTTATAATAATTCGTCGTTTTCATAGAATATAACGTAACATAACATAAGAAAATCGCGCTCGGAATGTAAAAATTTGGCAACTTTGATATAATACCAATAGCTTCATATTTATGTCATAGTTAAATCCACGTACAAGAGTGTAGCATTAATTAAGAATAGACACAGTGAATTGAAAATCGACATATCTTTATAATTTTGTTCTAATATGCGAAACAGTGGAGAGCCTTTTTGGTAAAACAGATAACTTTGAGATTATTTTTAAGTTCGGAACATAATTTAGAAAAAATATCGTACAACAACGTAGTACAAGGGCCATTCTTTGCCATGGTATTTTAACAAATTATCTAACTTTGGTAGTTATTGAGTACTTTGCGAAATTACACACCCATTTTCACCTATTTGCGAAATCCGCCCCTTAAATTTAAAATAAACACCCTCCTCGTCGCCAAACAAACCGTATCCCTAGAAAATGGGATACGGTTTGTTTAACAACTAACATAGCCGATTCACAGTAACATCAAATTAAAAGTGAGAAAAAATTTGAAGAATTGGTGATCCTTGTATTATCACTTTTAATATTTTCTTAACACCAAAAAATAGTTTTTCTTACTTTCATCGGCCAGAATACTTGCACTTAGAAACTGAACCCAAGGGATGCTAATCATTTATCCTGACATTATAAACGTGAGTTTTATTAAGACCGAATATATAAAATTTAGATTAGGATAATAATGAAAATGAAACTGCATTAAAGCGAAATTTAAAAGTAGTTTTTTCGGATCTATTGTGGTATCTAGTGTGTAATTTTCCGACTGTCGTGACGCGTGCGAGAGCACACATTGAAACACAATTGCCACGATGAATGTTGCAGTTTCATTGGAATATATTTGAATTCGTTTATAAACAATTAAATATCAAAATCAAGCCTTTAACTTGTACATTAATTAGAAATATCATACTTCGTATAAATTTGTTTTTACAAAATATTGTTACCAATAGTTGGTACACACTGATGTATATGTTTAAAAGGAATACAATCTATTTCAAATAATTGTATTGTTACGTTTCATTGAAAAATAAACGTTCGAACTATTGATAACTATTTTTTCCTTGAAATATATTTCTCAGAAAAAGCGCATATATTAACTTACAAATGTGCATTCGCTTAACACAGGACTTAACACAGGACTTTTGGACTCGCCCGCATTCATGCTGCTTTTCATAGAACATTAAATCCAGTTATGTGAAGAAAATAACTTAAGTGTTGCTGATTCATTCTTGTAACCGCATGAGAGGGTAGGATTTAATAAAACTAACAAAGCCGAGTTACATCCTTGTCGAATTAAACTTCTCGCTCGCAAAGAGCTCAGCGCTCCCCAGAGATTTTAAGTTTTAATATCTCTTTAATGCATTAAAAGCATATTCGTCGCGCTTTCTTCAAGATTTTTTCATTTGTACATTTTAGGCGTGACTTGAAATGGATTATTTATTTAAGTATAATATTTATTTAACTGTTTACAAATAATTGTACATATTGTTAAGATTGTTGGTGTTTGACAAAATTTATTTTAAATGTAAATGCGGCTTATTGTTATACGTAACTATATTTTGTGGAACGATAATTAATCAGCCTCCGAATTATATTAACATCCATGAAATTATTTTAAACTTATTGATCGACTAGAAAAACGATTATCTGTTAAAGAAACCATTGATGTCCTTCAGATTTAAATCATTAATTATTCAAATCAAAAGGAAGTAACACAAAACTTCAATTAAAATAAATTGTATTTACTACTTGCAACGTAACTTTTAAATTTTAGAGTACTTTAAACTTACTCGTTTAAAATACTCTAAATTTAAAAGTGAATAAGTTACGTTGCAGGTAGTAAAAAAGAAAAAGAAGTATTTTTTTCATATTGAGGACATTTCACAAATTTGCTTTTGTCTTTTATCATTAATTGTTTTCCTTATATCATCAATAATATTTTGTTCGATCAGAATTTTAGAAACGCATTTAGAATATCAACATATTTTAAGTGCATAACCAGAGCACAACATATTTTAAGTGCATAAGTAGATAACTTTTTAACTATTCCATACATAGTAACATCAGCATCACTTTCAAATTTTGACTAAATACTGAGTAACTAGCAGATCCTGATTATAAATTTCTCTAATTATTTCAACAAAAAGCATAACGTAAATATTCGAATTAAAAGAACCTTGTAGAAGTTAGGGTTTCTGTCCCAATTTCTGCAAAATCCTTTTAGTTCGAATATTTTCATAATGCTTTTAAGTTATTTTCTTCAATTCCGTAGATAATTTATGAGTTTAAATTTTACATTTCAACTTGACTTAGAAGATATGCACGAATTTTTCTTGATGGAATGATTTTAGTTTTCTAAAAATGATTCTTGAATATTTATAATAATTTCTTTTCCTGTTATGTCTGAAATTATTTGTTTTAAAAATGATTAAGTTACCATTTCTTACATTATTTTCTTTAACTAAATATTTATCTAATGTGAATTACTGACGGATTACCATTATTGAGAATTTCCATTCTCACAGATATCATTTCGGTTAATCTTCCGACAATTTATATCTTGAACGATTGTAAATGTCATAATCATATCTTTTGGTGTCACCAGTGATAAAATTTTCAATGTTGAAAGTGTATTTAGTCATACTTTTTACATTAACTTTTCCTTTTAATTAAATAACATATTTATACTTTCGGACCTATGCCAGCAGCCAGATTGGAAAAACTTGAATACAATTGCTGTTAGCAAACTTTTTGGTAACATCAAAATTTTAGACTATTGCAGAATTTATTGTGCATTTGAATAAATTTATTTTGTATCTTTGCTACATATCTAAAACGTATGTTACACCTAAAAAAACTAAATATTATATTTTGAAGAAATTCGTCGTTAATTTACTATAAAATTAATTGAGATGATGATTGAAATATGAACTTTTGACGTTACAAGAAAAATTTGTTAACGTTGTTGCGTAAATTATAAATACTTTCATGAAAAATCTTTTCTTCAACGCAACATATAAACATACAGTATTTTGTGAATAAGTGAAACCTCGTAGTTTAGTTTTTCTTATTTCGAAAATACAAAATAATGTGTCAACAGCAAAAAATTTCTCAATTTTTTTACCCAATTCTGCTTTGTCTAAAGGTATTTATTACGAAGATATTCAGTTATTCAGATTTCAGAGAAGACTTTAATTATTTGTGCGTATTCTCCATTCACATTGATACATGTTTACATTAAATAGCGTTATTTGTTCATTTATGATCGTATATATATGATCGTGACGGGCATCCTGATATTTTACTTTGATTACAATAATTGCTTTACCGGAGAAAGAGTCCAGATACCGTACTTAAGTTTAATGGGGAAAGAAACAAAAATTAAAATTATTGTAATTTTACATTTATCGACTATGCTTTCACTGTCAGTTTCGCATATTGCAATTTTTTTTTTTGAATAATGTGGTTGCTCCCACTCTACTAGACTACAGTCCAATTTCATACTGTATCCGGGATATCCGCATTTATAAATAACGCAAAATATAAATCACACAGAGAATTATGCGGAATCAAAAGGTGGAAGGTTATCTTGGTATAAGACACTGTAAGTGCATTATTATTCAAATTTAAAAATTAAAAATATAATTATACATGTGCACAAAGAGATGACACAATGTTTTTAATCCATTACCACATTGCTAACGCCGCGGCGACTCTTCGTTATTAATTATTCAAAATACACGTGTCGTTTCAAAGTGGAAAGCTAAGAAAATAATAAAGATTGAGAGTATCTGTGAATTAGTTTTCCTAGTTTACAAATACCTGTGGGGGGAGGAGACAGTGTCCTTACCACATATGATCCCGTTTCGTAATAAGAAAACTTCTATGCTTGACATGAAGATAATTCTTTTGAAGGATTGCTGTGAAATTTTGTTTAATTGGTTTTGCAAATAGAAGTATATAAAATATTTGTTGATATACCAATTTTCTTACTTTAATTAAATTATAATATGATCAAGTCACTTTCTACATAATACAAATGATCAAGTCACATTTTATATTTACCTAATTGTGACGATTTTAATAAATTGGAAAAGAGAAAATCGGGCTTTTGGCGTGTGAAGAAAAAATGGAGTAAAAGTAAATCAAAATTCAGCATAAATATTTCCAACAAATTCCTTGAAGAAAATTTCACAAATTTCAGTATTTTATAATTTAATCTTTTTCAAATAAATTGCCATAGGAATGCGAAATACATGTCATCATATGAAAAATTAATTTTTCCAATACCTTTAGACTACTGTCATAAGAAAATAGTCTTTATAATAAAATTTGGAATAATTGTTACAGTGTATTATTTAAATAAACCTACGAGTAATATGCATATCTGCATTTCTTTAAGAAATGTTGTAATGGTAATATTTAGAAAAAATCTTCTTCAATAAAAAAGACCACAAAGCATATTTCTCAAGTCAGCATCACTTAAGCACTTATGGTCTTAGATTGCTGTTGTTGTACAATTATTATCAGTTTATGAATTTATTCCCTTCACAACCAATACTTTTCTGGCTCACGAGCCATTTGATATGAAAAGAAGTAGCACTCAAAGTAGCGCAGTTTATAATTTTAGCAAGATTCTTAAAATGTATTTTTTTATCAAATCAGCAATGTTTCACGCTGTACAGAAAAAAATTAGGCTATAATTTTAATTTTATCAAAATCTTTCGAAAGGTTATATAAAATAAATTAAACAATAGTGTTAATATGCGATTTTTCACGATATGAAATGTTCATGTGAATTTATGTTGAAAGTGCTAAAGTACTAGTAAATAAAAGAGCACTTATACTTCCAAATTGGAACATGCTGGTGCTTAATAATAAAACTAATAGACCGAGACACTCGTATATGTACTAAGATAAATTCCTTAAATAATCGTTAATATAAATATATCGAGACACCATAAGTGTTCCGTTAATATATAATGAATAAAATCAAAAAACAAACATATTGAATAAAATCAAACACACAAACAACACATTACTTTCGAAATTATCTAAAATGGAAATGAAAGGAGGCAAGAAAAAGGATATTAATGGAAAAGATAATCTTCAGGTCTCTTAAATATGCTAACGGACTTTTAGCTCTTATATATATATAAGATGCAATTGCTGTAAGATGATTCAAGACTTGTAATGAGTTATTTTGGAGTGAATTACGACTTTTTAGCGCCTTACCCATTATATTTACACCATAATAGAAAATGTTGCAGGTTAGTGCATATATCTGAGATAAACTTTGTAAATGGTATAAATAAAGACTGGAAAATATAACCTAATATGCTCCACAAATAGACATTTAACGTTAAAGGAATGACTAATGGAATAAAATATTGATTAAGCACAATTTTGTTCTTTCAAAGTCTACCTATGGTGTTGTGTATGGTATGGTGTTGTGTTAAATAAATTTATTTCAATAAATCAAATTCAAGTAGATTTTTCACATTAGGATTAAAATACTGACAGCAAAAATATAAAAAATATTTTTTTCTACCAGAATAACGTTATTTTCTAACTTTGGTCTTCTCGTCGATATATTTTTGTAAAATAAATTTGTATGTTATTTTCAATTTTATAGACATTCCTTTCAGATTGTAGGTTAGTGAAAAAATCTGAAAAGGACGAAAACGGTTCATCTGATATAATCTTTCATTACATTATATATTAATCCCTGATATAATCTTTCATTACATTATATATTAATAAAATTTCGTTTCCATGTTTATCTTCCACCAAATTTAAAGCCCATTTAGTTCATTTACTAAAGGAGTCTCTCTTCATTTACTTCATTAATAAGTAGTTTATTTCCTCTGTGTGTCTTTTTGCTAGTCCACGATTTTTATTTCCCACTAACTTGTTAGTTTTGTTGGTGCGGAAACAGATAAACGTATTAGATTTCCTGATAAGAAGAAATTTAACAACTTATCAGTTTTTCTCGTCGAATAGATCTATGTCATTCTATGTCAATAATCCAATCTAATTCTTTTTAATCATCAGTGGTATGTTGATCCCGATAATAACAGGAAATGAAATAATTACGCAGAAAATTTGTTAGTGTATAATGGAAAACAGAACCCCATTCGATAACATACTTAACCTTGAATTTTGAAGCGTACCGGAACAAACTCTTCTTTTATTTCTTCCCCGGTAACAGAATTCAACTGAAATGCACTGTTACACACCCGCATTAAATTAAGAAATTATTTTAATTTTGGATGATCGGAAATTTCAAACGTTCATGTGTTTCGTAAAGATGCTCTAATTTGAAATGCAAATTTCTCCTTAATGCTGTAAAATATAAAAAAAAACATTTTGTGGGATATATTAACGACAGTATAATAGGAAAACCTAACCATAAATTTGATTATCTCCGGATACATATTCTCAGTATTATTATAAATAATAGACTTATTACTGTTTGGAATATAAACCCTTGTTAAAACGTGTATGAGCCTGAACTTCAAAATGAATTCCCAATTTTATTCACTTTAAACGTAGAATATTTAATGTATTGAACAAAACAATAATTTATAAAATTGTTCAAGAACGAAATGAAATTACAAAATAATGAAAAAATCACCGTTTGCGTAACGCTAGCAAACGTACTGACTAAGATATATATATACATATATATATATATATATATATATATATATATATATATATATATGTATGTATATATATATATATGTATATATATATATATATAAATATATATATATATATATATATATATATATATATATATATATATATATATATATATATATTTCATGCATCGGCTATGAGAGGAAGAGAGAAAAAAAATGTGCTCTCTTTTGCTCCTGCAGTGTGATACAGACAATAGGCTTGCACTGTGTCTTAGATATACGAAACATAACTGGCTATGAGAGAAAGAGAGAATAAAAATGTGTGCTCGCAACTCTCTCTCTTATCCCTACAGTAATATACGTAATGTAACTCTCTCTCTTTCTGTCTTCACTAACTTATATCTCCCTCTCAACTTCCGTTCGCCTCGCCCGATTACATTTTTCGTAATACTCTCATCACGCATTCACCAGCTTACTCTCCATGTCAAGCGTGCGTAATGAAGTTTTACTTCAAAAAAATGTAAAACGACCCAGGAAAATGCCAGCCATACTGTTTAATGGTTTGCTGAAAAAAGAAAAAAATATGGCTCTCTGTATCTAACTATATTTATTTTGTAATATCATTTTCAGATAGAAATTAATGTTAAATTGATACAAGTTATAAACCTGGCTGTAATTTCGATAGATGTGATTTTTTGTTTATTTGATTTGCATAAATTTATATCAGAATAATTTTTAGGGTCAAACCATTGGAATCTTTAAAGAGAAATTTACTTGTTTGTTTAGAAATAATTATTGTAGATTTGCTTTTCATGTATATAAATATTTCCCATGTTATATAAATTATAACTTTAACTAAAATCTTACACATCCCTAAAATGCTGCGACAGCTTGCTAGGTTCAGCCTTACGACCAACCAGATAACATCCGGTTAGTTGCTACGTTACTTGTTGTTTCGGCGAATACGTGCGTTACGAAATTTATGTTCCTTATTGTTGAAGGCAGACTACAAGTTTGTCTTGTTTTCGAAGTTCTATGAATGGAAACTATTACTTATTTAAAGCAAACTTTGTTATTCTGAAAATTTGCGGGGGTGTGTTGATATAATATAAACTCTTTTACAGGAAAAATGGGCACTTATAGGAACAACCATATCAGAGTTATTTTATTATTATTTGATGCATTTTATATGGCAATATGATGAAAATATTGTTATTTATTAATGAGATATCGTTTTTACCTACTTCAGTCATTAAAAATGCGAATTAATAAAAAAAACGATGCAAAGTCCACAGACGAGCGTTTTCATACTGATACATTAAAAATGGCTAAAGTTTATTTTTGAATACTTTTTATTAATTTAACATAAAATTTGAAAATTTAGTAACAAGTATGGCCTCCTCTAGCTAAAATCAATGCGCTTAATCTACTAGGCATGCTTTCGACGGTGTTTTTTTATCATTTCTTGAGGAATACGTTCCCATTCAGCGACGATCACATTTTTAGGGGCCTGAATGTTTTCTGGAGCTGGTTTTACGGCTCTGATGCATCGTTTGACATTATTCCATTCATGTTTTATCGGATTGACGTTGAGACTTCTAGCTAGCCAGTCTAACCGACGAATTCCGGCCTTCTGCATTTACACATCAATGTCTCTAGAGCGATGGGCGCGAGCGTTGTCGTCCATAAAAATGGACTCGCCTCCAACTACTGTTAATGCGGGTCGGGCATGAGGAATAAGAACCTTTGTTATGTTCCTTCGCGCATTAAGTGTGCCATTTTCAATAAAAACTAACTCGGTACTGTCATCTGAGTTAATACCGGTGTGATTTCCTCAAACTACACTTCTGCGAAGCGTTCTCCAGGTCTTCGTAAGACTCGCCGACGTCGATCCTCACCACTAGTCGATATACGCGCTTTATTGGATAATAAAACACTATTCCAGTCTTGTTGAGTCCATGACGAAAAATTTTGAGCGAATCTCATCTGGCAACTCGATGGTCACAGAGTAATGTAGGGCCCCGAGCTGGGCGATAGCTACGTATATTGATGGCCTGAAGTCTCCTTCTGACTGTCCATAGAATTACTCGTGTACCTCTGACGTCCTCGAGGTTCTGTTTGAGATCCACGTACGTAGCTTGACGGTTTCATAGCTCTTGACTGATCATGAAGCGGTCGTGCCGTGGCTCAGTGCACTGTTTTCTTCCAGAACCGTGCCTTCTACTGACAGAGTCCGTTTCTTGGTATCGTTGCCAGGTCCTTTGGACGGTGGAACGGCTCACATTATACTGCTGAGATACATAAAATTGCTTACGGCCTTCTTCAAGCAGTGCAATAATTTTACTAGCTCTTATGGTTTTTTCAACCATACAGAAGTGAACTAATGCAGCCAACAGTAAAAATTTAATTAAAATTTATTCGTTAAAATAAAAAAAACGTAACGCATAAAAAGAACTTAATAAAAGTTGGATTTCATGTACCGCCAAAAAATACGTTTTTGTATATTTAGAATTTTCATTATGACAAAATCAAAGCGGCCGTGTATATATATATATATATATATATATATATATATATATATATATATACATATATATATAAATGTATATATATATATATATATATATATATATATATATATACGCTTACGCATGCCCATATACATACATTTTTAAAAAATTCATAATAAATATATACATATATATATATTTATTATGAATTTTTTAAAAGAAATTTTAATTATACAAGTTTTGAATCGAAATGCGAAACAACAGCCATATATCGAATAAAAATATGATCAACGCGGTAATTGCTACCATAAAGTAAGAGCGAACGAACGCAAAGAAATGCACCTTTAGGCATATTCCTAAAATATTCTGGATAATATGTAGGCTTTTAAACTTTAACATTTCTCTTTCATCTGAGCATAAATTGATTGCTCGTTATCTATACGTTATATACTGCATTGCATCTTTCTTACTTTTGGCAGGTAGATATATATCATGTTATGTTTTCTGATTTGTTATGCAATATGAATTGTTATTTACTAAGTGCACAGCTGGAAGAATAGATCTATAAAACGAAGTGATTAATCTTCTGATGCAGTATGTGATCTGATCGGAAAAAAACACTTATTTTTTAATGAATTAAATGGCAAAAATTCCTAATTCTAAAAAGGAGATCCAGATTACGTAGATAAATCAGAGAGTATCGCACTTTTTGAAATATTTGTAGTTATATCTGCCTAGTGAGGCTTCGTACAGAATGATTTCGAATATTGAGTATATCCGAAATCGTCCTGCTTTAAATACTGTTTAATTCGTATAAAGTATTCGTTCTGTTTTAAACACTGTTAAATTCGAATATAGGAATGTTTCATTTATCTTGATTTCATGTCAGATATTTTTTTCCTTTACAGTAAGTCCCTTAATAATTTTACTATTTTGTAATTTTAATTTGAACAGAAAAAATACATAATTTTTAAAATAATACGAATAAAATATATAACACCGTGTATATCAATATCTTGTAAAAATTATTCGATCTGTGAATTATTAATGTCGATGAAATCGGAAAGAAAACATTCTTTGGAGAAGTATATGCTTCTTATATTGTTTGAGATAGAACAAAAACCGGCCATTTTTTTCAGAATTTTAGACAAACTAGTTGAAAAGTTAGAATAGGGAACACACTTCTTAAGACTTTGGAAAGGCATATCTCACCAACTTTGACTTAAACAAAAATTTGTTTTGAAATATCTAAATCACTTTTAAGAACTATACCACATGTATCTGTATACACTGGATTTTTTTCCCTTAGCGTCAGTGCCACCCCTATTATTTTTTTTTTATAAATCCAAAATTTCATTGCATAGCGGTTCATGAAAAACACTTACTCGTACTACTTAAATTACAACTCTACTTTGCCAATAGTCTCCGAGTAAATGGCTGTCACATGGATAGACTAACGGAAAGAACGACGTTAAAAGTGTTCCGTTTTTGCCATTTAGTTACGGGACGCTAAAAACTATACGGCAACATTTTTCTTCTCAATTCTAAAACAAAGTCCGCGAGTGCAGATGCGTATTTATTATGCAAAATCTAAACGTTTGACGGTTTATAAAAGAATCCAATTGTTTAATTCAATTTTCTAGATTTTTGTGCGTAAGTTCTTATCAAATTAAATTTTATTGTAATCTTCTTCATTACGTGGATCAAATTATTCTTACATCGTCTTTATGCCGTAATTTTCTAATGAATAATTTAAAAGTCGTGACGATGTTTTTAAATAAGCTAAACTATATATGCTCACTCCCGCATTGACAAGGGACGCGTATCGATGCAATATTTGCTTAGCCATACGTGGACGTTATGGATCGCTAGTATGTATATGCTAATTCAAACTTACAGAATTTACCTAACAAGCTACGTAATCACGTAGATATCTAATGAACATCGTAAACGATGAATGCAATTCCGTAGGAACTACTTAAGTTTTCGGATTAAAAAAATGATATTTAAATTCGTTCGTTCGATAAAAAAATTAACTTTTTATTCCGACTATTCTCTGCAATTGCGCCATCTTTAGTACGGATAGAAATTATGCAGTTACAGAATAAACAAACTTTCATCCACATGTTTTGCCATTTAAATTTTTGATTTTATTTTAGACTAGCTATAGGACGGCATTCGTGTATAATTCGAGAAACATTTTTTTTTCTCTCGTTTATTGATCCTGGGTATAAACTATTACCGTACCAAATTTCATCACAATCTATTTAGTATATTTTATGTGACAGGCGTACAAATTAACATACAGACAAAAATTGTAAAAACAGATTTTCTGGCTTCCATTAATTGTATAGGCTAAATCCATCACTCTTTTAAATTATATTTCCAATGTATTGAATTTAATCT
The DNA here is from genome assembly GCA_039881145.1 of Druceiella hillmani. Lineage (NCBI taxonomy): Eukaryota > Metazoa > Arthropoda > Insecta > Lepidoptera > Hepialidae > Druceiella > Druceiella hillmani. The sequence goes on along the minus strand of JAYKKI010000018.1, from coordinate 4,137,441 downwards.
GTTACAATTTTTTTACATGTATAGATAATATTCGTTCTGTGAAAGATGATAATAAGTTGAAGCGATTTAACTAAATTACTTTTTAATTTTAAATAAATAAATTTTAAAAATTAAAGGTATTTAGGTATCAGTCAATTATACTTACCAACTCCTCCCATGTTTATGTTATAATTTTCAATCAGCCCCGGCTGATTGACAAAAACTTTAACTTTTTCTGTCTTATAGTACCAGTTAGTTTTAATAAAAAATTCAGTGGTGTCGAAGGTAATCAGAAGACAAACTTTATTATTGTCATGCCCTCTTACACATAATAATTCATTATTTTTCGGAACCGAGAGGGTAGACAGGAGACCCAAGATCTTTTATTTTCATTTCTTGCTTGGCAATAATGGAAAATTTCAAAAAAGACATTCACTTGTCCTCAAAGAACGAATTTTATATGGTTTGTCAATTTTATCAGTCTTTGAAATGTCGTTGAAAAGCAAGCAAGATTTTATTTTATGAAATCGATTTCGAGATATATATTATGTGACGACGAAACTTAAATTCCGAAAAATATTTATGGTTCGCGTACGCCTAGATTGAACTTCAAATCAGTTTTATAATTTGCAGCTTAATTTAATGTTTCTTTCATAATAAACTCTAAAATATTGCCACATAATTAGTGTTTAAAAATTTCCCTTGCTGAAATTCCTCGTAATTCCAAAACCATGTTTTTTATTTCTACGAACAATATTACCCTCAGTTTGTAAACCAGAATTTGTAGGGTATATTTATGCCAAGAAATAGTACTATCTCTACGCAAAACTTCTTGTTGATACTCCTTCCCTTGGATTATTTCTGTCATGTACGAAAATCACAATTGACCAACCACATTACCGGTACAATTTACATATCAACCTCGTGGCCTTCAATAGCAATCACTTTATTTACTTCATTTGGAGGCAAGACAGCAACTTTAATATCATCTAACTCTTCATCAGATGAATTTTCAATATCTTGGAGATACCCTACTATTTCCAAAAGTTTTAAGGACTCTTAATATTTTCTATTCAATGGTTCTCTTAAACAAATCGTCATAAGTAAATTCGGGAATAATTCAAAAATAACAAAATAAATATATTATTAATACGAAAAGCACAGGTACATCACACTATTTGTAGTAAATTATTTTAATCTGTACTGTGGAGAAGAGATAAATGACACATTATTTTCCAGTGGTCCTATACTGTACGTGAACAATTCTTAGACGTATGCAAAGTTCAGTCTCGCCATCTCATATTGTAATCTATATCTGCGAAGTAAAACTAAACGCTTGTACACTGACATTTGGGATGACAGCTATTAAATATCAGGTTTTTCTTCAAATATTGATTTAATTCAGTCTTAAGTCATTCGCCACTTCATTTATTGGTTTTCTCTAAATTATTATAAAATACCGACGTACGCATTAATTATTTTACAATAACCTTTAAGGCTAGATAAGCGATAATAAATCCTGAGTTATCCACTCTATCTTAATCAGCAAAGCCCACCACACAATAGCAATCTTCAAGTCTTACAATTAGGTTTACAGAAGGACGGGTAATAGAGCTGTCAAGGCCAAGCGCAACTTAGTGTGTAACTTGTCTGTCTAAATCCATACATTACTTGACAAAGTATTGTACTACACTCCCTGACTCCCTGGATCAATTCATTGTCCAATCCTCGCCACAGGAATAAATCTATGCATTCCTTGACCAGAGTAATGTGCCATATACCTCGACTCAATGGTTACGACAGCCCAAGCCCTGTTGCAGGAATATGCTTATACATTTACTTGACCAAAGTAAAGTAACATATTCCTCGACCTGGATCAAAATTGTCGAGATGCTCGTAATCCCGAGCAATTTCCAGTCGTCTCCATCAAGTCATTAGCAATGTCTGATACAATAAACTCAAATAAGTAATATGAACTCACTCCACAAGTCACTGCATGGCATCAAAAATTACCCACTATTGAGGATTATTGGTAGACATTTAATATTTTTAAGAGGTATTCCACTCAATTAGTCGACATCTTGAAGTTGCATATTGCGTTGATGCACGACTTCAAATTGTAATCCTGAAGTTATTATAACCATCAACCAACTTTAGGTATTATATCTTTGTTTATACAATGCAACACACAATTTTTACAATCCAATCATTCTCTTGATCATAAATTACCAGATAAATCTTTGTGTTTTTAATAAAAAAGATAATTATGATTTTAATAAAGAAGATAATTACAGTGTCGCAAAATTTATGATTCAAAATCGTAATTAAAATCTTAATTCATCCAAAAGTCAGTCACCAACTGGATTTTAAATTAGCAACAATTACAATTTCGACTATATCCCTCTGTCATCAAGGCCTATTTTGGATATCACCTGCCCCCTACAGCGACATGCGTGCACCCATTCAATGGATCGTCGTACGCATTGCCACGTAAGTATACAATAGGTCTTCTCAAGATCCGACTTCAGTCAACGCTAATTACGCAGCGTGCTCTATCGTATCACTCGAAATACCTCGAGAGACCATACAAAAATCCTTACCAGATTGGGACTACGAAAAAGCCACTGGCGCAATAGAGGATATACTCCGAAACACCGTATAATTCCATCGGTTGGCATATGATTTTCAGACTACTATAATTACTTTAAAAGAACCTTTAAATTTAAGATCAAATTTTATTTCATTATGTTTCAAATTGTATTCATTTTGTTTATCGTCCAATCTAATAGTTATCATTATTGGCGGATCAAATAATAGATTTTAAAAAATGTAAAATCGAAGCAAAGTCCTCGGTAAGCGATCATTTATGCACAAAAAGAGAACGAAAATGGTGTGCATGTTGCCCCTCTATATTGCGAGGCACTAACTCAACTTCAATTTGAGTGCGTGCAGGTAGAACGACACGACAACGACACTCGAACGTTTGGCACTTTAGATCAGCTTTCATCGACTATTCCAAACGTATAAACATTTTAAAAACAACAAATGCAAGTCATCAAATTGACATCTAACCGGAATTAATCACTATCTCACGCACACGCAAATCAATTAGCCAATGCACACCATATTATGAGACAAAATAACTGACCTTAAATGAGGTGTAAACTCGTGAAGACTTCTTATTTCTTGTTAGGTAAAATATATTCACAATTTGAAGCGTTAACGGACGTAAAGGTTCATATGCCTTCATAAAACTATCTTATGAACATTCATTTCGATCGTTGTGCCATATGTAATCACCACTTTAGTTACTAAAGGTCTTAGCACGACCTATTTTCTATCACCAGTGATCGATATTATGCAAATTAGGGTTATTGGATTTTATCGTATTGAATATTGTGTTAACCAATGTCAGTTACAATTATGCAATATCATTAAATTATTTGCCAACTAATGTGCTGGCAACATTTTCTTTTGTAAGCGAGCACTTGGCTCCGGAATTAAAATAAAATAGGTATCTCTCGCCATCGACCGTCATATGACCGTTGGAATAATCATACTGCACAGGTTAATACGATGTCATCTTATTACCGCAATCACTAATCCAATATTAAACCTCGGACAATACAATCACGAACCCAATAAACGAACGGGTATATCCCACTTCTGATCAGCAGTAATGTACTTTATTGTAATCAATACTGCCGACAAGAGATAATCGATACGTTATTTTCCAGTAGTAATATACTGTACGTGAACAATTTTTAGTTCGAAGTGTAAAAAGTATAGTGGCGCCATCTTATGTTTTAAGCTATAACTTCGAAGTTAAACTAAATGCTTGTACACTGACGATTGGGATGATAGCTTTTAAATATCAGCTGTTTCTTCAAATATTGACTTCATGCTTACCAATAGAATTTCAAGTTGTCGGAATATTTAATTCTATAAATTCAGTTCAATATTTTATTAAAAAATATTGCAGCACAATTTAGCACCTTTTTTCAAACTGCCTTAAACGACTTGCTGCAAACGGACAAGATGAAACATCCACGTCATAACTAATAGTACATACAAGTTTCTAGTATCCTATTTATAGGACCGCTCATTTCTTTTACATGGCGGGAAACTTTATTTTGGTGGCAGATTTGCCTTCACAGATTGCTGTAGTACTTATAATGACTTTATGACACTTATGAACCACAATGTTTTGTTTTGTATTAGAAAAAAAAAGATTCAGCATATTGTGACACCCGAGAAAACATATTATTTTGTATTTATTGTACTAAGTCTAGTAACTAAAAAATATTAATTTATGTTGGAGAAGCATGACTAATGTTTTTCTAATAGGTTGATGATGTAACAGTATAAACATGAAGTAATAGTGCATTTCAAGAATATATAAATCTACTAAAAAATTGCATTGACACTGTGTTAAAACCATGACGATGAGAAGTAATTGATTAAGCCTGTATCACTACGTAGTGTAGGTACGATTACCTACTTACAGCACGCGATCCACTCACTAAGCCGCCCACAATTTAGAGTATAAATGTGTAAAATTCTGAATTAAAACAAATATACGTGATAAGAAAATGATATAATGTATAATACAAGTGACTTGGTATTAGAATTGTTTATATTCCTGAAGCAACAAATGCCTTACTTCATTATAAAATGCAAAAATGTTTTTCTGTGTTTCAGTTAAAACTTTATAAATTTTGATATCCGTTAACCAATTTGACATCTAAAAAGTGTATTATAAGACATAAGAATGAACCAATTTTACAAAAGTTGTCCTCTGTTTTATATGCAATTTTAAAGTAAAATGATATAAAAGGTGTGTTAAAATATATGGATATAAATAATAGATGACAAAACGTATGCTATGATAATCTACAAACTATTTGGTAGTCAGCGATGGATAAGTAAGTTTTTAGACCTTAATTTTCAGAACTTGTACGTTATACACTCTTCTTTTTACTAAAGGAGTATAACCTTGATTATGGCATTGTTTACTTACGTGAGATTTTTAAGTTTAAATTTTGATTCTTGTAAAATACTTACAAAATTAACTTTTGATATGGCATTTAAAATGTAGTCTATAAAACAGAAATATACATTAAATTGGGTTCTTAATTTGCATCTACAAACTGCTTTGATTATTTTTGGTATTAGGGAAAGTTGTGTTTGCTAGTAAATTTTAGGAATGAATGCTGTGTTTGCTAGTAAATTTTCGGGCAAGTCACGTGTTCATAAATTTTAGGCTGCAGGTTTTTATGATTTAGTTCATATTATTTTTTTATTTCATATTATTTTATTCACAAATAAGCTAGTTGACAAAATATTGCTGTTAACCATTAAAAGCCGGGATAGAAATTATATTAAAAATAAACAGATAAAATAACAGATATTGACTAAACTAATTTCCGAAATATTGTATAGGAAAAAAATTTCTACCAGCAGACGCTTTTCAGGCGTACATGCTTCGTTTAAAAGCATAGTGGCGTTTAAAAGCATAGTATACCTCATTCTGTTGCTCACAATGGTGTTTCTTTTTTAAACTCCTCAAGTGAATCATATAAAGAAATAGTTATTGAATTTAATAAAGTGAAGAACCAAAATATAATGATTAGGTTTGTTGTAGAAATCGCAACTCAAGAATATTTATCTGCAATATATAGTTATAGATAATTTCCTGATAGACATTCATTTTTTTTCAAATCTCTTAGCATAATTTTAGAGATTGGGAGTGAAACGTCTTAGCATTAGGTATCTCAAATCTTTAATGACATGACAAGACCAGTATTGGATTTGAAAAAAAATATTCAAACATAAAAACTAATTGTACTGGTCGTCATCTCTATTTTAAATAAACTCCTACCCTCCGAATCATAACTTAGAAAACTTGCTTTCACTGGTAGAAACAACAACCATATTTCTCTAGAAACCACGTTGACATCCCCGAAATGGACGAGCTGGTAAACGAATGAAAGGAAAGCGCTTTTTAGACATTATGACGACAAAATTCAGAGGGAGTGGCGAGCTTTTAACCGGAAAACGTGTTCCAACAATTTACCCCACTGTAACATCGCTGCATTTGTTAGTTTTATTACAGAGCACCGCCCCCTCGCGGTTACAAGGATGGAATTGCCACTTTAGGTTTACTTGTTGTACGGTCGAGGACGTTATTTGAATAGCAAGTACGTGGGAGAATTAATTTTTATGTATAAGGAACGTGCGCGAAGTGAAATTTAGAATATCCGAGTTGGTCTTACTTAGTGGAATGTTTTAACTGAAGATGAATTGTCAATTATTTTAGTAATAAAATGTTGATGAAAAGTCGATAAAATTATTAGTCAAATATTATTTTTATCAAGTATAAAATTGAGTATGCAAACAAATAATTCACAAGAAAGTTCACGCAGTTTAAAGTAATGTAGGCTGTAACAGTTACCGTTCGGTTTTATTATTATTTTAACTTATTTAATTATTTACCAGTTTTCATTAATATTGCAAAAATATTTGAAGATGTTTTGCACAAAAATTGCATTTCATTTTGTTGCCGTTCAATCTAAAGCGGTTTGAATCTGTTAATTATCAAATTTAGTTTAGTCATTATCTTCTTGTCTGTACTGACTACATGGTCCAAATATTTCCTAAACTTAATATTATATTTATCCATCGATCAATACCCACATCTTGCAAAAACCCTTCATTCTGATATACAGCGCGGATGGGGAGAATGTCCAAACCTGCCGGCAAACAATTAATTTTATAAACAACATTTCTTGTGACTACAAATGTACTACTTTATTATTCTATGTTTACTTCCAAATATAACAGATCAAATTAATAAAAATTAATAATGCAGGAATTTCCACCAGAATTTTTCCTTTGGAAAATACCTTGATGCCTAAAAACAACACAATAGCGAGGAAAATTATTTCAATAAAATATTTCCCACATAATATTTTTTCATTTGAATGACCTGTTCATGTTCTCGTGTGAGTCTGGATTATTCAGCAAAAAATTATATAATTTGTTGCTAGAAAAAAAAACGTATCAAGACAATTATTTTAAAATAATTACTTTCTTATCCAATAGTGGATATGATTTTTTTATATATATTTTTTTATAGCTACAGCGAAGTGAATAATTATTTATTCTTTTTTATTTAAAAAAAAAGTGTTAAATTGATACTTGAAAATACTGTTTACAATGCATTATAATAATTATTCACTTTGCCGTAGCTATCAAAATAATTACTTTCTTATCCAATAGTGGAAATGATTTATATATATATATATATATATATATATATATATATATATATATATATATATATATATATATATATATATATATATATATATATATATATATATATATACTTTTTATAGCTACAGCGAAGTGAATAATTATTTATCCATTCTTATTTAAAAAAAAAGTGTTAAATTGACATATGAAAATTCTGTTTACAATGCATGAATGAATAATTTAATTTAGGTCATTTCTTGTAAGAAAAATGTATTTGAATTCTTATTTTTTTTTATTTGGCATACAAATCACTTCGACTCCTACATTTGAGCATTTAAAACCTATCGTCTCGGTTCGACATGAAAAATGAGAATTTTATTATTTTAAATAGATTTAAACTCTATGCATTTAATTTAAGTTCCCTATTATTTCCGCTTCTTACTTCAGTATGTGCGTCACATGTTTAGAGTTTATAAAGCTAAAGACAAAATGGACAATTGGAAAATATTACTCAAACTAGCGAAATAAATAATGATAATACTTAAGCAATATGTGCATAAGAAATCTAAATTCTGATAATGGCTTTAAAGTTAACTAGCTATACTAACATACATGTACATATATATATATACTAGCTGACCCGGCGAACTTCGTACCGCCTAACAGTCAAAGAATGTCGTGTTACCTTTTAGCTGAACTAATTTAGGCTTTGATGAACGTAATACAATAATACAAAACAATATTAATATAGATAGAAATATAAAAGTATTTTATTATGATGAATGATGATGAAAACATACAGAATGAGAATAAAAATTAAAAAAAGAGAAATAATTAAGTTTTCCAAACACATGTCAGAAAAAAATCATTGAAAACTATGTTGTTCAGGTTGGGATACACTCTGATTAATTTATTAATCGGATTTTCATTCAAGCACCTTGTGGTAAACGACATTCTTCGTTTTTTGGTCAGGTGCAAGAACAAATAATGCGGATGGTTTGCCGACACGTGAGCATGCCACGTACAATTGACCATGAGAAAAACACGCATTTTCTAGATTGAGGCCACAAATAGTCAAGGATTGGCCCTGTGATTTGTTGATCGTCATGGCGAAGGCAAGACAAATCGGGAATTGAATTCGTTTGAACTCAAAGGGCATATCTGTTGGGATCATCGGAATCCTTGGAATAAGAACTTTCTCATCTTTAAATTTTCCTTTGAGTATCGACGCGTGAATCACATTGCTCATCAGTTTTCTTATCACCAAACGCGTTCCATTGCACAGTTTTGGTTGGTTTAAATTTCTAAGCATGATAACTACCGAGCCAACCTTCAGTTGTAAATTGTGCGGTGGTAAACCAGGCACATCCAAGGAGTTCAAAAATTCAGTTGGATAATTAGTGGCTTCTTCTTCGTTTGTTACACAGTCGATAGATTTGAATGAATACAGAGTACCTACGATTTGATTTTGAATTATAAAATTGAGGTCATCTACATCTTTATTTCTAGCCGCCAAAATTGCTCGCTCACTTAACCATTTAGTATTTTTGTGGTTAGCTATGATATCCGGAAATACTTTGTTGATAAGCTCATCTTTTGATCAGACGAAATTGCAAAAATTTGGAGGAAATGAAATCAAACCGCTCGATTCGTCAACAGGAACACGGCCATTACCGATATTCAGCAATTGCTTCGAGAAATCATCAGCAGATAGATCGTTCAACAATGCAACTCTCATATTTACAGACAGTTGAAGTTTGTTTACATATCGCCACAGATTTGATGCTTTGAGGCAAGCGTTTATTTCGTCGGCAGCAGTAGATCTTGGAATTACTGGTAGTGTTTGTCGGAAATCGCCAGATAATAAAATCATTGAACCACCAAAAGTCATTGCGCAGATCTTTTAATGTTCGGTCTAGTGCTTCCAATGCGCGTTTGTGCGCCATTGTGCATTCGTCCCATATGATAATTTTTGATGCTACTAAAACTTTGGCCATTGCGGAGTGTTTCGAAATGTTACATGTCAGTTGTTCAGTAGTTTGAAGATTTAATGGCAATTTTAACGCTGAGTGAGCCGTACGGCATCCGTCTAACAATGTGGCCGCTATTCCAGAAGAAGCAATTGCTACCGCAATTTCGGATCTCGCACGTACAGTGGCCAAAATCAATGACATGAGCAATGTCTTCCAAGTTCCACCGGGGGCATCCAAAAAAAATAAGCCACCATTTCCATCATCAATTGCATTAATCAGTGTATCATAGACTTCCCTCTGCTTAGGATTCAACAGTGGTACATTCGTTTGAACTGATTGGATTAGTTCATGTGGATCATATTCACGTTCACGTTCTAATTCTCTATTAAATGCGTCATTCATTCCGCGATCTGGCGCTGGCATTCCTAACCTAACTAACAAACTGCCGCATATGAGGTAACACATATCTTCGATCAAGAGCAAGGCCTGGTTATGCATCTCCTGATTCGCCTCAAGATCGGGATTTCTTGAGCTGACACGAATTCGATATAAAATGTCTTCTGACATGTTATCTTTGTATTTGTTCCACAGGTCACGTGGGTTCGATGGGAAGCATGTCGAAATGATGATTGCAAATAATGTGCGTATTTGACTTGGAGATGCAGAAATAATTGCTTCAGCGATTGTCGTGTCCCAATGAGTATCGTTTTCAAGCAAATTCAGCTCTTGACATGCTGCACGAAATGTGGGGCACACTATACTATTAACAGTTCGTATTGATTCAAATGATGTTGGCCCTCGAACATGTACCAGCAACAACCGCAAATAGAAACATTCATCATTCTTCGGATGAACTGTGTAATTACGACCAAGAGCATCAGCAGAACGCATATCTGGATGACCAGGAACTGCATCGCCTTGCTTCCGACGTTGAAATTTCTTCGATGTAGCGTTCCAAGTGTAATAACGTGGCATTTCCGAGTAAAGCAACGTTCGTGCAAACGGATCGTTTTGACAAATCGCAAAGAAACTGGTCAGTGTTGTCGCTGGAGGTGTTTGGGCACGTTGAGCAGCATTCGACGCTGTGAAATATACTCTCTGACCGTTCTCTAGATGCATCCCCAAATATACAACAGTGGGATAACGTTCGTGAATAGGGAATGAGAATATACGCCAAATTGCTTCATTGCAGTTCACATATCTACCAACTTGATAGCGCGTGATTTCATCGTTGATATTGGATGTTTGGATACCAAAAACCGCCATGTCGCTCCCTTTCGTGACATATTTGCAAATGTATTTAATAGATTTGACCGAATTGCAATACTCAACATTACAATGTGCCTTGAATGTTTTGGAAAGAAGTGGCGAATATGGAACAATCCAACTGTTGTCAACTATGAAATCGTTTCCTTTCACTTTAGTTGTGATAGTTCTACCATTATCATCGGGCGATCGACGCCGATACAATGGATAACCATCATTGCCTGTAATGGTCTCTGCCGTGAATTTTCGCGGATACCGTTTGGAACACTTGCCGTCGACCATGCACGGTGATTGGCGGTTGATAGTGCCACATGGTCCATGCATCATATTCGTGATTACAACATCATGTAGGTCTTCAGGAGCAAGAATCTCCGCACATATGATGTCATCTATTTGATCTGGCCGAATTCTGTCTACTAACCAAATTAGAATGTGAGCATGCGGTAGGCCTCGTTTTTGCCATTCGACTGAATACATCCAGCATCGAGTAATCCCAAAGACGTGTTGCTTAACAATGTAATTTATTAGTGACCGAATTTTTTGCTTGAAAACCCGTGCGGTGATGTCGTGTCGATCACTTGATGTTTGTCCGGGAAGCAGCAATTGAATAATTTCCATCCATTTCGGATTACATGTAAATGTAATGAATAGATCTGGCCGACCATAATGACGAACATATGTCATTGCATCTTGCGCATATTCATGCATATGACGCGGGCTACCTGTGTATGTCGCTGATAAAATAGTCAATCGACCAACATTTTCTGAATCTCCTTCTGTGCTTATTGCATCGCGTAAATGAATATACTCTTCCGAACGCAATTTAGCTTGATTCAAACGGATGAAAGTCAGGCGCTCCGTTTCGATTTTAACGTACATGTCAACGCAGTATTGTTGAAGCAGTCGACGAAATCGCAACAAATAATTGTCAGAATTTTCACGAATCATCAAACGATATGCGTAATAATTCATCGAACTAACCTTCTTGGTAGTTTCCTCACCTGAAACAAATTCAGTAAAAATTGTATTTTAGAACCCCTAATAGGTTTACGACTCTTACAGCTACTCTCTACTAAATTAAGAGTGATAACCTTTTTTGTGTACCAAAAGCAAACAGAATAAAATGTGTATCAAGATAAAATGAAAACAATGATATTGATCTTACCATTCAATGGATTAATCATTTTGATATTAAAGTGATATCCATCGTCTCCTTGCCAAAACATCAGCGGGTATTGTAACGCGTCATATGAACGGTGCGTTTCATATATTCTTTGTAGTTGCCCAGTATTGCGTCGTGTAAGCACAATATCACGTGCTTCCAAGTTTTCACCAACAATCAGGATTGCCACTTCATCGATTGTTGGAGCATTAAATGTGCGTTCATGTGTTCCAGCTGGTCTTTTATCTGCTCTGATTACAACTTTATAGTCATCACTTGGCATGCGCTCTAAAGCAGTCTTGAACAGCCTGACCAATGCATGATGTTCATGAAGCATTTGCTGCAAATCTTGGAGAATTGCTCTTTTCGTAGCTGTGTTGATCCCTTGACGCCGGTCAAGTTGTTCTTCCATATTGCCCATGAAGTATATTTGCAAGAATTTGTGCTGTGCATCTTCAATCGGTTGCAATGATCTAATGCGATGGCAAATCTGGCCTTGAATCTGTAAATTCAAAGCCATAGTTATAGTTAGATTTACAAACACTTTTTACAGAAATGTAACAAACTACATTCCAAATTTTTTTTACAATCATAGAAAATAAAATTTTTAACGTAAATTACCTTAAACGTCGGATTATATCCGTGTTCTTCAATAATTTCCGCCCCAAATGAAGTCATTTGGAAACAGGCATTGTATTTTTGAGTGTTTGCTAGAAAATGTCGTGATTCTAGTGTTTCGCCATAAAGCAGGGAACGCAATGGCTCTGGTGGCGGGACCACTAATGGCAATGTCACTTTTCCACTAAGGCAGCATAAACCGGGCGTTTCACCAGCAAACTTCAATGCGCCACAATGCTGGCAAACAACGTCCATTGGACCAATGCAAACTAAACTATGCAAGGCGTAGTCGATGGTGCAATCATATCGAAACGCTGCTCGATTCAAATCAATACTTGAACCATTTCTTCTTGCACTTCGAAGATTATTCCTCTGTTCATCTGTACGATAAGCTCGACGATTTCTCGTTTCTAATCTAGCCGTTTCACGGGCGGCCTCTCTTTGCTCTTGTGTTTGAGAAGCACGAATTAAGGCCCTTCTTTGCTCCATACTAACGCGGCGCTCTTCTCGGGCGATTTCTCGTTCTTCGTCAGATAATTGACTCGCGATATTCCGTTGCCTAATTGCATTACGGGTCCGCTGGGAAAGATTAGATCTTCTAGGACGCGGCATTTTTATTAATAGTAATACTGAATATGCACTCGCACAAAACCACATAAAAGAATCGAGACATAGATAATAGCTTATCTAGAAAAATCATAGACAACCTATGAAAAGACATTTACACTTTTGTTAACCTGTAGAATAAATCTTTAATTTAATAAATAATTTACACAAATTAATGTCTAAAACAAACAAATATAACAGTACCTACCTGAACTTTCGAGATATTTTGCACAAAATAAATTTCTGAACGCACACATAAATAGTTGTTACAGTATTTGACAGGATTGCACAACAAATGTTTGACATGTAATAAACAAATGAGCATTTATTGAAATGATTTAGTATAATGAATACACATTTCTGAACGCACGCGTAATATTTTTCAATCTTCTTTAAAAAAATACACATAATAGTTTATTCATCCATTTTAAATAGTTCTATGAACGCATGGATAAATGTCAATAATTACTTACAGATTTTGACAAAAAAATTTGACAGCTCCAAAATTAAAGAACTTTTAGGGAAAATAACGCATTTTTCAAGTATTCGTCAATTTTTCAGTATTTTTAAGATATATTCTGCTATTCGGGGCGGAGACAAATCCAACAAATCAAAAACCATGAAAATTGGTCCAGCAGATCTCGAGTTATAAGTGTTGTAACAAACCCGACTTTGTTTTATATATATAGATATATATATATATATATATATGTATATATTTCATAGCAAATTTCAATTCCGTACGTGCTAGCCTCCATTTGTCGAACATCGAAGCAATATGAACCCACGACCTGCGTCGAACATTGAGGAGAATGAGATCCATTACAGTTATGTTATCTTGACAGACAATAATGTTATCTGGGCAGGCGCAAACTTGAAGGCAGCAAGCTGACTCCCGTTTCGCTGAAGAATTCGTTTACTTAGCGCTTTTCACACCAACTATTTATATGAATGTACAATTGTGTGAACTTGCGCTTTTAGCGGAATTCAACAAATTATTTAAAAAAAATATTAAAAATAATAACGTACATTTCATATATAACGTCATTTTCTACAAAGTTTTTTTCTTTGCACCAATTGTAGGCAAGGGTTTTTTGAATGGAACAGCTCTGCCAACAGTCTTATAATCGGTACGCAAAATTCCTCCCTGACGCGAGGTGATAGACCGCTGAAATGTAATATATTTTTTGTTCAATATAATTTGGGAGTTTTCATTATTACTACTATGCTTATCTAGTGTATCGTTTAGTTTACGTAAATATCTTATAGTACATTATAATTATTTATTTTTAAACTTAAAATTATAGGAAGAAATTATATGCATTTACTATAATTTTTATAGACCCCCCCCCCCCCCCAATACTTAGAACCACATTTCACTTAGAGCAAATTGAAAGAACAAAGAATGTCATATATTAAAAAAGTAAAACCATTTCTGTTTCTAAAAGTCAACGAAGGATAATTTGATATTAAATTAACCAATTTAGTTTTTCGTCGCATCAAAAATCATGGAATCTGACCAGATTAAATTAATATTTTCTGTGGTGATTAAAAAATTTGTCAATATTTTATTATCTATTCAACCCTATCTATTCAGGTAAATAATATCAAATATTTTGTGTGATGTGACCTTTTGAGGTAGAAGAAATAAGAGGAGACCTATATTTTTAGATCCATACGCATAAAACTTTCAATCTATTTTCATAGTTTATACGGAAATCTATATTTGTGTGTCATAAATTCTGGAGCCACAGAAGAGCCCCCCCCCCCTCCCCCTAGCAAATATGAGCAGCGCACTGCAGTATATTATCTCGAAGCAATAAGCTCCATTTTTAACCTTCATAACCTTGGTCCCTATAACATAAGCGAGCTCAAATGCATAATATTCAGAAAAGAAGTTAGTTACCCGACCTCGTAAATTTTAAATTTAATTATCTGACTTATTAATTATACCATATTATATTTTACTAGCTCACCTAGTTTAGGATTTATTAATATGCGAATTTCAATAATTTCGTCTCCCACTGAATTATAACTCGATCATGATCATCAAGACCTGTAGGGTATTTCTTGATATCCTAGAAAGCTGAAATTTGGTAGGTGAGCTGAGTTTGGCGATAAAATAACGAAAACGCTTCTAACGGCTATACACCGGCGGGGGTGAGTGAAACTCTGTCCAAAAGGTCTTAAAATTTCCCGCAGATGTAGACTAACTCCCAAGAGCATGAAAAATAGAAACTGGTACATAAACAGGTATTAGCACATTCAGAATTGAAGAGTTATAAACAATAAATAAATATTACGATGGTGATGTGCGCCGCCGCCGCGCCTCTGCAGCGCGACGATGGCTTGGGCGGGTGCAGCAGCGCGGCCCGTGTCGAGTACAGAGGGTAAAATCGGATCCCAAGCGAGTGAGTAACCCGAGAGGTGACCTTCAAAAAGAAGTGACATCCCTTCAAAAACATTATATATAAAAATGTTGCCAAGACTCACTATCATTTACTCTTAAAAACGTTATGAGTTATTGTGTAGGGATAAATCGTAAATAAGTTCACATCTTGTTCAAAGAAAGTTATAGGGCTAGGCTGTGTCACGTATCTGAAGCAAATTAACATCAGCAATTAATTTACTTACAGTATACTCTACACATGATAGAGGATAGTTGTCTATTATGCTACACGTGATCTAAGTATTTTCAATGATACTAAAGCCACATACCTTTAAAATTCCGCGACACGGCCAAGCCCTATATCTTTCTTTGATCAAGATATAAACTTTATACAGATTATTATTTTAGACGAAAATGTATGCAGATTAAATGTTGTACCCTTAAGCGGTATTGATTTATTTGGCACATATTAAATAGAATAATACATTTTATAGCCACAAGTAAAATTATTATTCTACATACTTATAGGTGAAATTAGATCACAGCAATATTTTACCGGAAAGATTTGGAAACTCAAAAGAATTTTTCCAATAATTTGTGAAATTTAAAAAATTATTTCATCGGGAAAAAGTTAAGTGATTTTAAGATCACAAGATTCAAATTTTCTTTAATATGACCGGTATTAAAATTTTATGAACGTTATTTGAACATAAGCAGAAGAGTTAACTGCTGTTTAAAATGTAAATAAGGTAATAAAAACCAAGCGTGTTCCTCACCTCTAAATGTAAATTTCTGCATGAAGTTTCTATACTATGTTTGGTTACTTAATAAAAGGTTACCCTTCTGCAAATTTATAAACTTGCGGTCTGTTGTTAAATAAACGCATTTGTTGAGCAATTAACGACTATTTACGATAACTTAGCTGTGTAATTTTTTCGTGAAATTCGTTGTTATAAATATTAATTTAAATAAAAATTTAGGAGTGTAATAAGAATATTCTTTTTTCTGATTTTATAATATTCAAAATATTAATAGAAAAAATTATATTTAAATCACTATGATTGGTACAAAAATGAAAGTTGGAAGAGAGTTCTTTTACTATTACGTCGATAAATATATAAGAGGGTTACGAATATTATATTATCATGTCTTGTGCGATTAGTCCATCGCACATAATTTTATGCAATTTTGACTGCCCATTTATGTCACGGGGGTGGAAACTGCACAACTGGATATATGTTTGAGAAAAATAGTTTTGGATTTGAAAACATTCTGAAGTCTGCTAATATGATGATAGATAATCGCGTGTTGTTCATGTTATAGTACATTTTATTATTTCTTTAGGAACTTGACACATTGACTTAAGTACATAGATCAGTATTTTAACAGATTCTGGTCATTTCAAAAAATTACCATAACTTTTAGGCAAGTGCTTTTAAATTGAAAAAATAGTGTGGATTTCTTGGATGTGATATATATATATATATATATATATATATATATATATATATATATATATATATATATATATATATATATATACTTTTTTTTTTTTATATTATATTTTTAATAACATATATAATTTTTTTTAAGTATTCAGATAATAATCTATATCTTTTTATAATTGACATAAATATGTTCATATTTTTACCGTTGCCCTGTCGCCGAGATTTGGATTGATTTTTATGAAGGATCGTTTCCAAACCTATTAGGGAAATTTCAGATGCAGTGAACTTTTTTTTATCATTTGATATAAAAGACACATTGTTGTTTAAAGTTTTCTGTTTCCTTATTATATTTGAGATCAATGGAAATGTTTAAAGGAAAGTATTAAGACAATCGGTGTCAATTAGATATAATGCGGTCTTACGTATTCTCCTTTGAATAGAGAGTTTTTGATCCTTTTTATAAGATACCATTAAATTAAATATGATCTTAGGTAAACTAATTATTCAAAAATTATGGTAATTTAGGGATGATATGAATACTTATTGCAAATTAATTTCTATAAATTGAAATAATTTTCTATCATATGCCAAAATGAAAAATTAAATTCCAGAAATTTAATAAAAATAAGAAGAAATAATAAAATTTAATTTTAGACTTTATTTTGATATAGACTATTTGCTCACTAACGTAACCAATTAATTGCTAAAATATTCGCTGGAAAATTAAGATTATACGATATAATTTGAAATGCTATTGATAAATGGTCATTACTTAATCTTATTTTTTTAGATCACTGGGATATTTTTTATTTTATATCTCATCTCCTTACTTCGTTTTTTATTATATTTTCCGCAATTTTGTTTCTTTTGATAGCGGCTGCAATTGAAGTAAGAAGGTGACCGCAAAACTAAACGTATTGATGTCGAAGCGAAGCTCTCACAATACAAGGCGTTGTCCCTAGCTCAATTTTTGTATTGGACATCGTAAGCCCACGATAATATAGATAAAATAAAAAGAACATTTTGTTGTTCAATAACATTTCTAATAATATAGGTTACAAGATACCTGGCAAATATTGCCTTTACTATATATGGATCGCGAATCAGTTGAAATCGCGAGCTTAAACTTTTGTATGAATTTTTCATAATAAATAAAAAATATTTATTCGTTTAAAAATTTCTTCTGTGAAGTATTGCACACGTCTAATATATGTTATATATCATTATACATATCAAAGTTTTTTATTTAACGATCAAGTACTAAAGTAAAATAGTTTGCTATGGTTACCTCTAATTTTAGTGTATCCACAATTTTTCCAAAATAGATGACAGCACTGTTTTAAAAATAAAGGACATTGGGAATGTGGTTTTAGATCATTTTACTACTATTCTTGGTTTATAATAAAGTAGAGGAAAGAGAATAAGATTAGTAAAGAAAAGTACGACCAAATAAAAAGTGAGCAATATAAGAGACCGTAATTTTATTTTTGAGCAAAAGTACCGTTTTGATACATGCATATGTATATATTGATAAAAGTATGCATACAAATAAGTATGTAGGCGTATATAAGTATTAATTTTCATTAAATGTTGAAAATGCCCGTACGTTTTCAGTAAATAAAAAAATATTAAATTCTTCGAGAATTCGTAATATTTATGTGACATGAGATATCGTGAGCATTAAAAATATAAAAATTAAACGTTTTATTAAATAATTTACGACTTTAAAATTACCATTGAAGGAGAAATATCTTCGTTATGTTTTTTATGTTTGAAGACAAAATATTTTACCACAAAAATTCCAAAAAATATTAGTATTTTAACTATTTCTTTCTTTTAAGTGTCTTTTTTAATAAATTAGTATTATTATTAGTCCGTTTATTAGTGATTAAATTTGCAAAATACAGTAGCAGCATTTTGAAAATTAAATGAATTTTGGAAACAATGTTTTATCTCAAAAGTTTCAATTAATATCAGCATTTTTATTACTGAAAATTTGCTCCATGTAACTAATATTTTCTAAGAATACTAATATATTTACAATCAAAGATCAACTTGACTAGATAAATGTTTTGTTTTTGAGTAATTATATCCGTTTTATGCTGAGCATATATCCTGAGCTTATATCCGAGCTTATATATGCTGAGCTTATATCGTTTTATATCCTCAATAACAATTAAAAGACAATCGAAATTGACTGCAAGTTCATTTCATTTATAAGTTATTGCTTTATAGAATATTTTTAAACATGAAAAACAGTCATATAATACATGTAGATATACGTAAAAATAAAGGAAAATAAATATCCAGCCTCAACTTTAGGAATTAATATTTCTTTCAACCAATATTATTTTCATTGCTATGGAAACTTCCTCTCAAATTTTTATTTTTAATAAAGCTGCGTAAATTTTTCACGAATTATCTTTCTTCCTCATTGTATTCTCTAATGCTCCATTATTTAGCCATATGTTGTATAAAAACGTAAACAACCTAAACATTATCTTACTCGCTTATTAACTAAATTTTAAAGAATATTTCCTTCACACTAAAAATATTTTTGTTTAATATCTCACTTGTAATAGGGTAAATGTGGGCCCTAGTGGGATATATGCCGAAGTAAACGTGTAGCGACCTGTACACAACGTACGCCAGCAATGTTTTGTTTTAATGTAAGCTGGCCCCCACTCTTCCACCAGTCGACGTTTTGCTCTTCGTTGGAACGAACGTATCGTATTTTATGCAGCGACTTATGCAGCTTACGGCTTATTGAATTTCGGTTTAGTAAATTATTTAAGGGCCCAGAACTTCTGAACTTATAAGGTAAGGGCTTATTTTTTGTATTTTTATCATCAAATAAAAATATTTAAAAGTAATTTCAGTATTTTTTATATGTTTTATTTGCTAAATTGGTAGGCGTCTATCCCATGCAATAAGGATAGAAGCCCAGTTTTTTGTGAGTATAGACGCCCTTTGAGGCTATGCCACATTTTATCATTAATTTAATCCATTCTTTTCTCGATTTCTAGACATGCCACGTAAATATGTGCGCAAAGTAGGGGTACAGCCTCGAAGTGTAGGACCGAAGACGGTCTTAAAAGCGCCTTCGAAGAAGTGAATGAAAACAAATATTCTCTTAATAAAATATCTCGACGTTTTGGCATTCCATATAGAACTTTAAAGAGACGATTTGCGAAGCAAGATACAAAAAAACTTACACTAGGCATGTAGGTATTTCGGTTTTTGATAATTTAAATACCTTCTCTTATTATGAAACGTTCATTAATTCTTGCTTAAATTTATTTTCAGTTAAACACACGGTTTTGGACTTCGACAATGAAAAACGACTTGTTGCACACGTTCAGAAATTAGAAGCAGCAGGATTTTCTGTAACACGAGATGTGATACGAAGACTGGCGTTCGAATTCGCGGAAAAGCTTAGCATTAAACATAACTTCGACCAAGAAACACGCAAAACTGGACCTCATTGGCTACAGTCTTTTCTGGAACGCAATTCAGAGCTTAGTGTTCGACAAGCTGAAGGTTTATCCCTTGCTCGAGCTCAGGGGTTTAATCGTGACGAAGTTAAGAAAATGTTTGAACTCTTGCTTCAGGTTTTAATAAATTATGATTTACGTGACAAGCCAGACCATGTATTTAACATTGATGAAACTGATGTCCAGTTAAATAATCAATCTGGAAAAGTTATTGCTACAAAAGGTGCAAAATCTGTTTACTTAATAACATCTGGGGAAAAAGGCGAGACTATGTCCATAATAGCTTGTTGCAATGCCGCTGGGAATTTTATACCTCTTGTTGTTATTATAAAGGGAGCAAACAGAAAGCCTGAGTTTCACGATGGACTTCCTCCTGGCTCTGATGTATATGTGAGCAAGAAATCAGCCTACGTTAATGCGGAGTTATTTCTGAAGTGGCTACAGCATCATTTTGTACCGTGAAAGCCTAAAGGTAAAGTTCTTTTGATTTTAAATGGGCATTCTTCCCATACTAATTCAATTGAAATGTTAAAGACCGCGGAAGAAAAGGATATAATACTTTTTTGTTTACCCAGCCATAGCACACAAGCTTTACAACTTTTAGACCGTAGCTTTTTCAAACCCTTTAAAACTTTTTACGCAACTGAGACTAGAAACTGGATGCTTACAAATAAAGAAAAAAAAATCAACCGATTAGTAGCTGGCAGACTAATTGGCAACGCATGGATTAAAGCCGCTACATCCTCCAATGCTATTTCGGGTTTTAAAGCTCGTGGTATTTACCCATATAATCCGACTATTATTCCCGAAAGTTTTTTTGCAATATTCAATTTATCTTCAAGCAATCCACACCGTAATGAACAAGAAACACAATTCGACAGATGAACAACTATCTGGTCCGTCATGTAGTGATCAGATGTTGCCAAATTTAAATGACGACAATAGGATTGGCATTACCCCAATTTCGGATGAAACCCGAAGTGAACAATTACCTGGTCCATCATAAAGTAATCAGATGTTACCAAATTCAGATGACGATGGGGTTAGCATTACCCCAAATTTGGCTCAAACTCGAAGTTATTCAACGAATCAAGATTCAATTTACGAGATTTCTAATCACTCTAACACAAAGGAACAGAATCCTTCCAATTCCCTGTCTTTACTTTCCGAACATTCTAGTGCAGGAATACAAAAGGAGACGCCTTGTAGATATTTGCAAGAATATTCTCCTGCACCAAAAATTCCGGTATCTTTTTACAAGAGGAGAAAACAATCTGCAGCAGTACTGACTTCCAAAGATCACATTGCTACTAAAGAGCGTAAAGGTAAATCTACTCCTAACATACTATGTAAAAGTAGCAAACAACCCAAAAAAATAACTAAAAAAAGACCAAGAGCATCTTCAGAGGAGACGTGCTTCTGATGATTTACTCATAGAAAGTAATACCAGTGTTATTAAGGAAAACAAAATAGAACAAAAAGCTAAGAAACTGAGACTTAGTCGAAGAAATCAGAAAAGAAGTGTGAATACTCAAAATATATTTCAGAGTTCTGTTCACAATGTTAATAATGAGTCAAACTCTACTGAGGATGCAACAAATAAATGTGTGGAATGTTTTGATGATTTTGAAACGACAAAACCAAAAGTGGACTGGATCCAGTGTGTTATGTGTAGAAATTGGCTGCATGAAACCTGCACTATGTACGGCGATTATTGTAATCAGTGTATGCGTTTAAAACTGCGTCAAGAAAAAAAGAACAATTAATCATAAGTTCTTTTTCACACAATGAAACAATTATGTGTGTATAAAAGTTATGCACAAGAAAATGAAAATATTCTTTTATTAATTCCTTGGGGCAACTATCCCACAAGTTGAAATGATGAGTCGGCGTCTAACCCACACATTGGGTAACTATCCTCAATCATGAGCTTGCTTATTTTACATGAAATTTACTACAAATTATTTTCACAGTATTAAATTAACCTCATTATTTTGTACATTAATAAGTAAACAATCCATTATAAAAATTAAAGATAATTAAATACACATCTTCTGTATCTTAATTGGTTATTTCGAAAGTTTAGGCAACTTTTACCCTATATTAAAATTTTACCTTCACGGTTTTAATAAAATTTACTGGAAAAACTTAATCATTATTAACACACTCAAACGCAAAATGGTGTTTTAAGGAAACATGAATTGAAAATAAAATTCACCAGCTGAGTATTAATGATGCAATATAAGATGTTAAGCGTTCAGCATTCACCATAGAAAAGAGTATTAAATTTTAAATGTAGCTAATATAAACTTGAAAATTAAGTTGTGGAGGTAATGATATACCGCATGTAAATGAAAGGGAGAACGAATGCGACAAAATCTTTTCCCAGTTGTCAAGTAGGAAAATTTAACAGTTAAAAACTAGTTTTTGAATTTTAATTTTGTGTTCTATAATTACTCCACATTTTTTCTCGAATTCTATTTGGCTTACTTGTTTTATTTGAAAGATGGTATTCTTGAGCGGTTTCAGAAATGAAAATGATTTTTTACAGTTTTAAATTTAAACAAACATAGAACGGAATGGGGAATGGGAAGCCTAAAAAATGAAATGTTGAAGTCACAAAAAATAAACAACTGTTTTCAATGCTTTCATCGCTCGTAGCTTTGTCAAATTGTATGCGCATGATTAGGAAAACGACCTACGTGCATATAAAGAAGTGAAGACCATAATGAAGCAAGATGAGACGCAAACTAGAATAACGGGTTGGGTTTAGAGAAGAATCTATTTTTCGGGGATAAAGGTAAAGATACGAGATGAAGGATGTGAATTATGCGGTTCAAAAGTAAATAATTCTTATTTTTAAGTTATCCATTCGTTTTTATAAATAATGGTATATGGAGTAATTTTTGGAAAAATATATACTTTTTTTAACAAAGTTATTCTAAGTCAATCTATCAAAAATTACTCGTGATTAATAACTCAGAAAAAAGGCTGTACACACTGGAGATCAAATATTTAAAATTACTTTCTTTTTTATTGTACATTTACGCATTTGTAAATACTGTGTTTTGTGTGTGAGATATTGTGGTAGAATTCTTTCATTTTTATAGTTTCAATGTAATTTGTGTAAGACATACGTTTTAAAATCTAACATTTATTATGTGAGGGAAAAATTAATTGATTGCTTGTGGTGTACTTGACGTTTTATCAAAATACATTCAAAGAGATTGTCCTCGCTTTTACTGTGCCGACCAAATAAAGACAAAAAAAATCAACAAGGCCCTTTTCAGAGCGCCGATGTATACTTCAAGATTATTTTCTAGAGTTTTGGAAATATAAACATTTAAAATTGAATAGATTTCAAAAACATGCTGAATAATACGGGAGCGGATATTTTTATCTTCTCTTAGCAACGGAAATATCGGAAAGTTACGAAACCGGGAACTAGTTCACATAATGCCTAAAAAAGAACAGTTTACATGTCGTTAAAGTTTTCACCAAAAATGTAAAATATGACAATATGTTGGTTGAAAACATATTAACACACTAGCGGTACTAGCCATTTAAAGGATGTCTTAGGTAGCTTGTGAAAAACGAAACTGTTTACATCTTGCAAATTTATTGGCAATCTTTTCAGCAATATGGACTAACATGGACTATGGACCAAATGATGGCTTTCATAATGCAATTTGCAACATGGACCAAATAATGGCTTTCACAATGTTAGTTTAGATTATGTTTTATAATACAAACTCCGAACAAAAAGACAAACTCTAGATGCACAAGTACAACCCGGAGGCTTTTCAAAATAAGCCGTCCTCAGTCGTGTCTTATTCAATATCATTAGCAATGATGTACTGAAGGCAGTTTAAGCCATACATCGTGTTAACTCAGTCCCATATGCTGACAATCTTCTTATATATGTAAACAATAATGGCGTAATAAAGCTTGAGTGTACCATCAATTCAGCATTGTAGAAATGTGATACTAGACTGATGAGAATAAAAAGATTATGATCACAGAAATGATCAAATTATATAAAAATTACACATGGAATCCAGATTGGCAAAGGAGGTACGACAACACCGAATGCTAAAGTAATTTACGGGGACAACGTCGTAAACCCAACAAACACCCTATATTTACTAAATAGACATTAAGACAGTCCTGTAATTGGATTTTAAAATAACTGTAATATCAAGTCAAGGACATTTATAGAAATTTCAGAAAGTTCAGTTAAATAATGAAGTAGAAAATCTACCAGAGCAGCATTACTCACATTTTAAAGGTTCTATAGCCGTAGAAACACTATTCCAAAAATTTTGATGGCGAGTGGCAATACAAGCCCAATCAATAGTGTCACTGACTGCCCTTATATTTTAAAATGCAGAACTATATTAAGTAACCTTGCAGAGAAGAGATGGAATGTATCCATAAAGTGGATCCCAAGCGGCATCGAAGTGGTTGGAATCGAGAAAACTGACCTTTCAGTTAAAGTGGTGCTGAGAAACGATATGCAGTAGCCTAAACGTCACTAAAGCCAGCTCAAGTACATATTATGTCGACAGTCAAGGCATATAATAAAAAGAAATTTGTTTTACAAACTTGTTGAAAAAAAATGCTTTAGATCGAAGAATTAAACTTGATATAGTATGTTAAAAACGTGTTTATATTTTAAGAAGTAAAATAGAAAATGTTGCAGGACGACATAATATTAATAGTGGAGCACAGCGATGACTTTATTTTCATCTGGCGGTTACTTTTCTGCTTAAGACATCGACAACTTAAGAAAAGCTGACGGAGTAATAGAAAGGAATAATATTTAAAAAATGGTCGATGTTCATTTGGCAATGCACTCATAAAAGTATAGGATAAAAATACCAAAACTAGTTTTAAATTTGCAAGGGTTTCTAAAAAAAACAATCGGCAGGTTTCTATAAATATAACATGGCTACTTATAATTATTTAAAAAAATATAATTATGGATATACCGTTTACCGTCAGGAAAAAATATCCAGACGGTAAAAAAGTAACCAAGAGCAGGGATTTTTCGACGAAAAGGGTATCAATGTATTCGTTTATTGTATTGTTATGCAACTACCCCGCTTTGTTAGTTAATTTTACTTAATATTTTTAATTTAACAGCATAATGCAAGATATAGAAATATGTTCGGCAATACTAATTATAATTTTTAGGAATTAATATGATCAATGTCACCATTACAGCAATATAACATTTAGATTTAGCTGAATGAAACTTTTATTGAACTTGCAAAAACAATATGGGTAAAGACAAAATATTTTTATTAATTTCAAATACAAAATCGGCCAAAAGCTTGCTGGCAAACATGGTCGATTAGACGTTTCATTACTTTTTGTTCGCACGGGCGCCTACGATTTATTTTCCTTTCCTCATTATTCCAAGCAGAGGTGAGTTCATATTATATTTCTTGTGAAATTCGGAAAATAGAAACAAAAAGGTATTTAAAATTACCTTCACGCTAGAAGCTATGTTTTGTACACCTTTTGCTATGAGGTTTACAAAGATAAAGTACGTATAGTTTCCTTTAATATAATTTCTAAATAACATTTAATCATGATCAAAGTATTTACTATTTATACTTTAAACAAGTGTAAAAATTATAGTTCAGAGATAAAAATATTTGTGGTTTATTGTTTAAAACTATATGTAACGGTTAAACATTGACGTTTGAATTATAACTTAACAAATAATTACAATCATGTCTAGTTAAGACTAATAAGATATTACTACTGAAAATGAATCAGGATTATAAATGCTTTACAAAAAAAATTTTTAGTCATAAAACGAGTTATATTTATAGATAAATTATATTTCACACGCAGCAACCCTTTAAAATATAAGGTTAAATATTTTTTTATAATTTATAACTTTGTCTTTCCGACAGAGAATAATAAGGACTACGTAAATAAAATTATTTTAAAAATCAGTTTATCCGTTTCCAAAGCTTACATGATAATATCGTTGAACTCACTTCCGACAGTATTCTTAAAATATCCTTTGGTCGTGAAACCTAAGACAAAACCCTCTATAATATTGAGAAATTACGAGGTTGACGAGGCTGACCTTACCCAAAGGCAGGACTCGATGGATGGAAATAAAGCCTGCTTACTCAGTATAATGACAATAAGCACATTAGTTCGTCCTAGTAATCCCCTTATCTTGAAGCGTTTCGAATATCAAAACATCGAGATATACAGCGTGTGTATTATTATCATTATATTTATATGTTTGTGAGACGTTTTTAAAGAAAAGAGGCTTAAGGACAATAAGCTAAAGTTATACAAATTATGAAATATTCAAATTCCTAATATTGCTACGTGAAATGAAACGTAAAACTACATACATTTTACAAAATAAGGCAATGAAATATTTTATGTACTAATTGTCTTAAGTACAAAACAGACTTTTTGACTTTTAGAACAAAATTTCGATACTGTAAAAGTAATAAATTCATATTAATAACTATGTATATTAATAAGTTTTTAAAGTATTAAAGCAAAGAGAGTATCTTATTAAGAGTGTTTACTTCAGCTATTCTAGTTGAGCATACCTTTCATATTCGAATTTCATTAACCACATCATTTCTTGTGTTTAGCTACTGTTTGAAAATTTACCAATCAGTACGTGTTCGTGTTTCCTTGAATAGCATTTAATGTTCATTCTTCTTCTGGTGCCATACAATGTAAAAATTAAGTTTTGTATTATTTTTTGAAAACATGACTTCTTTTTTTCGACAATTTTATTAAGATCATATTGCTCTTATTTCTTTCATATTTAACTCCAGTAAAAACAATATTAATCCTATTCACATTATTTAACCGATATAACAAAAAGTAGAAGTTATATATTGTATTTTAATTATATTTTTAAAATCTTTTTTTTTCAAATTTTAATATATTATAATAATGAAATAGTCTTGATACTTGATTTTCAATTTATATTGTTCAGCTTTTGATCTTCAGTTGCAATTACTCAGCTAACTGTTAGGTATGTATTGAGCTTCGTACTTATATGAATGTTGCACAGAAATGGAATCAAAGCTAAGGTGTTAATTTTTTCAACCTACATACATTTAAATCTAAATGATTCAACCAATGAAACACTATTTATTTTGCTTTCGTTTTTTATATTTAAGCCTGTTACTTTTTAATTGAAAAAAAAAACGATTTAAATGTAATTATGTATATTTTATAAAGAATATCCTTGTAATATTTTTATTATAATATAATCAAAATGTCTCTAGTATTCAAAGAAAAAATCTACTCTATAATTTTATCAGTATTCTAATTAGTTTCGATAAGGTAGAATTATGTACGTACATTGTGTTAAGCTTAAGTATATTTCACATGTAATAGGTATTTTGCTTTAACATAATATGTATCGGACATCCCAACATATTTTTACATCAGGTCAATGGTTAAATATTAAAATTATGAAAGTGAAAATGTTCGATTTCAATACGACGGATACGGATTTTATAAAATCCCACATATTCTTATACAAATCCAATAGAAAACACTTAAAATGTAACTGATAAGAACATCTTGAATCTTTTGGAAGGCGTTAGTGAAAGTTTAGCCAATATTAGCCTAATGTTTTTTCAAACAATACTGAATGGAACAAGACTATCTTCATTTAAATATCATTAATAAATGTCTATAGAATGGAAAAAAGTAAATATTAAGAATATATATTTGTTAACTCATATGGGAGATATGTGTCCTAGTTGGAGACATGTTATCCGACATCGTTATCAAAAGTATTGGGTCAAATTATATCTAAATTGGTCTTTTTGTCAAGTGCGAGGCTTTTTGAACTTTTGTTGTATTGGAAGTATTTTAATATTTTTTCCATTTTGTTCCATAATTTCAGATGGTATAGATCGTCTGCGCTTTATTTGTGTTGACCGTGTTAAAGAAATCAATATTCATCTGTCGTATAATAAAATTCTCCAGGATCAAAACTTGATAGCGTCTCGCACAATCTGGAAAATTTTTGCCCGAAGGAACAATAAATATTTTTTGTTCCTTCTTTAATAATATTTTCAATGAATTCATCATAAATGATCCTCCTATTGACCCGGTCTTAAATTACCGTGTAAATATTTGATGGCGAACTATGGCAAAATATGAAGGTTTATATGACTTATAACTGTGATTTTTTATCAAATTTCTACATCAAACAGTTTCTGAAAACAGTTGGCTGTAAAAAACTGACAGACGAGCAGACACGTAATTGATCCTATAAGGGTCCCATTTTTTCTTTCTAGATGCAGAAATAACAATATTAAGAATATTAAATTTCGATATGTATTATCAAGAGAAAGGTTTAAGCATGAAAGGCGATTTTTAAAAGCCTAATATTTTAACTGCGATGTGGGTGC
Source organism: Druceiella hillmani (assembly GCA_039881145.1). Taxonomy (NCBI): domain Eukaryota; kingdom Metazoa; phylum Arthropoda; class Insecta; order Lepidoptera; family Hepialidae; genus Druceiella; species Druceiella hillmani. The sequence goes on along the minus strand of JAYKKI010000018.1, from coordinate 4,108,823 downwards.
ATGGAAAATGCAGATGCAATGAAATAATGTCTAAACTATGCCATATAAATAAAGTGATACAAAATGGAAAGAGAAATTGAGAAAATATATAACAGGACAATACACAAATCGTTTAATACTTTGTTTTAAGTCTATTATTAATTAAATAATTGTTTAGATCACGAACACATGCAATTAATGTGTTACTATGAATGAAGAAATCCGTTAACAAGGGTAAGAGATGAAGAAACGAAATAAAATGAAAATGGTAATTGCACTATAGTTCAGATATTACTCCTAGATACAGTATATTACTTAATGAACTTAACAAATCATTCTAATTTTATTTAAAAAAAAACACAACAATGTTTTCAAAAATTATTTCCTAAAGGGAAAAAAATGGGAATCTTTAGTATTCGAAGTAAAGCAAGGTCATAATGTTCAATAACAGAGATTCCTATTAAAAAGGTCATAAATAAACTGGAAAGTTTGTGCCTTAAGGAACAATAAATATTTTGTGAAAACATAATATTTACCAAAATATTAGGTACGGTGTCACAGCCATAATCGACAAACGCCCAAAGTAGCTACCAAACGTATATATCTTTCCGCATATTAAAACGTTAATAAGAGATAATGCAGAAAGAATTTAGAATTTTTGAATTTAAATTTATGACAAAAACGTTTGTTATTTAAAAAAACCGCGTACGTATTCCTCCTTAATTTATATCCGAAATAAATTTTACGAAAATACATTGTATTATTTTCTTTTCCTTATCATAATTATTACATTACTTTAATCGTGAACTATCAATATTCATTGACTTTTAGACTAATAAAATAACAGTATATTTGAGCCATTATTAAAGTAACATAAGAAACTATATCTTTTTAGTAATTACTTTTATTTCCAAAAACGAAATAATCTAAAAACTACTACATAAATTTGAAAACTTTTCATTATATGACGTCAACTAATATTTTATTATAAGGTTATTATATATATCAAAAAGTTATGGAACAAATAGTAAATTATGCGCTTTTTTACGATAAAAAAACCATTAGTTCAAATTAAAATAGTGTATAAAAACGTTATAAACTTGAAAAATATTTGGTTGGGAACTATGAAATTGAAATTGTTTTTTCAAAAATAACTGGAATATTTCTAGTAGGGTATTTACAGAGTGGCACTTTATTTAGATGCTGATGAGTTATTTACAGAGTGGCACTCTATTTAGATGCTGATGAGTTTTTGCGAATAAAAACAAACAAAATATAGAAATTTTACTAAAAGGACTTAAAGTGATCTTTTTCATTATTTCAGTTTGGAGTCTAATGTAAACGAAGCGAATATAATATAAATAATATAATAGATAGAATAATATACATTAATGTCAAATATTCAAAAAAGGCCATTTTTTTTTTTCGACAATCTTCGTGTAGGGTGATATTAAATTTTGAAAATTTTGACGGTATTTTCAAATGATCCCTGATTAAGATTACGTTATATGGTACAGGCACGCTCAGGTACTGCATATGGAAAACGATTTCATACTGTGGAGCAGATGTGAATATAGTCTGAGCATATATCATTTTATATGAGCATATATCATGCAAACTGACACTGATGAAATGACGGACGGACGGTTTATTAGTAGTCAATGCTATATTTAAAAAAAGTCTGCAATACCATATGTCCTTGTGATAAGGGTAACCTAAAAGTGTGAGTATTGTGACGCAACACTTAACAAATACGAAACCCCGAATTCAATAATGATTTTTGATGTTTATTAATTATTTTTATTAAAATAAATATTTTATTATCTTATATTCAAATATTTTGCGTTGAAAAGTTACTTCTTACATCATACAGTTTTGAAGGCGTACTTCCGGTGCCGTTGAAAACATGTATCAAAAAATTAGGTTGCGGTATCTCGTCCGTGACTGCTTGGACTGGAATTTGATGTAGCAGGTAGGTTGCAGGAAATAGTAATATAGATCAGATTTTTTGATATTCATCCTTATACATGTCATTAATTAGTGATAATTGTCAGCTAAAAAATAGGGATATTTGCCGTAGGAAGATAGATGCCTCGATAGTAACCCGACTTTAGAAACACGCATTGACAACTTTTATACTATATTAGGAAAATACTAGCCTCCGCGCCTTGGTGTGAGCGAATCAACAGACAAGATAAGACGGGATCGCTTGTTTCGGATCGTTGCTATTTTATCCGGCTTGCAACTTTTTATTTTCCCAAATGAGTGAACCAAATATTTTCTTAAGTATGTGAATTACGGATACCCAAGTTTCGGTGAGCATAGTCGCCCGTAAGGACGTCTATCCTCTTATCAAATATACAGAGGTGTTGCTTAAAACTAAGTATTTGTTTATTTTTTGTAATAGAAAAAATGCAACGAGGAAAAGAGATGCCCCACCACATGCTGAGTGGGCACTCAAGAAGCCTTGATAAAAGCTATGGAGGCTCAAGAAGTGTAGATAAAATAACTTTTAGGCTTGGAGCCTTGGGATAACGGTGAACTTTCCCTAAGCAAAATAGATCGTCGGTATAGAGTACAAGCAAAAACATTAAAAGGACGTTATGCAAGCAAAAAATCTAAATAACACCTTAGGTCACTCACCAGCAAAGACGTGCAAATACTCACCAGCAACGTCATGTTATTTCAAAGGGCAAATATCCTCATCATAAAAATTGTATATGGGCAATAATACCATACCGTAGGCTTACAACATCTTTTTCCATCACACCTCTTTCTTAGTAGTTTAAGAAATGATATTTTTTCTTATATAGTAAAATAAGTACATGCTTTTCATTTACCATTTCGAATATCCAAGACGATTTCATCAATAATCATTAAAATCATTTATCTACATAATGTTTATTATTTTAGAAATGTGATATTTTTTAAAAAAAATTGGATTTTTATCCCACTTCGGTGAAATATTTGTTTGAATATGAGTTTGTTATGAAATGCATTTGTTAGATTAGTTACCGAACAGTTGGAAGTTTGTTTAGAATATTTCGAAAGTCCAATTAATTAAAGCGGGACTTTGGAAATATGTAATGCTACTTTATTACGTGAACTTCATCTACGATCTACGAGGAGAAAAAAAATTGGGAAGGTAATTTAAAATGCAAAATAATTAAAAAAAAATATAAACATATATATTTTCGATATTCTTTATTTATCGACAAAACATAACGTAGGCTGCACCAATGAATAATTTTACTCAAATTGAGTATGGGAGTCAAAAGGACAGAAATAAACAACTTGCATTTATATTGCAATATTAGTTAAGATGACGGTTTCTCATTTGTCTATCACATCCACTTTTCACAGAAACGAATTTGTATAGATACTTAAAATTTAGCACAGCGATGAAGTATATTAGCCCGCATAAGTTCCATCAGTTAATATTTTAAAATATTCAACCAGAAATTTTAGAGGGGACAAATTAAAAAAAATAGAAGGACGAATTTAATTTGATTTTATTGAAAGAAAAAGTCAGAAAGGTTTATAAAGATAATTGCAAGGATGTACAAATGCAAAAATACGTTCCATACATCCAGGCTCCAAAATTGTTACAGTCAAATTATGTAATAAAAAGATTAACTTAAAGTTCATCGAAAAATTTTAACATTTATACATTTTTTTAAATTTTTTGATGAGGGGGAATGGCTATAAAAATCATATTAGTGAAACCGTGTTTATTTGATTATGCAGTAATATGATATCATAACTGTATGCATGGCAACATTTTATTGAGATTGGTTGTATATTTGAACCGTGAAAGCGAAACAAACCAAAAATATATATTAATATGTATAATATTGGATAAAATTAATTCCTACCTTAGAATCATTTTAAATTGGCCAATTTTTTGGAAAATTTCCTCAATGTTGACATACATAAGTATAAAGAGTTATAAATATTTAGATATACTCAAATTTATATTATACGTTTAAGCGTTTTTATTAAATTTTAATTTAAAAAAAACGATTCTAATTTCATAACAATTTTTCTGAGATATATTACACCCGAAAAGAAATGGATTTTCATTATAAATAAAGAATAGAAATATATCATGCCAAGCAAAATGTATTCAAACAACACTAGTATCGACAATTTGATAATATAAAAAAGATATCTACCCATAATGAATATTTATTTTTCAGTGAACTTATTAGTTATTGTCGTATTTTTGTTCCGCGTTAGATATCATCGCCTAACTTTATATCTCACGTCTGTTATAGCCATGTTTTTCAAAAATAGTAAAAATTTTGTACAAATCATATTAAGATAATTTATTGTTCCGTATACATATTGAAATTGATTTTTACTATATTGACTTTAATTAGATGAAACTTGTGGCAAAAAATAACACATAAGTAATCACACGGTTGTTCAAACCTATTACAATATTTACACATTTATTATAATTGAAATGTGTGTGTCAAAAATTATATTTATTGGAATAAGTAGTTGCGTCGAAACATAATATTATAAGTTCCATCTGAAATTCTTATTGAAGAGGGGTTTTATTTGTGTCTGCCGTAAATTTTCGTGCAAAGCCTAACCCGTGGGAGCGATAAATGTTTGTCGAAATATTACATTCATGCAACCGCTGAGATATACTCGTTGAGTGAATCAAATGGTGAGCGTAAGCGACGAAAACCCTTTTCAGGCATCCAAATATTTTTGAAGGTATTTCATTTCAAAGAGAGCGGTGAGCTGTCAAGTTATAAATTACTTTAAAAAGTTTTCTCGTAATTTTATTATATTTGTTTATTTCTCGTCAGATACTATTATTGTAGGATTTCTGGAAACCATTGGTCTTTCAGATGTCCATATATTCCAAGAAACGTTTTTAAATTTACGTTTCTCCTTGAAAAAATGCTGACAAAATGCTATAAAATCGAACCTAATACAATAAGAGAGGTTTTTTTCTTAAATTAGATGTCCTAATTCAATATGTTTCACCCGTGTGTACGTTTTATTTCTCCCGAATTTATTAGATAAATGCATTTAAAATGAATACAAGTAAATCATTATGATTGTAAATGTTCGGTGAATATATATTTTCAATTAATAGGAAAGTGTATACTTTTCTCAATTTTGAAATTATGAATATATTTTCTGAATTTTTAATAATGTTTTATGTTTCTTGACGACTTAACAGAATAATAAATTTGTGCATTATTTTAAATCGTTAACAAAATTGATAAATTTATAAATTGTCAACATTAATGGGAGAATTACTTACCCCACTTTTTTTACCCAACGGTATGATCCTTAGGAAATGAGGCGTGGGGCTATTGGTGCCTAAGTACGATATTGATACTGGTTGAAGATTGAAAGGATGAACTTATTTTGTTATTTGAAAATAGGAACATTTTGTAAAAATAATTGTACAAAAACTTTTTGAAGTCTATTTAGAGTAACGTTTATTTCCATTGAATAATCAATTATGCGCTTTTATTTGATTATAATTGTTTGCAATCACATTAAAAAATAACAAATTCACGAGCATATTTAGCACTAAAATATTACTAGTATTGTTCCAGGTGGTGCTTTATAACAGTGTTAGCAAACGCAAATAAAAATCAACTTCTAGTTCTAAGCTCACTTATCCCTCAAGAATTTTTTTTTCACTGCCTGTAGATTCAAAAATGATTTTGTTATAATACTTCATCAGCTCTATAATTTGCAGGTTATTATTTAATAAATTCTGGTAACAAAATTGTAAATTTGTTTATTATCTAACTATTGTAATTTATATCAATTTCATAGGATAGCCTGGTGACGTCGTCACCGTGGTGTGTTGAGTCGAGCGCATGGCCGCGCACCGCGAGGACCCGGGTTCGATTCCCGGCCGCTCATCGAAGCGGGACTGGTAGAAGTCTAACCTTTCAAGGCTCTGGCGATCATTTTTCCATATGAGGTATTCTTCTTCTCCTGCAGACACGACAATAACATAGGACAGCCTAGCATTATCCTATTGTATTTTTTGGTCTATGTATTATTCAATACATAGACCAAATAATTAACCCGTTTTAGTGATTTTTGATAGAAATATTCTACTAACTATATTTAGCATATTAAAAAAACGATCATCTTCATCGATGATAAGAATTGTTGTATTCCTAATTTAAGCCGTAAATTTAATTAACATGTGGTCTGGTAAACATTTCGCTAAACAAAACTTGTGTCAAAAGGGGGCAATGTGTTAATTTAAGTAATAACATGTAACACAACCACAATTTAAAATTAAATCAATCAACACTATACTAAGGTACAGAATTAAATATAGCAGTGAATCAAAATTATCCGTGTGATAACAGAAAATAATAACTTCTAAAATCTGATTTGTCAAACGGCGTAATCTGAACTCTCCACAGTGTTAACGTGTGTGATTTTTTTTCTGGGTGTGACTGAATACCTATTAGGTCCCATATGTGGAGTGATAAAAATAATTTGAAATTTATCCGGTTCTAATCATAGTAATATTTCCTTACTTTTTGTAGAACATAGGTTTAAACTATTCAGTAGAATAACATACAGAGACGGAATGAACGTTCGAGCTCGATAACTTTTAATTTTGTTCATTCCGTTGAGCATTCTCATTTAAGTCGATCCGTTATTAATCTTCACATATATACAAACTGACAGACTCAGATTCGTGTTTTTCCAATAAAATTTTTTTTGAAAAGGAAGAAGGTTCCTTCTTTTATTGAACAGTTTTTGGATACTATCGTAGCGTTTTCCTTATTTTGGTGAAAGTAAAATTTATTGGAATCGAGTTTTAATTAAGAACATATGGACAATATATACGCTGACGATTGCTAAATTTTACATTTCGGGCAATGCAACGGTCCCCTTATTCGATATCTTACCCATATTTATCATTAAAAATAGCTTTAGGTCTGTCCACATAAAATTGTTTGTGTTAACACATAATGACAATGAGATTAACTTAAGAAAGATTTCCTCGCGATCACTTTTTTATAAACATTAATACGTCTTGATCCATGGGTTTTAAAAACGAGGGTAAAGTTGGATATTTATACTAAATTCATGGTTTAATGTAAATATATACGGTGTAATAATTTTTGTTGTAGAATGTAAACTATTTAATATATACTATTTACTGAAAAACTATAAAATAAGCATAATATAGCCGTCTTATTATGTTGTTTTACCCATACGAACCCATCGAAATTAAACCGTATTTACCATATAATTCGTCAGTTCGAAAAGCGTCATGATAGTGTTTGGCTGATATAAGTCTAATGAAAATCTACTAAAACAAAATTAATATACATGACTATATAATTGGTATTAAAATGTATAATTTTTCATATTCAATAATCACTGAATAAAGTGCATTAAAAAGCGTAACATATAAAAAATACCAATATTTAGTTGGGAACTATGCGGTAAAATATTGTTTTTGGAGATAAACAAATTTTAAAAATATTGCTCCTGCTGGAAATTTTTGAAGTCGGGTATTTTTATTGTTTTATATTTTCAGTGTGGTAATTTGAAGTCGGTTAAATTTTTCATGGAAAATTTTTATATCTTAACGAATGTTGTCTCAAGTGTCTTTTGAAAAATAATTTGGTTTTTAATTTATTTCATATTTTTACATAATAAAACAGAATATAGTTTCTTGAAGTAATATATCAAAAATAAATTCACACTCATACTATGTAAATTTCCCTTTTTTCTGCTAGAGAAATAAATTAGGTCAAGTTTTTATGTAAATTATATGAACTTAGTAAAAGGAAGCGTGATTAGTGGAATGTCGTTAAAAAAAAAACTTACGAGCCAAGTTTAAGTCAAGTATTTGTTCAAATAAAATCTGTTTAATTGAAACCGTCCTTCGCTCCTTTGCCTTTAAGATAATCCGGGACAGAAGTAGGTTTTTCTTAATATTAAAAGTTTTAATAGAACATCGAAAAATAAAACAACAACCTAATAATGTTTGTGGATAAACGATATCTAAAACCTTCAATCAATTATTCAATGAAAACTGTTACAGGTATTTCAAGAGCAAAACTAATGAATCATGCAATTTGATATAACGCTCGGTTAATTTGTCTCATTATTTGTTGCACGAATATCCTCTGTATATTTTAAGCATATTATGAGTTTGCAAGCATATTTAAATTACACCGCAAGAATTTTGTTGTTATGCATATTTTATTACTCTTTTGGGCATTATTTTGGTAAAATTGTAATAACAAGACCCTAACCCTAACGAGCATAACAAACAAAAATATCGCAGGAGTTACTATTTATGAAAGAAATAATGCACGTTATCTTCACTGAAGTTTAAATAGTAAAAAAATATTATTTTTTTGACAAGGAGGTAAGAATATATTTATTCTAAAACATTGGTAGATTAAAAAATTTGTAAATGATAATTTTCAATAAGGGACAAAATAAGTGGTAATGAAATTTTGATGAAGGTTTTGTGGATATAATGTTAATGTTGGTGAATTTTATTGAAATTACATTTAGTATTAGCAAGACCCTTTAGTTGTATTGTGGTAAATTGAGTACTTTTTCCCTAAATGAGCTTAAAGTAGTAATATCGGACATTTGTATAGTAAATAATATTTCTAATTTCCTTATTTCAAAATAAAGAAGTATTTCATTCCACCTGTGTTTTTATGTAAATGTCGCAGAAATACACCTATTGCACACGTAATTGACTTTTAAATTTCACCATTCCTTATATTTTTTATAAAGAACTTTATTATATTACATCTTTGGTCCAAGAAATGCTTTTCTACCTCTTATTGGAAAAACGATCTAAACTATTTTCCAACGTACGTGCCAAGGCTACGACTATGCAACATCAATTTATTTTGAATATCATTATGAAATACCATTATGAAAATTTGTTTCTACACTTTAATGTACTCATTAATAGAGATCTATGTCATTAATTTTTTAATATATTCTTTTTTAAATGGCGTGGGTAAATACTCTGTCAAATCTAGAAATCTAGCTAATATTGTAAAACAAAATGAATCACATATCAGGCTTCTAATAGAAAATGGTGCTTTGTTATCTATTGTACTACTTACTACTTAAGTTTCAACTAAAAACCAACTAGATGGCGTTGTATTTTAATTTTTAGGCAAATATAAATTTGGAGAACTTCAATGCAAATTATCTTATAGTCTTTCATACTCTGTTTTCGATTATAATTTTTTTATTAATATTATGAATTATATAGGTAATCAAAAATTCTGAAATTCTCCTCCCGATTTTCATTTGCCGTCAGTTTTAAAAAAAGGTTAATAAAGGCGTATTCTAAATTATTTTTTTTAACTTGTACGTGCTTTTTCTTAATTTATTTCATATTAACCACAATTAATTTTTGTATGCGCAGAATTTGTTAGATTAAATGCAAAAACCAAATAAGCGATTTGCAAAATTTTCTCGTAAGTTTCAGTTAATTTGGAAAAATTATTGTATATTTTCGAGAAAAAAAACTAATAACAACTATTTGTTAAAAAAACGACACAGAGTTATTGATAATCATGAAAGAAAATATTTTACAGCAGATCTGCAAAATGTTGGTTCCGTAGAACTGTTTGAAAAGAAAATATTTCTCTATGTCTGTTATTATATGTAAGTATGTCCATACATAAGTTGCACTTTACTACTTTACACACATCTATATTGTTATATATTTAATCATTTTACTATTGAAGTGCATCAATCACTTCTTTTGAATAAGGAAAAAGGAACATAAAGTCTTACTGTAGGCTAAATTTTCGTCGTAACGTCTAGAAGCAAGGTACCTCATTTAACTTTTCTCTTGCAGCGTAACCGGATGGCTTATATCAAGCTACTACAAACTTTATATGAACCAACTAACGGTCTGGTTCCAAGTTCTTAACTGTTTCAACTTAGCCAAGTAAATGGAAATTAAATATTTTAATAAGTTTATTCTATTAATTTGCTAAGTTTAGATATGCAATTAATAAAAATTTATGAAGCGTAGAAGTCTTTAAACTTGTTTCAAGCTTCTGTTCTTCTTGGCGCTCCATGTTTTCCGTCGTAAAAGAAATTCTAAATTATTAGACATATATGATTGATATTGAGAGCTATTTAAGCTCCAAATATCGATCATTGTATAAGTATTGAAGATTAATTAAACGATAATTAAATGAAACTACGTGATGTAGTATTATTTCTACTTTCTTTAAGTTCTTTACCACGACCTAGGTTTCATTGTCTTACAACATCTTCAGATGGGCTATTAGCAAAGATTGAAGATGTTGTAATACAATGAAACCTAGGTCGTGATAAAGAATTTAAAGAAAGTAGAAATAATACATCACGTAGTTTCATTTAATTAACAATAATGAATTTCTACAAAATGAATGCCAAATATATTCAATATTAAATAAACAAATGAATTAGAATGTAGTTAGTTTACTCAAACTGATACAAATTATTTAAAAAAATTGAAGCTTATTTAATTTATTTATTTAATATTTAAAAAAAATTAAAGTTAAAAATTATTTCATTAGCACTATTAGTAACATTTTTACTACTTACAAATTTTGTATTACAACTTCTTTCCTAAAAATACGCCTTTCATTTGAATTTTAAGTCAGGCTTTCTGATGGTTTTGAAAGTCATGAAATTTTATTGACGTATTGCCAAGTCTAAACACTTTATTACTTCGAAGATTTTACTTCTTGTTTATAGCCTCTCTATTATTTCAATATTTACACTCAAAATTAATATATGTATACTATATTTTGTCCCATTATAGTATCTCATAAAAGTAGCTATTTCTATTAGACCATTACTTAAGTCTGCCATGACCTAACAAATGACGTAATAAAATAAATTGTTTTGAACCTTGCGCAGAAATTATTTCTATTTTTCATTACATTTTTGACCCAAGCAACCTTTATTCGCAGATGATTTGATAATGATGTGGTGCTTTTTTCAGCAATCGCACTTAAATATGTGTATTATATTTATAAAATCATTAACTGTAATTTAAAAACAAATATTAACGTTTTTCGTATTTGAATTATTAATATGAATTGGGCAAATTCATATTTAACGTTGAAATTTACCTGGCTTTCCTGGTGCTCTACTAATCGTAATAGTTGTTAAAACTTTTCTCTAGTCGTATCATAGTTTGATTTAACTAATAAATTTTACATCTACGACAGTAGTGTTAAAATAATGTTTCTTTTTTCAAATATTAAATATCCTGAAAATAAATAGTAGATTGTAACTTTGTAACTGTAATTTCAAATATTAAATGTCTGAAATTTAAGTAGTAAATTGTATTAAGTTTAGATCAGAATAAGTAACTAATAATTTCTCGAAGAATTGTAAGTATTAAATTATTTTTAAATGTGTAAATTATTTTTAAATGTGACAATTTTTTAAAGTCTCATTTACCTAAGAAATTTTAATTGATTGTTTAAAATATTCCTTATGCGTTGTTTAGCAATAAAATATTAATGAATTGGTCTCATCATGTATGTATTTTATAAACATATAAAATGGTCATCATTTTTATATCGTTGTAACTGAAATGTTTACAGTTCTATTCGTGTTGACTGTTTACAGTTGTAACTGTATTGTATACAGCAAGAGGTGCAATCTATATATCAAAATGAAGACTGGATATCTAGTGAGAATCCAAATAGTTTTTTCTCATGCACTATGTAATAAGTCAGAAACAATCCGATATCGCATTAAATTACAAACCGATCTAATAAAAACTTAAGAACAGTACGTCAACACATGCGTACTTATATATACGTATACTTGTATATACGTACTTATATATACGTACTTATATATAGACATATATAAATTCAAAATAAAGAAGCCACCTGTATTTTACGTGAATGTCGCAGAAATACACCTATTGCTCAGATAACTAACTTTTAAATTATACGTATATACAGACATATACAATTTCATATATTCAAACTCCGATTTTATTCACGCTTATCCACTATTATTGTGCCTCGAAATATTTTTCTTTCTTGATTTTTATTGACCTTCTACTGAAAGCTAACGATATACTTTCATCGTTTTAAGGTAATTACACTTAATTGAAGTATGTTTAATAAACTTTATGAAGCATTTCTATCACTATATTGACACAAGTTTTTGGTTTTTATTCCTCTAGTTGCAGATTTCACTCTCATTGGCCACTTCGAAAATAATGAAAATCGAGGTCTCTAATAGACGATGCCAAATAATTTTCTGGAAAAACTCTAATCCATATTAATAAAATATTTTCTTTATTTTTGATTGGGGTTAATATTTGAAAATTATCTTTATTACTGTGCACACTTGATTGGATTAACTTTTAAGAAATGTTTACGTGGTTTTATATTGCAAAAACAATACTTTTATTAACCGTGTTTTGACAAATAAATTGCTACCACCCTCAAAGAACCAAAGATTATGTTACCGCACGATCTAGACTGATATATTTTCGTAAATAAAATATTTCGTAAGTTATCAATAATAATCATTACAACTTAAATTTAAAAAGAATTTAAAGAGTAAGTACCGATTAAACCTTAAGATATATTTACACTTTAAGGTAAGTATAACGTGTTTATTTTTTAATAGCCATCTTGTAATCTAATTGGTTTATCAGATCCGCAATAAACAGTATGTTAAATTTTGTCAAATATTTTAAAATTTGACATATTAAAACTAATTTTCTACTTAGAGATTAGTCAGATTTATTACATTTGTATACAAAACTTTACTTAGCCGCGTGCTGCTTACTTGCATGAGTTACAACCTGAACCATTTTCCTGTTCTTATTTCTGTGAGAATTTCTCTACTAAATTACAATTTGTTTAATGAATGTCACATCGTTGGTACTAGTTAAATCATTATTTTATTAAAACATGACGATGACCCAAAACGATCGAATTCTAGGGTCGAATTCAAGGAATTCTAGGAATGCGGACATAAATTTTATACATTTTCTCTATAGCTTTCTCGACATTTTCGTTATACACACTTAATTTTCCTGAATTAATCGTATGTGTATTTAAAATTTCAGTACGGTATAAATAAGTTTTATTGTATATAATTTATTTTTAAAACGATAAATTACTGAAAATATAAAAATTTTAAATGTCATTTTCGTTCATAATTCTCGACTTACTAAATTAAAATATTTATGAGTCGTAGGGAAATACAGTTCTGAACCTGATTTATAAACAAACTTCCGTCATTATAACATCGTTAATAATTTCTCCAACATTTAAAAATGAATATTTGATTTTAAAATTACTTTATAAATATGTGACTGTATACTTTATAATTAAAATACAATTAGCCATCATTAAACGGGGAATTGAAAGTCTGCCTTGATATTAACAAAGGTGTTAACCGATGTGCAGCATCGGTATCATATACTGAACGTATACGATGCAGCTTACTTATGGAGAAAACAAAAAAAGGTAATTAAATCCTCTCCAAACAGAGGTCCTAAAATAATTTCATAAAACTGTTAAGCCACAAAAGTGTCCAAAACAGTCTAAGTAGTTTGTTGATTATAGTTTCAGGTTCGTTTTAGTTATGGGTGAAGCATTATACATATCACATTTTTTGAAACAAATTCATTATAGCAGTGTCGAAATAATTTTAAATATTTTGTAAATATACTGCCACTTTACATTAATTTACACCCACTAATCATAAACTAAGTATCAATTAATATTGTTTACTCCCATAATTATTTAATTTGCGCCACTGATAGATTTTCACATTTACACTAAATAAAAACAAATATGAACTTCTTCGGTTCTAGCATAACAAAGAGTCATTTACATTATATTGTGTACGCACTGATATTGTTTCACGTTTATTTTTATCTTCATTATTGTTAAGATGGAATGACAGTGGATAAAACAATTATATATGTACAGACATACTGACTAACTACATTCTGTGAATAAAAGGACTTATAAATTTTACTTCATTATCGCACCTGTTAAGTTCCAATAAAGTTAAATACCAAGAATTGCAATAACCTAAGATCGAGAATAAACTTTTATATAACTTTATCCGGTCTCTACCTGTTAATATTATATTAATATTCTAGTAAATGGTATGAATTACATTTTGGGAAAACTAAATAAAATGTTTGTCAATAAATATAGGTCAACTCGAATACTTCAATGAATATATTATTCAAGACTGGAATTAAATATTATTGTCAAAGGAGAATAATTTAAATTGACAAAAATCTATTTGATGCAGTGCATCGATTACCATTTACAAGAAAAATTATTTGGGATAAATTGTATGAGAACATAAAATATACAATTTAAAATAAATCGAAACAATTTAAAGTAACATGAATGTTAAACGTGTCTGCCTTTTATCTCACGTCTCTCCTAGTGTTTGAAATAATTTAAATTGTAATCAGGTGTCCTCCGTACATCATTATTTGCGACATATTTAGATACATATTGGCAAATTCATGCCCAGCGTTGTTCTTTTAAATGTTTAAAAATTTCACTAATATTTTAATTAATCCATCATAATTAGACCATCCAATCTTTAAAATTAAAATTCAATATTAAAACCTAGACTTTATATTTAATGTATGTACTTATTTATTAAAAAGCATGCATTCAATCAGAATCGACCTTTAGGAAAATTCACCTAAATTCATAAAAGAAAACCAGCTATATTTACATATTTACATGGCAATAAATCTGAGATATTTCCTTCACTCAAAAAGGGTTTTGCGTTCGTGCTTTGATAAATTACGGGGCCCTGCTTCAATAAAAACACTTAACAGCCTATTTTGAGGAAAAATCTCAGCGCCTTTTTTTAATTTATCTTACGGGGTTTACCTCAACCATTACCGATTAACTTGCTTGACCGTTTCACACTTTAAGATTTTTTGTTCATAATTAATAAATCTATGATGTTATAAACATGATTATTAAGCTATTGTTTTAAATTTACTTCGTTTATAAAGCATGAGTTTTGATTTTATGACTTACCAACATAAACAATTAATTGATATTGAATATATTTGGCGTTAATTTTGTAGAAATTCATTATTCGCAATTAAATGAAACTACGTGATGTAGTATTATTTCTACTATCTTTAATTTCTTTACCACGACCTAGGTTTCGTTGTATTACAACATCTTCAGGTGGGATATTAGCAAAGATCTTTGCTAATATCCCACCTGAAGATGTTGTAATACAACGAAACCTAGGTCGCGGTAAAGAAATTAAAGATAGTAGAAATAATACTACA
This sequence comes from Druceiella hillmani, assembly GCA_039881145.1. Lineage (NCBI taxonomy): Eukaryota > Metazoa > Arthropoda > Insecta > Lepidoptera > Hepialidae > Druceiella > Druceiella hillmani. Next base: position 4,093,510 of record JAYKKI010000018.1, on the reverse strand, counting down.
TCACGTAGTTTCATTTAATTGCGGATAAACAATTAATTATTTAGGTAACAAATTTAACGTAACGTGCGTGATGCTCTTTATAAATTAAAGTAATGACTTTGTTCGCATGGCTTTACAAACAGTCGCTAATTAGGATAAAGGGAGTATTAAAGGTTATGGGAAGTTTGTAACATCAGTCTAGTTCTTCAATGTGCCACAATAATCTGCGTTTTACTTTTCATCTTATTCATTTATTACAATTCATTTTATGGAAGGGCAATCATACTTATTAATTGAAGCAATATTCTTAATAAAGGAATAAGCATAAATTAAAATCAAATGATGAGTATAGAAAAGGAATGTAACTTATTTATTTTCGTAAATATTTATTAAGCAAAGGGATAATATGGAATCCGACTCGAACGTTGAGTTTGAACAGCAAAATAAAACAGACAAATTGTTTGCATATATTTTCACAATTAAATGAAACTACGTGATGTAGTATTATTTCTTTCTTTAATATCTTTACCACACCCTAGGTTTCGTTAACCACGGAAGGAGATGGAAATGTATTTCCATTATGAAGAAGGACTATTCTAAAGGAATGAAAGGGATTGTGATAGCATCAAACAAGCCGTTAACATCATTGCAAAAACAAAGTCCGTCTTCCTTAGTAAAAAAGGTTGAAAATCTTATTTTAAAACTTGTTTCAAGCAAATCCCATTGTTTTAGCCGTGAAGCTAATCTTTCTGCTTTATTTTTAGACAGGTTAAGATCTTTTACTAAGTCGTTAAACTCTTTTGAATAAATAAAATTTTATTCAATACACGCTGATTCGACAATGAGGCCATTGGTATCATTAGACATTTGTGATAGCGGCTGGTTCTGGCAAAAATGGGAAAAAGATTCAGTACCCAGATCTACCACCAACGTCTACTGCAGTGCTCTATAGTGACAAATTTTCTGTGCCTTCACAGTCAGAACTTAATTTTTTTTCTCCTTGGAATAACGCTGGAATAAAAAAATTATTAATCATGTATACACATTACACATTAACAAACCTTACACAGTTTTTTTACATAAGTAATAAAAATATTACATTTTTTCCCTTAAAGCGTGAATTAACTACACATTTCATTAGTAGCAAATATTTCGAACTAAAGATAAGAATAGGACACCAACACGCTCACGGTTTAAGGAAAACTGTAAAGTTTTCCTTTCATGTTCCGACTTATATTTGTTTCTAATTTGATTTTGAAATAGTAATCTAAAGTATGTAATATGAAAACTTTAAATTCCAATTTGCGCTGCTGAAAGTTAACGCACCGCTGCTTCATAATGAAAAACAAACGGAGACACCCGAGTTACTATGAGGAAAAGTTGTGAGCGCAAGTTTAAAATGGGAAAATGCACTGCTTCATGTGGAATTCTCCCACATGATAATATCTTGGCTTCTGAAAAGAACTTTTGCCTCGTTCGTTCTCTGCTTCATTCGTTTTTAGGATATCGAGGCATTACTTCTAAGGGTGGTATATTTTTACAAAATATTTATTATTCTAGGGATGGAATCTCCCCTTTTCTCTTATCAGCGCAAAAACACTTTTTAATTATTATCTTCGATAAATTCATGACACTCCTCCCTTATGAAGATTAACATTGATGTTTTGTCTTCATTCAATATTTGTTACTGATTGTTTAATTTTGTATACTAATCATTTTTTTTGGCATTAATATAATAACAGTTATTGCGTGTATCAAAAAAGTATCTCTGGAATTAATTAAATCTCGCTTAACTGAAGAATAAAATGTTTTGAAGAAACTAAAGTAAACTTTCAGTAAATACATTTGTATCAAAATTATGTAGAAAAAATTAAAGTTTTATGAATGAGGATTTTGTTAAGGACTCTAAAAAATAAACACAACTTGAAGGGTCAGGAGCGTATTCTCTTTTTATTTACATTTCAATACCTTTTTAATAATTTGAGTAGTAATTATCCCCTACCTCACTATTATAAAATTATATTTATATTTTTTTTTTCTTTTGAATAAAATAGCAAAAAGAACATTTTTTAATTTTTTTGCTATGTATATATTATCTTTGTTGTAAATTGTGTAGATAATTGATATGTGCAATTTTTATATAAAAGTGTAAGTAACTGGTATGATGTAACTGATAAAGGAATGAGCTGTAAATAATAACATCAACCATGTTCAAATTGGTGAGCATCTATAAAAAGAGAGAAATTCCATTATGATGAACTTTTGATAGTTAAAAACGAAGATTGCTTTTCTCCTTTTTTTAGAATTTTGTATCTAAAATGAAAAAAAGGCGGGAGCCCTATATGATCACTCATGTGTCAGTCCGTCTATTATGGCACTATTTCTTAGAAACCATTTGACATAAAATTTTAAATTTGGCTTGATAATAAAATATGTTAATCTATACATATCAATAATAATATAATAATACCCAAAAATGTTAATCTGGAAATTCTTACGCCGGCTAAGAAATTAATTGAAACCTTGTCTTTTTGTGCCTCATTTAATACATCAATTTCAAGACCAAATCGCAAAGATTCCAAAAATATTTTTAATGAATTTTGACGTAAAGTTGAATTTTATTTATTTTTATTTTATAAGAATAATATTTTATCACTAATGTTGAAAACATCTTCTATAAATGTGATTCTACTCTTCATTCGTATCTGGTAATATCAAAATTATGAGAAGACTGCAGTGCTAGAAGTTTAACTTCAGTTTACCAAAAACCGTTTGATTCTAAATCTGATACTTGTTAAGACATTTATAATAATTTTAAACCTATGAAAGATATATTGAGCAAAATGTTTACGCAGTGAAAAATAACAATACACGTAAAGTTTTCAGTAAAAATACTAGACTTATTTTTCGATTTTTTATAAAACCCTGTCTTTTAATTCCGTTGTAGTTTTAATGCTGCTACGGTTCAAAACAGTAATATAACGTCAAAACTCAAGTCCTTGTAACAATTCATATGATAAAAATAGCTACATGTTTAGTTGAGACAGATGTGCACAAATATTCTTTAGCCCAAGTAAAAAATCAAAAACTTCTCACAGTGGAAGTCTATGGATTTCTTTTATAATTTCCTCAATTGGTAAAAAATGTGACTTGTATACCCATGAAAACATAATAGATACACATGTATTTTTTTAAATAGTTACCAGATTCCTATTCTTCTAACTTAAAGGCCTATTCTTCAATTAAACTTTTAATTGACTTTTTCGAGGATACAACTCGTCGTGCCATTTAAACCTAGCTTATGGACGTTATCAGAGAATAAATAAAATATTTAATGCCAGAAGTTATTAAACATTTTCCAGTCGTAAATATATTTAAATAAAGATACGACTTTCTTACTGATTATTATTAATTGGCCTTTTTATAGTGCTAATATAATGTTTTAAAAATACTGATCAAGAACGAGTGCTATATTTTCACAAAATAATTAAAATATCCAGGGATGAAATATATTTTCCTCCTTTAGAAAGAAAAGCATTTTAATACTTATCTTGGTTAGATTTATGATATAAAATTTCCTAAAGAAAATTAAAATTCATTATTTTTACGATTTACTAAATTTGGTATGCATAAAGATATACCTAAGTTTTTTATAACATTTTAAAATACGTTTTAAAAACTATTTCGTTTAAAAACGTAATTGATCATGCAATTGAAATGTCTCTAAATCAGTAAAATAGCTTTATAAACTGAATTATAAACTTATATTAAAGAAAACATAAACGGATTCCAGTAAATAAATGAACATAACGTTGGGAAAGTAAGTGTATTTTAATGAGGATTGTGAGAAAGGTCATTAAAAATTTCGAAGTAAACTTTTGCCTAGAAACTTTGATTAAATTATTTATAAATTCCTTTAATATACAATTTTATTATATGTATAACCCAAAACCACGAAACAGTCAAATTTATAAGACATAATTTTAAGTCTGCCAAAATAATTTAATTACGAATATTTAAGAGACTAAAATTTCCAACAAATTAAAGAAACAAAATAAGCTTACAACCAACACTGAAAAATTTTATGTGCGAAAGGCGACCAACAACGCCTTTCACTCTCATGCGTCTGGTCGTTTTCTGATCGCTTAGATATTGTCAGGCATGAACCCATCACACAGCATTTCACATTTCACCTCGGATCTTCCCCATTTCTTTGATGAAAATTACTTTATTCTTGTTCTAATGTAATGTAATTTAATTTTTGAAATGTTAAATGGGTATATCTTCTAATTGAATATACATTACTTTAAATAAATTTCTATGTTTTTTTAAAAACTATTTGGATTTATCCGATAGTTCTGACATGATGCGTATTCAAAATAATACAAAAACATACAAATAGGCAAAGATATAAACAGGAAACAACACCAAAATCATATTTTTGTGTCCTATTACTTTTTTTTCTCAAATTTCCGCAATGTATAGAAACACTAATTCTATAGTTTCATGATATGTACATATTTTTAAACGTTAAATTTAAGTATATAGTGTAAAAGTGTATACTTCCTACACTTTCTACACGAAATTTAAAATTTTATCAGATATCGATTTTACCATTATCTAATTTATTGTTGACGAATTTGAATAAATTTACTGCAGTCTCTAAATTCTAGAACCATTTTACATAAAATCCTAGAAAAACAGTTTTGAAATTCTCACAGGTCGCTTTTTAATCGATGTCATATACTTAATACTAAAAAGTGGAGTGTTTTATTTGTCCTCTAAAATGTTCATGTAAGTAGTATTTTTCAATGCATACTATTAAAATATCAATATACAACTTATCATGATTCATAACCATAATAAATTTCAAGTTTTTATCACAAACTCTTTCTAAAAAAAATGACTATGAAAGATAAATAGGTGGACAGGCATATCCTAGTATTCTATTAGTTTGGCAACTTATAAACCCGCCATCGCTTTACACAAACTTTCCAACATTTTATTTGCAGTGTATAAAATCAATAGTAAGTTATATAAGCACCATCGGTATCTACAAGTAGCACTTGTCGCCAACGTGTAGGCAAAGTTAAAACTCCTTCCGTCTAGAAACATTTGGGCCTTTTGACTGAAAAACCGGTGAAGTTCGATTTTGATATGTAATTTATCGATTTATCGATTTTGATATGTAATTTATCGATTTATCGATTTTGATATGTAATTTTGATTTTGATATGTATTTTGATATGTAAATTATTAGAAAGAGAGCAAAACGTATGATAATCAGACGGCGAAAGATCTGGAGAGTACGATAGGTGAGGTAATACACTCCATCCATGTGAAAATAGTTTTTACGCTTTACTTTTTCTACGCGGATTCAAGCATTGTCACGTAAAAAATAAATTTTACTCTGTTTTTAAATAGTTTAACAGTGACTTTGCTCAATAGTTCACTGTAAATCTTAGTCGTAAATGTACTGTTTGTGGGGTGTTAGTTCATATGGTAGGTCCAAATGGAATATTTTCTCTTCTTTCTCAAAGCATGAAGTTAGTTTTTACTTAATTCATTAATGCAAAAACTATTAGAATCTGGTTCCATTATTTGTAACCCATAAAGAGTCTGTTACGACTTGATGACTGAATATGTGCAAAAGACCTTCTATCCGACATCTATATATCAGAGAGTATGGTTACTTCACCTTTCTATTTCCTATCGATTTCCTCTTGCTTATGCTATTTTTCCATTCTTTCCAACTCAAAAGAGGCAGTGCGCTTATGAAATTTATTTTTTACTATGAAAAAGAAAAATCCTATGCCTTGTATTATTGAATAAAGTTTTATTATTTGTATCTGACATTTTCCTGTGCTCATGCAATTATCAATTTTGTGCTATACCACCGTCTAGAACCAAATTATATTTCAACTCTCAGATTTCCCGCGGTAAGTATATAATACTCAAACACCTGACAGTGGTTGCAACAAAAGGGTAATTGTTTATTATGAATGAAAGTAAGTTTATAGAAATATGTCATCGCTATCTTTAGTAGTTCTTGTGTATTTTGTACTCGGGACTTATGGAAAATTTAAACTTTGTTAACACATTCATTTGTTTTCGATGCGAATAGGTTACTTGTAATATACAGGTAAAAGAGTGTGTATGTAATTAATAACTTTATAACAACATTTTTCCCTAAAAGGACATTTGCCACGTTCGTTCTCCATTTCGTTTATTTTTCATATAAAATAAAATTGTTACAATTTCTCACAAATATGTTTCCTACTAAAAGCAAGATTTAACAGTAAATTAGTTGAATTTATCACCCTGTTTTATGTAACAAACTAAGGTCAATATTTTACCTTCATACAATATTTTTAAAATTTATTAAATCAGATTTATATATAATTTTACATAATTTTAATGAATATTTACTTGTTAAATTGGTGATAATCAATGAGGTAGTGGAGGTAGTCTATGAATATATCTCCGGAGTTCTTAAAAGTTAATAAAATTGGAAATTAAAAATAGATGTAAGAACCCATGTCGAACCCATGCACCAATAGTGAAGGGCGATATCAGGATTTTGTTCAAGTTGGGTATTTCAATTAGGTGCTTTGTATTTCAAATTATTTTCATAATACTATTTGTTCAAAAGCCATTTTCAAAATAATTTTTTTACAGAAAGCATTCCCTATCAATGAAGAAAGAAGCGAGTTTTGTGAAATAAATAAACAAGATTTCATCTAGTTCATTTATTTGTCATACATAAGTTGTTAATAACTATATACGTTTTTAAGAACTGGCTCTCGGATCGTATACGTATCCTGTAGAATAAAATATGTAAATTCTTCATAAACTCATTCACTTTTAAATTATTGACTTATCAATACTGTCCAATAGCAGTCGCATTTGCCAAAGCAAGCATTTTTCTCGTTTTCACTGAATAATGAGGTATTTTTTTATATTCTAATAATAGACAAGTATACTTCTTACATTTTGTGTGATATACCAGTATAAGCTTAGTGAAGTGGTTTTGTATTTATTATATTACAACTCGACTTTTAGATTAATGTGTATTGTTTTGCAAAAATAAATTTCAGATTCGATAGTTTTAATATCCTTGAATATTCCTATTTTATTAAACTGTGAAATTATATTTAAATGAATCGTAAATAAATAAACAAATTTTATTTACATAGGGTTAGTGCACAATAACTACAGTCCCATTACACCACATATTGTCATTGTCTTGGCATGATTTGAATGTATCCATCTATCACAAGATGTATTGGCAGCTTTTTTAGAGAATTAAATTCAACATGGTCTGACTTTTTAAAACCTATGGATGCAATGGGTTATATTATTATAACCAGTATAAGGTATTATATCATTATTTTTCATTATTTACTTCTTTATTTTTCAGTACCAATAGTGATCTGGTGATTAGTTGTGGTCAGTCGACGATGGTTGCATATGATTCTTAAAGTGATTAAGGAATATTTTGATATCATCTTCCTGTATTCAACGTTAAATATTGGCCATTAAAACGTAGCCATTTCAGCCTTCGTGAATGATGGGATTTCGAAAAGGACAAAATGACAAGAATATAACCAAAAGAATAAAATATTCTAGCCGAAACAAAAATTCCAAAAGTCTGTGCTGGAGGAAATAGTGGGTGAATGATTGCTAGATAGCCGTTTTTGTCGAGATCATCTAATTTCTATTGACGCCCGAATTACTGAAAGTTGTATAGTTAAGACGAAAGTTAAGCACGTGCGGGTGCGTCTTGGTGCGAAGGGACCGAACAGCGTGGTATGTGGGCGGAGTTTATGTCTGTGAGATAAATAAGCCTATGGTGTACTAGAGCGATTGATACGCTGAACATTTTGCGAACAGAGAATTTTGATAGCGCGGAAACGCAGCATGTCAATTGGTTTTGGCAGGGAGCAGCCTCTTATCGTCGCGTCAACGCGATTTATTGATAAATTTAATTTAAAAAATTAAATTTTAGAAATTCGAATGAAATAGTTAATCAACTATTTCATTCGAATTTCTAAAATTTTCGCAATAAACTATTTAATATGTATATTTCAATAAATTTCGCGTTTACACAGAATGTCCCGTAAGTTATAAACCAATTAAAAAGGAGCGATAGACCAAGCTATGACTGGATTTCTGACGAAATTTTACCTTAATAAACATTTATTAGTTTTTAAGATATAGACACTTTTTTTAAATTTATGGAAATCACTATTCTGGGTTGATCTTTTGGGTGTCACCACTACAAATTAAAGCTGATTGCTATTTTTTTTTAAGTTAAGTACTTCAAAATAAATGGAAACATTTTATGACTACAAATACAGTTCTCGCAAAAGAAAAATTAAAAATATGCTTTATAAGATTTCGTGATTTTCGTCATCCATTTGACTGCTTGTGCTGAAAAAAAATGTGATGTCAGTAGTGGCAAATAATTTTAAAAATTGGCGCATATAACGCAAAAAGTATAGTAATAAAAATCTTACTATAAAAAAGACATTCTTACTTAACCTCAGAAGGCACCCATTATGACGTAATTACCTATATGTGAATTTTCATGTAAATGTTTTTTTCTTCAAATTTCTTAAGTAGAAGTTATAAAAAGTTTCTGAATATTGTTATTCTTAACTTGATTAGTAACTTGATTATTAACTTTTCTTATTACTAGTAACTTGTGGTTGAAATAATTGTAAACATTTTTACATAAAATTAAGTTTTTACTTTCCCTTGTATCAACTGTTTAATCTGCCTGTAATTGGCTCTAATCACGTGCGACTTCAAAGCAAAAAAAATTTATTTAAAGTTAGGGAAAAACTTAATTATGGTTAAAAATATTTAAAAACCTATTAAAAGTTGTTGCCTTTTTTACTATACTTTTTAAAATGGCGCCACGCATATAGCAAATGTAACTATATTGTTTTATTATATTTTGGAAAAGTAACGTCATGGTAACTAGTTGCTCGCAGTGATAAAATTATTTACGACAGGAAACTTTTTGGGGCAAATAAGTTCTAACGAAATTATACCATGAAACCATGCTTCAAATAATTGATATAAATTAGTATATTAACATTTATATGGACAACAAAATAAATAATAAAAAAAGTTAAGGAACAAAAAAACGAAAACATTTAATTAAATTAAAACTTAAATAAAAATTAGTACCACAGAATTTAAGAAAATCGCTGTAAAACTAACTGACCAACGTAAACTTTCTATTTAAAAAACGCCCATTATCGTGTTTGGTAAACACAAAGTTTACATTAATCAGTTGAATCCGGAAGACCCACAAAATAGGGTTGTGTAGTTATTTATATCTCCAGAGGCCGTTAACGTAAGTTAGCCAAAATAATTTAATTTGAAGGATATGCGAAAAATATTATTAATTTTTTTTTTCACTTTGATTAACTTTAAAAACTTTAAAAACATTTTTCTTCTCAGATATTTTGCTACGTATTCAGACCCATAAACATGAAATATAGTCAATATTGATTTACAATTTTAGAAACTACGTGGCAGAAACTGAGTGTGACAGACAGATGGACATTACTAAATAAAATGGATACCCGTGGAATATTAATATAGTATATATTTCGTAAGTTAATACGAAGCGAAGCAGTAAGCAGTCGATGGTGGTAAGTGGACAATAGGGCTAATAAGTACAAAATAAATACATATGAGGATTGATTGATTACTAATGCAATAAGACTTGATTATCGTAGAGTACAATAAGACAAAATAAAGGGTTACTTCATAATGAAAATTGGAAAGCTGGAAAAATTTTAAATGTGTTAATAATAATGATAACAATATTTCTGTTACGTAATTAACTTTGTAAAATATATTATGCATCCGGTTCTGCAGTATAAATCGTGTTATGTCATAAACTGCATCCGTTTATACCCGTTTTAACTGTACTCGTTTATAGTTGCCACTTTCCGCGCCATGACGCAAAAACTGTTAATCAGGCAAAAACATGTGTAAATAAGCTTGCAGAAAATATTATGTTTAATGACATCTGGTTTCTCTTCGCGTATAAGTGCGTGTTTAATCGACTATTGGGTAAACTTGAGCTTGCGAGAGGAAACCTGACAATACTCCGCACTATTAATATAAAATCAGCTGGGATAGTTTTTGACCAGGTAACAGCCACAAGGTTTCTTTCAAGCTGTATTCGGTATTGATTCATCTTTATTTTTTCAGCAGTATTTAATTCAATTTCCGTCACAGTGGGAAAAATGAGACGAAGCATGTCATCAATGGAAATTATTCAAATGACAATTATTAGCTACTCAACCTTATCTCAGAACAATTAAAGATGTGTTTGAATAAAAGTGATCTGATGTACGTAATTTTCAAATGTCAAATCTCCGTCATCCAGTTAAGATTCCATTCGACAAAAATTAAGGCAATGCTATTTAAACAAATATAAAAATTTAATCAAATATAAAAAGATATATTAAAAAAAATTAAATTCGGTACACAGTTTCTCATAACTAATTTTGTCAATTTATACTGCATAGTCAACCGCGAATCTCGAAATAAAAATCAGTCTTTAATCTTTAAAATTAAAAGAAAATAAATACACCTTAGTTTATATCTTTGTTTCTAAATACATTTTAAAAGGAAAAGTTCAAAACTAACTTTCGCATCGTCACGAACAGAAGTAACAAATTTTATATGAAAATATAAAACCCCGTTGCAAGCTGGAGCGACACATATAAACTAAGAAACTGGTACACGGATATGGCAAAAGTATTTTTCCAGTTTCAAAGAGTAGTAGGAGAAACAATTCCATAGGAAGCGGTGAGTATTTTATTTTAAATTGAAGTTTGTTTACGAAGCCTTTTTTATTGTATGCCAAGTCCGTAAGTTTTACGGCGGAGAGTCGCATGTCTACTGTTTCTCTTTAATACGTTCAGTGCGGCACGTGATTTTGGACGTGTTACTGCACATTGGAATAAAACATATTATAATTTATTACCTTTAATTATTTTATATTTATATCTATCAGTTATAGATCAATAGCAAGCTTCGCACAAATTTCAAATTTATAAAATTTCACCATAATTTAGTTGGTCAAAACTAATATAATATGGGTATAAATATTTCTGATATTTACTATAACACATATAGTTCATGAGACAGCTGAATATATGGAATCATTAATATTGTGTCGTAAAATATAAAGTTTACACTTTCCTAGGGTACCTATCAGATCAAAATTTCGTAATGGCGTTTCTTGCTCAACTGAATATAATTATAAATGAGAACCCGGAAATCTTATTTTACTAGAATCATCATTTATTAATCGATATTTACGAGCGGTCATAAATATTAAAATGCTTAACAGAAAAATGAGACACAATTGGATAGAGACTCCCTAAATTACAAATTGTATATTTGAAATAAAATCTAAGTACTATTTTTAATTGATAGAGGTAACGATTCGAAAAATATTAGCGTGATGAACATATTTTTATTAAATTAATATTTTACTCGTCATAGGAAATTTCAATAGAAATCAGCCTTTGAAATCATCGTGCCAATCTCAGTTATGGACTTAACCTTTCATAGTCAGTTAAACAAATTCACTTATATCATATGATTTGACAATTATTAAAACTGAATGATTTAAAAATTATGTAATTTCGTAGCAACAAAAATTATTTTTGATACCAAATTAAAAAAAATTGTTACTGACAAACTCACAACTGAGACATAAAGCTGTAATAAGCTATAATTTTCAAAACCTTACTTTTTTGGAAGATAACTGTGTAGAGTTTTTTGAATTTTAGCTTTGAAATAGGCAAGATTAGTTTTGTGAAATTAACCTTATACCTATAATGTAAAAGAAGACAGAATTATAAATTTTATTTAGCATTCAAGAAAGGTTTGTTTTGATATGAAAATCATAACCCTGTAATTAAGGGTCAGATAATGATCGCAATTAATTTTTAAGATTTTGGCCTATCTTACTATGAAATTATTATAATGAAAAATATGATATGTAATTATAATGAAAAATATAATAAGTAAAAAAATTGCACAAATCACTGAATGTGAAATGAAAATGAAAAGTAATAAAGCCTTTAATCAAAATAAAAAAAAAGTTATTTGAGTCTACTGCTTCACCGTCAATTTAGTTTTCGCTTTTTTTTATTCGAAAACTGTTTACATTGTATTTTTGTCATTCTATTTATGCGTTCTTTTCTCATGTATATGGCATATTTTTGAGATGAATTTTTAGAAACCTTCAATTTAGCCCCCGCTATAAGATTAGAAAAATACATAATGGAACTCGCACTGCGACGGTTCCGTTTGTATATAAATATTTAAGGATATAATATATTTCTATTAATCTATTAAAAAAATAAATGTCATACTTAATCATGCAAATATATTACGCACCATTAATTTACCAGACTTAAAACTAGTGTGAATTATAAAAAAAATGTCAAATTCGATATCGTTGCTATGGTTTTTCAGTTAGTTAAATTAAATTTTGTTTTCACAATTTTTATTTTAAAAATTTCGAAAAAAACAATTAACTTACATAAATGCTTAATACAAATAGTTTGGGAATCTTTTTAAGTTACTTTTTCAATTGATGTTCCACATGTTAACTGAAATAAAAAAAAATCGAGTAATTACATTTACCTCCTCTTAAATCTCCGTGGGAATATTGCTGAGTGTTAACCATTGAGATGTATGCGGGTTAATATGCTTTATCTCGATATATTCCAGTTTTATGTATGCTTAGTCCTAAGTTTCTATGAAAAAATAGTTTCTGCGAAAAGCGAGTATTACAGACAGATAAACGAACAGACAAGTGAGCTATTTTATTGAGTTCCGTGTTTTATTCCTGTGTTTGGTATTTATTCCTTAAGAATCGATTTTGATATATAGCGCCTGATAAGAAGTTTTATAACGAGTATAAAAACCAAAACTGAAAATTTTGATAAAAAACCACGACGATGTAGTCGTTGTAATTGAAAAATGATTATATGTTTTTTTTTTAAACCCTCGGACTAAAAGAAAGTAAGGACCTAATCATATAATTACAAACTCAAGAAAATCCGTCGGGGCTGCCACGCCCTGACTATGTTAAAATTTTGCGGTTTTAGCAGTTCGTGACGAATTGAAATTCTTTTACATTCGCAAATAGATTCTCTATGCTGCTACACGTACTCGATATTGGAAACGGAAAACGTCCCGATAGATTTTCGGACAGCCCCGATAGATTTTCTTGGGTTTGTAATTATATCAATAGGTTCTTACTTTCTTTTAGCCTTTTGAGGGGGGGAGGTCTTAAAAAAATTATATAATCGTTTTTCAATTACGACGACTACATCCGTCGTGGGTTTTTAAAAAAATTTTAATTTTACTTTTTATTTTATACTTTTTTCATTAAAACGTTTATGCAGAAAACAGGGTCTAAATCGGTAAAACCATTTTGGAGATAAATGGGAACATTTGTTTGCAACCCAGTTTTGAAACGCCTTCTTACCAGATACCACTATAACATCTATCTAAGAACCATCGTCGATTAGTCCCAAATATTTTGCGGAAAACCGTGTCTTAATCTCTCAAACTATTTTGGAGATAAATGAGAACATTCGTTGGCAACAAAATGTTGCAGTGCCCCTGGGTGAGCTAAAATCAAAACACCTATCTAAGAACCATCGCCAATTACTCCCAAATACGTTGCTGAAGATCGTGTCTAAATCGGTCAAACGGTTTTAGAGATAAATGGGAACTTTCGTTTGCAACAAAATGTCTACTGCGGCACCTCCTGGTAAGCTAATACCATACCACCTATCTAAGAACTATCGCCGATTAGTCCCAAATATTTTGCAGAAAATTACATCTAAATCGGCCAAACCGTTTGGGAGATAAATGGGAACATTCGTTTGCAACGAATTATTTATTGGGGCGCCCCCTGGCGAGTAATCACCGTAACAACTATCTAAGAACTATTGCCAATGAATCACATTTATTTCAAAGTAAACCGTATCTAAATCGGTCGAATTGTTTTGGAGGTAAATGGAAACATTGGATTACACATACAAACAAACAAACAACCTCTCACCCTAAACTCATGTACATCCTCCGTTCCGTCGTGGGATCAGAGCATTAAAAAAAGTGTAACAGGTTTGGATGTAGAAGGTAATCTCCGAAACTACTCACTTATTTATAATGAAAAAACATGAACATTCCCCGTAATACCTTTACTAGGTAAATTCTATATTAATTTTAAATGATGATCAATTATTATTATTCTGTTCATTTTGAGGGTTACCCAGCCAAACGGCAAAAATGGAAAGCTACAAGGGTTCCGTTATGTAGGGATTTTGTCCTGTTCGTCTGTCTGTCTATCTTTCACTCCTCTGTCTCTCTGTATGTCACAGTCATTTTCTTCGGAGATTGTTGGCACTGTATAGACGAAATTTGGATTGTGGGCCCCTTCTATGAACGGCTATACAATGAAATATTTTTAAAATCTTAAAAAATTGGTCACCCTCCCTCCCCTCTAACTTGTGTAAAATTCTGAAAAAAAAATTAAGATAGTGGAATTTGAAACACACTTTCAACGAAAATTGGTTGAAATAAGATATCTGGTCTAGTTTTTGAGATATAGGATGTTTTTGGTAATGACCGCAGTAATAACTTTGTTTTTCACAATGTCTCTGAGAAATAAAAATTTATGAGTTTAATATTGTTTGGGACTACGGAATTTTTCATCCCCTAGGTAGACTCTCACTTGACATGTTTTTATAGAATTAACTTTTTTTTCCTGTTAGTTCGTAACGTGGCATTAAATATAACTTTAAAGTTTTTGGTCATGGATGCGAAAGACTGGAGTGATTTTGTTAATGTGTCACGCATACATTATAATAATATATTTCAAACAGACACTTTTTCTAATAAATATCATTCATAAGTAAATTCAGGTAAATTCTATATTATTTTATTCGTACATTATTTAAAATGAACAATAGATGCAGGGACGGCAATTATTAGACAATAGTTAGTAATGCGTTTATGAAGGAAACTACGGAGTTGTTTTTCTCTCTATTGGTTAAAAACTTTACCCACTTAACGGTTAAAGGCTATAAAATTAAAAGTGCATTTCGAAATACAGTGCATTTCGAAATACAGTACGCTACGTATATACGTGTTGATTGAGGCAAATACGGCCATTCTTGGAGAAAAATATACGAACGAATTTTTTTTAAACAGACTAAAAAATAGTTTGCTCCTTACTGTCTCCTTATCCTAACTACGTTGTCACCGTGGTGTGTTGGGTCGATCACATGGCATACGACCTTTGACTCGGTGCATCACGGGGACGTTACAGTTGACGATTTGTTAATTTTTTTAAGATTGGTAAAGTTAGAAAAAAATAAAAGTAAGGATTATGAAAGTAGATATGTTGAAAGATAGACAAAATATCCACTAAAATCGTTTAAATATCATTTTTAACCAGAGAAATAGTATTAAAGAAATTAAAACTTGGAAACAAAAAATACACGATATCGAGCAATGATTCTAATATTAGACTAAGGGCATCGAGTTGACGGAAATCAAAAGAGCAAAATAATCCATTACATACTATCAAATGTCACAATTTTATTGTTAAGTAACGTTTTACAATGAGCGGTAAAGTTCCAAGTCGACACTCGTTAAGTGTGGATTAATTTAAAATGACTGTGTTAGTTTTTTTTTCTTAAAACTTTTAATGATGTGGGGATTTTCAATAAATAACTTTCCATTATTTTATCTATTATGCAAATACAAAAACAATTGCTATAATAAATTTCTACATAAGAATTAATTTAATTGCATAGACGTTAATCGTAAATTACTATTTTTTCATATGTCACCGAAATTTGGCTATTTTTTCCATATAACGGATTTAGAGTATATATCGGTATGTATAGAAATAATAAAGTTATATAAAAGATATATTGGACTTTTTTTCTAAATAAGTCGTGATATAGTCAAATTTTTCATTTGTACTTTGAACGGCTTCATTTATTCACTGACATTCGATTGTTACCAACGTTTTCTTCTATTTAATGAGAACTCTCAGGAAATCGTTCTAGAGAATTTCAGGTAAATTGCCGATATGTTACAATTATACTCATTGAACAAATATTATTTGTCGTTTTCTGATATATATTTGGTAATATAACGGACATGATTTGATTTGCGTCATAAGTTGTGTGACATAATTAAATAAACATTTATACGAATAAGTAGGTGTTTTAATAGTTTGTTATTCAGTTTAATTTGAATTTACTCATTGTCGTGTATATTATTGACAAGAAGGAAATGTGTTAATATAGCACGGAAAGCAGATAATTCCTCATTTCTTTCTACTTAAAATTGATTGCCTTTAACTTTATTATACGTCTAAATTTTCATAAACAATATTTATTAAAAATATAAATATGTACATTTGCAAAAAACTTTTCCTCCGTAAGTCTACTAAGCGCTTCAGCAGAAGGAGATATCGAATATTCCATTGCCATTCATTGAAATTTATTGTAAAAAAACAATCAAACACATAATTATTCTTTGAAGAAAAAAATGTGTTGAATATATTTGGCGTTAATTTTGTAGAAATTCTTTATTCAAAATTATATGAAACTACGTGATGTAGTATTATTTCTACTTTCTTTAAGTTTTTACCACGACCTATCTTTCCTAATAGCCCACCTGAAGATGTTGTAATACAACGAAACCTAGGTCGTGGTAAAGAACTTAAAGAAAGTAGAAATAATACTAAATTACGTAGTTTCATTTAATTGTAAACAAATATGTAGTAAAAAATTATATCCCAAAAGTATTAAAACGTTATGGTAAGGAAAAACTAAACGAAACTGTGGAAATAAGGCTAAAAACGACCGATTATCAACTAATTGAAAAGCCCATAATAACAAATTATCATCTATTTATATAAATGTTCGCGGGGCAAAAATATTAAAACTGACTTATTTACAAAAGAAAAGCAATGACAACCTAAATAATGATATAGATTTTATCGGTGCGTAATATTTCCCATTTGCTATGCCAATATCTCAAAATCTAGTTTAAAATTAATTTCTGTTTATAACTAATCTATTAAACTCTATTTTCTTATTTTTTTCCTGAAAATCATCAAGTAAAACTCTGTCAATACATTTCCATTTTGGTACCTACAAATGTGTAGTCTTCAAGTAAATATGTAGACCCAAAGTAAATTTATAGGTTTAATAGTAATTTTTTAACGAAAATTTTAGAATATTATATTTTATGTAATAACACATTATATTTATGCAAATATCTCACTATCAAGGTCTAAGTATTAGAAGTTTTTTATCTTATTTTAATTTTATTTTTTAAGAGAAATTTAAGTATAATACATACACGACTTTATTCATAAATAAAATATAGAGAAACAATATCCGTTTTTTGAAAATCTATCTATGAAAATATGTATATGGGGAAATCTTAATAATAAACTTTTCGCTCTAATTTCGGAATTCATGTACTTAAAATCTCAAGCATTTGCAAAATTAATTAAGAAAAAGAGAAAGAGAAAACATTGTTGAAATTAATTTATGAATATTTTATACCGAAACTGGTTGATACTGTTTTAAATTGCTCCTAAATTCTATTAATCAAAAGATGTTTTTAATGGCAATATTTCTTATAAAATATTTAAAAACGCAAGGTGTATCTTCAATTGTGAAACGATTCTTAATTAAAATAATAACTTAACTGGTTTGTGTATTGTTTTTGATTCGTTTTAAAATAAATTATGTTGACATAAAAATACCACTTTTACGCAATTGTAACTTCCTCTTTTTTAAACTTTTGAATAATATAAGTAGCTAAATTTCGAAATTCTGCTATCAATTATTTAAAAATTATTGAAATGTTGGTATATGATAGGCTTGGACAAACAGAAAAAATGAAAGGTTTCTGAACCCAGTTTCTATTTACGAACAAAAATATTATCTACTCTGACATAAAATATTATCTACAGATAAAAACAGTATTGATATACTGGCAACTTTCCAAAGATAATAAGGATACAGTTCTTCTTTATAAAATGTTTACATTTCTATATTAATTTGAGCGCAGAAAATTCTGAAGTGGTACCCATTTACTAGTATACCAAGCTAGCATAGTATACCAATATGGTATTACTTACAGCAGGTAGTTACCAAAATGTTTCAAAGAAAAATGATCGAGCAAACAGCATTCTTGGGAAAAAAAATTGCAGCACGCATGCTGTAACTCACGGTGCCGCACGTTAATCTTTAAAAGTTTTCGGAAAGTGAAAGCCTTTTAGGTTATAAGGAACATAACAACGAGTTTAACTAACTTCGCGTAATAAGGACTCAATTTCAGAATACGATAACAGCACTTTTACTTATTTTTCATATATTATATGTATTCTGATGTAGTGCACAAAAACTAATTCTTTGCCTAAGTTGAATGAAGGATAAATTTAAAAAATATGTGTATTTTACTGTTATCAAGCACGTAGAACCTTGAATATTATTATCACATTTTCAACAAAAGTTTATCTACAAAGTCCAAATGAAGATTTCATGAAAATCCATTTTCCGCAAGTGTAGTATTTATAACCGCCTATTTTTTAATGTCGGGAATTTTGGCGCCTCATCGCTTATAAAAATTATTAAATAAATATATTATATCAAAAATATATTCATTGTTTAAATATTTTTTATTAAAAAATTGGAAACTTTTTTCAAT
This sequence comes from Druceiella hillmani, assembly GCA_039881145.1. Lineage (NCBI taxonomy): Eukaryota > Metazoa > Arthropoda > Insecta > Lepidoptera > Hepialidae > Druceiella > Druceiella hillmani. The sequence continues at coordinate 4,074,724 of JAYKKI010000018.1, read as the reverse complement.
ATATTCAAAGGCATTAACCATTGTGCTTTGAACTTAATTGGATCTTGATTTATTCTTTATCCAGAAGCAACATTATTGAAAATCTCAAATTCTATTTGAAAGCATTATTTTCCCCAACCCCATGGAGATTCCTCCTCCTCTTATTTTCCTCATCTCCATGGAGAATCATAAGTGTGTACGTTTGAAAACGATCTGTCAATTAAGATTTTATGGCCCTAAACCTGACTGTCCGTTGCAGCTTTACCCTGGCTTATAGGGACGATAAGTGCAATTTAGTTTAGCCAATTTAATTTATTTCTTAGGTGAATTTTTTAATGTTTTTTTCAGTTAAGTAGAAAAAAGTTAATAAAGCTATTTACGTTACGCTTAAATCGTAGATAAATATTGAATATATTTGGCGTCAATTTTGTAGAAATTCATTATTCACAATTAAATGAAACTACGTGATGTAGTATTATTATTATTATGATATATATATATATATATATATATATATATATATATATATATGGGTGTATATATATATATATATATATATATATATATATATATATATATATATATATATATATATATATATATATACGACTTAGGTTTCGTTGTATTACAACATCTTTAGGTGAGCTATTAGCAAAGCTCTTTGCCAATAGCTTACCTGAAGAGATTTCTGTTGTGGTAAAGAACTTAAAGAAAGTAGAAATAATACTATTTCACGTAGTTTAATTTAATTGTAGATAAAGAATAAAACTGTAATAATTAGTTACACTTTTATATCCTGGAACTCAATTTGTAAAGTTTCTTATTATCTACTTTATTTTAATTTAGCTAGTAAACCGTTATGGTTTAAATACATATCAGAAAAATTTAGCGGGTATGTTTGATCCTACAGTAAAATGGTTATTGCTTACTTCCCGCAATCTAAAACCATTATTATCATGTAAAAACCTATATTCTTATATACCCTGTGTCCATTTGGGTATTTCCAACTATATCGTAAACGTTTAGTATAAATCGAATAAGTAATTCGATGGCTCTAAAAAACAAACAACCAAATACTTTCTCTTGATAAAATAAAATAATATAAAATTATTGCCGTAAAAAAGTTAGTAAAGATTAGATTTGTCGTCATGCATTTAGATTGCAAAGTATAATAATTAGTCAATAATTTAACAAAATTGTGTATGGAAATAGAAAGGTTACATTTGTAATCCTTTTAATAAAGATAACCTGAAAAATAAAACGATGGGCATGGGAATGAAACGTATGAATATGAATCACATTATGAGGGTTCCGTACATTATACAGACATTTAAGGGTACAAAGTATTTCCATTAAACACCTTTCAAATTATTAACTATTCGAATATGTTTTCTAACATATATTTCAATTATGGGTTTCTTTTCATACCCTCAAATAAAGACTTTAATTCATAACATTTCCATTCATAAATAAATGCAACAAATATGAAGTCAAATATATTCTGTATATCAAACTTCTAACTCAACGCTGTCAAACAATACGTTATAAATGCCGCATATTTTGACACTCGCAAATCAATCATAACCTATAAGGTACTTACCGTTGACACAGAATCATGAAATTTGGCAAGAAGCAAGCTCTTACAGCACAAAAAGAATCCGAAAATTTTTCATTTTTTGTTCTATCACAAAAACATTTTTTTTAAATATGCGCCTGTGGAAAATATAGTGGGCAAAATATTATCAAAATGAAAATATTGTTAACACTTTAAAAGAAATATTATGTGCTGTTAAATATTTATAAATACCTAAATGCGTACGGAACCGTCGTAGTGTGAGTTCCACTCGTGCTTGACGAGTGTTTCAAATACCTATTTGTACAACTTCTCTCTGACGTCATTTATTTCTAAACAACTGTCTAAGAGGGAAGTTCAAACGACACTTGACCTAATTCCTTTACGTCTAATGTCGCAATTAATATGATAGAGATTACCCATTTGTCTGAACATTTATAATTAATGTTTAGTTTGCTATTAATAAAAAGAATGCATTATGAGTTTCATACAAAAGCATATCAATACCTTCCAAATTTGTAAGAGAAATCCGGCAGGGATACCTACATTCCATTACCGATTCTCTTTTATGCGTACGGCTAATTCATCATGAAAATAACACTCTCAGGTTAGGATGGGGATGTCACGATGGATGGTGAAAAAATAACAATCCTGCTTTATGATTATAACACAACCTACTAACAGTGAACGAGTGGAAAATGGTGTTTTTCCTAGAAAGAAGTAAGCTTTCAATAATTAATTGAGCATATCCATTAGCAAAGACTAAAGGAAAACTTGAACCGATCCAGAAAACTGACTTCCGGCTCTACTAGTCTAGACATTATTAGACTTCATATACCTTTATCCAGGCGTCTCCTATAAATACCAAGGTGAGTTGAAACATACAATGACTCACTTGGGAAAGGAAAGACCAGAACATCTCCAAATACAGTAAGTCGTCTTTATTAAAAACACTGGTATTACCCATACTTCTGTACAGCGCTGAGTCATAGATATTGAAGATATGATATTCACAATGAATTCCCTGATAATTCTTGAATCTCCGACAGCCTTAAGAATGTCATTGTCTATGGCGTAGTTTAAGGATGAAGACCGTAGTGAGAGAGTGACTCAAGAAGGACTACACACACACACACACGCACGCACGCACGCACGCACGTACGCACGCACGCACGCTCGCACGCAAGCACGCACGCACGCACGCACGCACGCACGCACGGCTGACCGCCCGCCCGCATGCACGCACGCACGCGTGCAAGACAAAATCCAAGAGACAGGCAGCTACGGAATCCTACTTTGTGCGCGTTCTTATTCGTATTTGATCGTTTTTTTACCATTATTAATGTAATATTTGAAATTTTATTTAACGATTTCTGCCACAACCCGTTTCTTGTTATTGTGGGCATGATTTTTTACTTGTATACGCTCACAATATATTTGTTTTAAAAATGTTATTAGGTTGTATTTTTTATCGTCATTCTATTGAAAAATCTCAATAAAGTTTGTATACTTACAGTTTGATATCAAATGTTACCTATAACATATAATTTACTACCTGTAAAATTACCATTATTTACAAAATAAAATATCATGTTCTTTGCATTTCACAACGCATGCATATATGTAACATGCAAGTATGGGGCAATGTCTTTAGCCTAATGCTCGTAGTCATTGCCGGTGTCGCGGCGCCCTCGAATTTAATCTTTCAAAGTCCGCCTGGCGTGCAATTTAAAGCGGAAACCTTCAAGGATAATTAGGACCGCGGATCTTCTGCGTATAAGGTTCCATCTACGTATCTATTTGAATGAGTAATAAAGCCTGCTTGCTCGGCCGAATGAGATAGTCCTTATGTGAAATTTGCTCTTGTCGTTTCACAGTTCGAATGCAGTTTTATGAAAATAGTTAAGCCATTTTGCAAGCTTAAGGGCGTATTTACATTTTTCACGAATTGATTTTTGTCAAGGTTAATCTATACTGTGGGCATATGTAGAAGAAGGACTTCAATATTTATAATGTTGATCAAATCCTCACGTATAATTTCGGCAGATTACTTTTTATTGCTTTGATACATTTATTTTATGAAAATAGACTTTTTGCAACTCATTTTTTGCCAAAATCGCTAAAAATAGGTAAGTTTACAGGAGCAATTCCAAAAATCACACTTTAATTTAAAATACAGTAAAATGTTCACTTACTCTTCTTTAATTTGATTAGAAAACAGTTAAGATTGAAGCAACGGTAAAAAAGAAAGAGATATTCAGTCGACAAAACTATAGTTTCAATCTTCCACAGGATGATACGTTACAATACAGCGATCAGTTATTATTCGGCGAGATGCGCTTGTCATCGGTTGTATCGGCCGCTCAGAATAAAAATATCCACGATGTCTTTTTACACTCTTGGTATAATAACATGTAGTCGAATGTATAGCCATGATAATATTTAGCCAGGGTAATTAAGTTTGTATCTTTTTTTTGCTAAATTATAAAAGAGTCTGTGTATTTTCACTCGACTGATTCCACAGTTATTATTTTATGTTACAGCTTGTAGTTTTGTTCTAATTTTCTATATCTGCAATCTTGATATTATTAGGGGTAACTTTTTATCGTTATATTTTCTTACTAGTTTTTGCCCGCGGCTTTGCTTGTGTAAAAGTCAATATTACAATACATTCCAATATATCGTGCAGCTCTATTTTTACCTTTTATGTACATTTGAAACAAATCTATAAAAGGAATAAAAAAATATAAAAAAGGCAAAACCAATCAACAAATTTTGCTCGAACACAAGCCCGGCAACAAAACTCTATCTAAAAATGTTTAACAAAAATATCAATGGCTCATGGGAGGATTAATTATATATTTTACTCCGCGCCGTTTTGTTGTATTATTTTACACCAACATCTAACTGTAAATATTTCTTTTTAAATTCGTTGTCTGTAAACGGTTCAACGGTAATTATTCTGGCCCTGTGATTTTTTGAATATTTTATACTACTTGTATTTTATTAAATCATTCTTGCGTATAATTGCTGCTCAAATATCATTCTTGAATCATATTAAAAATAAACTTGCCAAGTACTAGAATAATTTGCACTACAATGTTTCCATACACACTTAGGCACAAATAAGCCAGCGGTTGGTGAGTTTGATCAATACTAACGGAATTATTCCATAATGAAAATATTTCCAGATATCTCGATTATTATTATTAAGTGTCATTAATTAGTAATATATAAATACGAACAAATAAATAGCAACGAAAGTTTGAAAAAATACATGTTTCGCAAAAGTGGACGTGTAATTGAGATAAAAACAAATATTATTAAATTGTAGTCTGCACAAACGCTTAGTTGGTATATTCCGACCTCGATTAAACGAATAATATTTAATTTGGACTTGAAATAGATTAACCAAATTTGTAATTACTATTACCAATCGTTCGCTCTTTGGATTATTACATTTTTAATTTTATTATCGATTAACGGAATATCATATAAGTACGTGGATCATTTGATTATGCTGATTATCATTCTACATTTCAGTAATATCCGTTTTACTTATTGTGTAAAAACAATGCTTATTATATTTTTCACAGCCGTAAAAAAAAAATAAATATGTAGAAAATTACACAATACTGAACCATAGTTATAGCATTTCAAAACTTTTTAAAGAAAATTGGTATATATTTATATATATATATATATATATATATATATATATATATATATATATATATATATATATATATATTTCGATTAAAATGATTTTGTATTATGACAAAATTAAAATTTGTATATGTAAAACAGTCTCTGAGAAAATTTTTGTGGATATTTTAGTACTATCTTTAGTTGAAACCAGTTCTAAAATAGCTAGTTATAGAATCTTTGTAAATTATTCTCTCAAATGATATCCAAGGTACAAAAAACATTTTTTTTCGAATGTTTTATTTGCCCCTTTTAAAATTGTCCCACGAATAGTTTTGAGTATTTTCTATAATAAAGTATCTGTAGCTTAATACGCATTATCAAATATCAAGTTTCTACATCAAACATGTTGCTAAGAAAAAAATTGTATGCATTTTAAAAATATCTCTAAAACTGTCACTGAAACATATAACGTATTAAACTAATCAATCGACTACAATGTACACAATCAGGAAATTAAAAAGAAATTTAACCTATATAAAATAGTAAATTAATGTTTTCATTATGCAAAACTATTATGTATAGGTTATTATAGTGTCACAAAACAAAACGATGAAAACGGAGATAGCATTACGGTATCATATGTAGGGCAAATAAAATTATAGAAATTATATAGGTCAGCTATATGCGGAGGGGTTGTTTGTTCGTCGTACTAATGTATAGAAACACAAGTTCAATTTTAAAAATTGTTAGGAATACTCAAACCTTAACCTAAGAGTGTAACGAAAAACATGTATTTTATTTATACAGGAGATATTCTCAATGAAATTCAATGTTTTCTCTCTCAGTAATTCATCCTATCTTAATATTTGAGGGACTATATCAAAATTTTCTCGCCTTGTCGAAAATATTATGTAGTAATAATATATATTTCAATCTTGTAGAAAATATCAATGAAAGTGTGTGATGGACAACACGCACCTGCAAGGGTTCAAAATACGCCTCGACCTGCGCCGCTTGGAAGCGTTTATTATTATTAGTTCACGTTTAGCTAAGGCGGCGGATACGTTTATTTTAGAGTCATAATTTAAGGAACAAATAATTGAAAAACAAACATGCAGACAAATTAAATGCTATAAAGAAAGTACACACTATTAAAAGAAATAAATGTTACACACTTACATCAGTTGAAAACAAGATCAATGTTTTGCTAGGCGTGAGCCAGCTGTTGAGTTTGCAATAAAATAATTCTGAACCTCTTCCATTACACGAACAGCAATGATATTATGTCGTCTGAAACTACCGTTGCCCCTCAAAGACTGAGCTGCAACTAGAGGGCTGATGTACATTAGGAAAACGTTGGCGTTATAGTCGAAGCAGCAAGCAGCAGCCAAATATTCAACTTTTTTAAGAGGACTTTCAAAAAACACAAAAACAAAATGAACCAAATATAAACAAACACACACACCGAAAACAAATATAGGAATAACACAAATAAACTAAAAATAAAAGAAATTATTTTATAAAAATAAATGTCGCGTAAGTCATTAACATCATATCACATAACACGGAACATAGATATTCATGCCTTCCCGGTTTAACGGACACTGCGGCTACTGGAAACAAATACTTTAACCGAAATGACCTTGAAAGCAACGCGTCCAAACAGCGCCTACACCGATTGACGTTTATGAGCGTTGATGATTTCGTAATAATATTTCGTGATATTGAACATGTTTCGTGAAGTTTTTAACATCATCTGGATTTTTTTTAATTATGGGACCAAGGTTACTAAACAAATAAGTATATTTGAAGCATGTTTGAATAAAAAGAGGAATTTTTTTTCCGTTGAAATTATAACATTGACAGTAATTTTTTCTTAAACTGTTGATAATTTTTCATAGGTGCCTTAACATTTTCTACTCAGTTTGATGTAGAAAATTATCTGTATTTAATAATAGACAAGTTCCTGGTAATATCATGTATTATTACGCTACACTTTATAGGAGGAGAGCAGCAAAAAAACGTAAAAGAGAAGTCTGGGAACACTGCTTAAGCGGCACGTACTGGTCCTCCCGAATAATCCGGCTGTCTCCCAATATCGATAGCCGGTGGCGTATGGCAAATGGAGTGGAATTTTGTGACTGCGGAGAGGAAGAGGTAGGGGGGGGGGTTTGAGATTTAATTACTCTATTTCTTTGCAAGTGTAGCTACGGGGCACAAATAATTTTTCTATGTAGGTACACTATCTTCTTGATGAGGCGATGTTTACGTACCCACGCACCAACATCAGAGCAGCCTCAAAAGCATTATTAATTTCGAAGAAATTCTCTCATAACAGCTAATTTCTTCATCGTAAACAATAAAAACAAGTGCGTTGTGTTTAATGCAAATAACATGTTATTTCCATTGTTAATTATCAGCAGATTTTTAAGCTTTACTTTTTTTGGTGGTTGCAATGATTATACAAAACTACGAGAAAGACTGAAGCAACAACTGCCCTGAAATCCGCGCTTTGTCTAAACATATCAATCCGCGCTTTGTCTAAATATCAAAGCCAAATTATTTTGCTATTATTTTATTGAATCGATAATTGATTCATTTAATGAACATGTATTGATTCATTTAATGTGCAGGAAATATTTCAGTTACGTGTGTCCATCTTTAAAGCGAAATAATAAGTTGTTTCTTATCACATTATGATATATTAAAATAAGTTCAAAATTTCAAGTTTCCAAAGTAAAATAATGGAATATTCCTCCAATTAATTTAAATACTAACAATTTTATAAAATAGACACATACACAAAATATTTAAAGGAAATAAGAAAATAATTTTGATTATTTGTAGATTTTTAAATAAAAAGACTTGTAATATTAGCACGAGTTTTTAAATTATTTATATGGCGATTATTTATATGACTACACATATGTCCAGTTTAACGTAAGTTATTTAACTGTTACTTGACAATACTATACAATAAAGACGAAGAAAAAAGTTTAATCTTGATTAGACGAGAAGTTAGAAAGTTTATTTCTTTAAATTGGATTGAAACTTATCTCGTTGAAAATTAAAATCTTATATCATTCCGTTGCTAATTGAAAGAAATTTATAACATTGCCTTTAGTTGGCAAAACAACATTTTCCTATTTCAGATTATATTTTATAAAGTAAAGTGCATTACTATTATGTCACGTACTTTAATATTTTCGTTATTTTTCCTTTTTCTTCCGTCGTAAAAATTTATTTATTTCAATAATTATAATTCAATTTTAGGTATTGAAACAACCCTCAATATATGTATGGCTTGTTCACGCAAATTTATCTGCTGAGTGTAACCATAATTTCTGCTGTAAGTGATAGGCGACCTGTTATCAAGGGTTTAAATTCAATTATGCACTCTAGATATGGATGACAGCTGTCTCCGTGCAGCAAGCCACCGTGAATGTTCAGCTAAAACGCGTTGCAATTTTTCTATAAAACACACGCGGATATTCAATATTCGGTCACAATCGATTCAAATCACTGGGAGCATTCGATATTAGATTCCCTAGCACAAACCTGTGATGTTCTTACATTTTTACTAGCAAATCGTTACGAGCATTCAGCACTCCTCGATTCTAAACTCCCTAATTTAACATATTCTAGCCACCCGCCCACGAGACATATTTTCAGTCACCATTTTATTTAAGGTACGAAGTCGAAATAAATAAAGTTGTCACTTAGGTGGAATTTATATTTTTGTTTCCTTAGAATCTTTTTTGCTTCTTTAAATTAAATACGTAAATTTAATTAATTTGCCAGCATATATAGTACGCAGGTAGAAAAAAAATAAGACAATTATATCGTGACCTGAAATCACTTTACAATTATTTTTTGAAACAAATTATTAAACACTTTGAGAAAAAATCGAACAAAAATATTTAATATTTTAAAAACACGTCGTTAAATTGGGAAAATTCTAAACATTCTTGAATAAAATAAGCGTTTATTAAAAAAAAGTGCAACCGGATGAAATATATCTTAAAAAATCAAATCTCTAAAAATATAATCGTCCATTTGCTATTCTGAATAAATAATTGTTTTCCTCTCCTTATCAATATTTTCCAAAATAATTAAATAATTGAAAACAAATTATACAAAAATATAAAATAAATGATTAGAGAGCAAACCCGCTTATAAAATTATATGTCGGTGATGGTAACAGGAATAAAATTAGATTAAACACGCATTTAACATGTAACGTTTTATATATCTTTAATTAATAAGTAACTTTTGTTGACTTTATTTGGGCTTCCCATGGCCCTTAATTAGAAACTTTCTAACAGATATAGTTTCCCTATAAAAGATAAACATACAAAGATATATACTAGTTCAAATATATTTATGTAATTTGAATAGGTATATATATTGAATAGGTAGGTATATATATATATATATACGTAAGTATATCTTGTGTAGGATGCCAGTTTTCATAGATATACGTTTGTCTGATTTGAAATGTGTTCACATTTTACATGTCATATTTTCATTTAAACTAAACTTAGACAGTAACCATTAATTTTGTTTATTTATTAATTTATGTACTTTAAGACTGACTTACAGCTACGAGAGTAATATCTTGTAGATAACAAGAACACCAGTCTAGCCCCGCTCAAAGAGCGGCCGGGAATCGAACCCGGAACCCCGTGGTGCGCCGCGCCGTCAAAGACCGTGGACCTTATGATCAATCCAATACACCACGGCGACGACATAGATACTTACCTAATTTTAAATTAAATGGATACTTGTCCGATTTAACTTCAATTTACAACTTAAAATATCATAATTATTTATTCACCGATTTATTGAATTAAAGAACTTTCTTAACATTGAATAATGGCGGTACAAACTCAATATTAAATTCTATAGTAAACATATTTATATAATATTAACCGATTAGAAATTAAAGGTTGGAAAAAAAAGTAAACAATTTTCTGTAACTTTAAATAACGCATATTTAGCAATAAAAGGTTTAAGCCAAAATCAACAAATACTATTATTGATGAATTAGGAGATTTGACAATACGCTGCGTAAAATCACTTCAGTATTGAATAAAATTGCATAATATCAGATTTAATTGGACATTAACAATTATTAGGTTGAACAAAGTTACTTAAATGTAAACAATTTTGTTTAACATTCATTCTTTCTTTCGTAAGTTCAAATGTAGTTTTGTGCAATTTTTTTGTGAATACATTATTATATTGAGTACAAAACATAAATAATTAACATCTGTAATAATTTTATGAAATTTTATGTTGTATCATTTATGCCTATTGTCTATACGCTCATATTATCAGAAATCCACAATTTTTAAATGCGCTTGTAGCACTTGAGATCTCAATGTTTAAATGTGAATTTTTCATTAAACTCATTTAGATAACGCAGTACCTGCATCAACCACACCGCCTCTTTAGTTGTCATGAACTCTGCTTTGAGGTAGAGAAAGCCACAGGTTGTTATGAAATCAGTATTAGTGGTATAGAGGGCCATACTTTGTTGGTACTGACGAAATTGGATGACAGTAGCTCCGTTTTCAAGAATTCTGTGCCCAATGTCTGGTTTCAATGTCGTTTGCATAGTCTGCATCATGCTAATAACAAATTTTGAGTCCCTTATATTAATTTAAGTACATTCTTTACTGACGGCGTTAATTTGTAATACATCGTAACCGTCCAGGTATTCGCTTACATAACTTACCGGGTACATAACATTGGTTCTACTTACAGTTGTAGTCAATGTACTGCTGTATTACGTGGGAATCAGTTTTGCTTAAAATAAAATCGAAATTCATCGTTCCTTGATAGTTTAGTTATGTAAAATTAAACAAAACTTTATTATGATTCAGGTGACTATTCTCTGAAATTGACTTGGAACATGTCTGTTTTTTTTTGGTCTCAGCATTATGTCGGAAGTTTTCGGAATTTCTTTACACATCTTCGATAAATATGCGCTTGTCTTATTAACGCAGACTAATTATAAAGCTTGTTAACACTCGTAATCAGTGGTTACTTTTGTTGACTCCAACGTGTTTCGGTTGCCTTATCATGTTCATTTGATAATTAAGCAGAATATATCTTAACATCTTTTGTATTTCAATAGCAATGTACGTAATTAAAAATATTGATAATGTAATAACTAATGTAAATATATTTGCTAGATAAAATGTATCACCGAGATTGTAATATTTTCCCATTACTCGTATAGTGTTAAGAAAACAATAGCATCGGCTTATAATAATTTAATTATAGCTTTATTTACCTTTGCGAATAATTTAGCGCCGCAATATCTTAGATAGACTTTAAAATAATATCTCTAAATCTATCTTTGGGAATCCTTATGAGTCGCTGTTTTGTGTAATAGCACCGCAAAATTTATAAAAAATTCAAACTCTTTTATTAAATTTTTATTTAAATAATTTTGAGTTCAATCCTTTTGAAGTATGTGCGAATTAATATCTTAATATAATGTTTATTTTTTATGAGCATTCTGTTTCTTTTTTCTTAAATACACCCTATTGTTATGCATGAGTATTACATCATACGTTATTATTTACAGGGCATTTGCTTGTATCATCACCTTTGCGAGCACACATCTAGCGGCTGGTGTCAACGGGCTACGAAAGGCGAATACACGGTTCAAGAGGCCGACTATATGAGTGCTGCTGTGAACATGAAAAAAATTAAATATTTTAAATACATGCTTAAAACTTGGAAGGTAGAAATACAAAGGCACACTACACTTAATTAAAATTTGATGGAAGATTTCAAGCAATAAATTTACCTGGCAACTCCTTACAACTTAGTTTTCGGAAACAATATTATGCGATTTAATACAAAATAAAATTATTTAATGTTACAGTCGCTTTTGTACGTATAATCAAACACTTCAATTTATAGTCCCAACTATATCCAAAAGTATTGAACAAGCCTTTGAAAAATTATATTCCATTTAAAAAATATTGTTCATGCGCATTTATAATAATTAGCAATTGTGAGCTAACTTTGTCTGGATTGTCTGCAAAATGGTTTCCTACTAATTACATTAGTTTGAGTACATATGTTATCCTTTGAAACCAGAAAGCAAATTACAATTTAAATGTTAACTGTGATATAAAATCTTATGTACAGTATTTATAAATTTATGTATATTATGTAAAATGAATATGTAAATATATAGACATAAATGGTAATAAATGTAATATTTTAATTAATACTTCAGTGATAATCCATTACCTAGGATATGATAATACAATACTCCGTCTGTAATTCGCGCCTCCTCCTTTTGACGACAACGAAAAGCGAAGCGCGTATTGATTTGTAGGCAGTTTGGTTTACTTATTAGCGGATACGGGTTAGAGTAGCTTTATAATTTCTTATATGACACAATGTAGTCTACAAAATTATGAAAAATATTGATACAATGTAGTCTATAAATTATGAAAAATATTGACAGGGTGCCCGTGACCTCTATCCAAAAAAAAACCTCGATTACTCCACCGGGAGGTTGCAAAACAACATATTTCAGAAAAATATTGACATGTAAGATTTGCGACGTTCGAACGGTGGACTCGTTATTTATCTAATGTGCCAGGTAAAGTTATTAATAATAACTTTACCTGGCGACTATGGTATCTGAACCCCGTGACATAATATATTCCGGTATTCACCAATGGTCTACATACAACCAGGAGATTTATTGGTATTCGTTTACGGATATGGGTCGCGGACATCTTTACGTACCACATAATATAAATTTTAAATTTACGCCAATAACAACAAAATAAAATGGAATAATGGTAATTACCGATTTAAATATTTTTTATGTTGTCCCATTTTATACAAAATGAAAATTGAGCTCTTTTAGATTTATACTAGGCACAAGAACTTATACGATTGATATTAAATTTCACAATCGTCTGTGTTTTATCGTGTAAAGATGATCATTTCACATAATATAAGATTTTAGAATGTGTGTAAAAAAGCAAAATCGAATCAGTTGAACGGGTTTGAAGTGTACTGGAAAAAACTTTTAAACATAATAAATCACCGTTAATTACAATCAGTTATTAGTTTTTATTAGCGAGTTCCTGCTGTAAATAATAATTCCGGTGAATAGTCGTTGTATCACGCAAATAAGCTTTTATTATAAACTAATCTTAGAGCTTTTCTCTTTAAAGACCACGAAGTTGAAAGAATAAACTTGTAACTTAAAGGCTGATGATTCTTGAAATCAATATTCAGCTTTCTTTTATTGCAGAAACATAGCGCAACTAATATCAAGCAAATTCAATGGAGCAAAAGTCGAAACAAATTTCTTAGTAAACATTTTCACAATCTTAAATGCATTTTTCGAAGTCTGGTTTTACGTAAAAAAATATAATTAAATCTACGTGTAAACTAAAGAAAATATCAAACTTATTAATATCAACGTACATTAAGATTCCTTTATCACTTTTAACTATTATGTTAAAAGTTTAAAGTTTAAAATTAATTATATATTTATATGTGATATTGTCTTCAAAAGTACTGTGACCCTTCACCGTAAATAATATTGTCAAAATTATAATTACTCACAGGAAATTTGGGAGATACGTCTTTAAAGTTCTCAAGAGACGGACGAGTGTAAAATATTGTATTTAATTTGGGTATGTATGTATGTAGCTTTTGAGACTAAGTAATTTTTATAATGTAACTAAATATACAGAACTATTGATATTGCATCAAAAATATAACCTTTTACTTCCATAAGATATTCGATCAAAATTTTTGGGTTACGCATATTAATGTGGACGTATCGCACCTGCGTCTTTCATATGGAATTTTATTCAGTTAGGGAAGAGACCATTTGAAGAAAATTCTCAGTTAGAACTTAGCATATCTTTTTCTAATACAATCAATGTTGAGCAATGGATATTTTGATACAATCTATAAAAATCAAAATTCTATCAATGTCAAAATACTATTCGGTATAAACTCCCTGAAATAAATTTGGCGTAAATATATAAAATAAGATGCAATGGAGACTGAGTAACATTTTGAATGAAAATATGTTGTGGTTCGAAAAATATTGTTATCATAAATACATAAAATACTCAAGAAGGAAAATTTCAACTGTGAAAGCAATAAACAACATCCTGCGATAACATCGTGTCAATCTCAGTTGAAGACAGTAGAGAGGTCTCGAGGCAGTCGAGAGGTTTCATTTTCCCGTACGAAAAAACATCTTATGTGGAGACTGGCGAGGTTCCACTTTTCCGCTTGATTGGTTTACATTGCCGTGAAGTGACTGCGTTAATTTTGTTTCAAGCAAGAACCCCATATCACTTCAGTGGCAGTGGGGAATTTCATTTAATGAAATCCTTGTAATGTTTAGAAGCGGGTAAGAGTCTAAAAATAATTTATGTACTTTAGGCGTTCGTTAAATATAAGTTCTGTTATTTTATTTTTATTTCATTGAAAATTACTTATTTTTATAATTTAAAACATACAAGTTGTATGAAAAAAAATACTTGTTTCATGAGTATTTTGAATTTGATTGAATAAAGTAAGACATTTCATTCATTTGCATTTTTAAGATCAATGTCTTTTAATTTAGGGGGCGACACTGACAAATGTGCTCCCACTATAAGAGAACGAGCGCCAATCGAAAGAAGAAACAGAAGGTGATTTAATACGAACTGATGTTTTATTATGCCTATGAATATTCAAAATATTCTTTCATTCCACAGAGAATCTCAAGAAAGTCATGGCGAACATGGATAATTTATGTATATCACAATAACTGATTTAACAATAGTTATCCTTGCTTTGCAATTACTACTTTATAATGATACTCAATACCTTGGTCCCCATTTGATTTGTGTTCTAAGAATTTATTAAATATTTTAGTATTTTTTTATGTAAATAACTAACTGTTTTTTTAATAATTTCGCAGAACTTTTATGGTGCTCTCACCCTTTTTAAATTTTGAACTAATTTGTATTACATATATTTATTTGAAACTTTCATTATATCATACCATAAATATTTTTTTTTCAATGTAATTAATTTTCCTTAACTTCGAAGCCGTGGTTGCGTGTTCCAATGATGTTCCAAAACAGGCGACTAAAAGGCGCGAATGCGGCGTTTCAATATAGAATTGAAAATTTATTGCAATTGTATATTCAAATTACAATCAGTAAAATGATAATAAAAAATAATAGAGTGCTAAATCAAAATAAAAAAAAATTAACTCTGCTGCTTTTTCCCTTAACGTTTTATTTTTTTTCTGTTTAAATACTTTTCACGTCGTATTTATTTTATTTTACACACTATTTTTTATTTTTGACTTACACTTTTAAAAAATAATGTGCCCACGGTCAAACATTTTAAAAAATGAGCGAAACTACAAGGGTTCCCACGCTCTTAGTCATAAATAAATATTTAGGTGTATGTAATATTTCTTTGAAACCATTCATATTTTCTAATATTATTTTCCTACATTTTCCTTCACATTGTTCAGAGGCATAATCATGCTATGAATCATGAAATTGTTAGATTTAGAATCGTTACTGTAATTTTCCAGTAAACTATAAATAAACTTCTGATTTTAATAGTTTTTCTTCATTTTTACTTCAACAATTTCGGTAGTAGAGAGTAATATTTTATAGACACATATTTGAGAAGATATTTATGAAAATTTATTTTGACTTATATTACATAAAATTTCAAAATAAATAATTTTGAAAATTTTATAAGTTACTCTTTAAACCGATATTCCACGCGCTAAATTAAATTTAAGACGAAGAAAAATTTCAAGTATTGCCTATGCTTAAAAATCTGTATGCTATGTATTTTACATACAGAATTAAAATTTTCTAGGTAAAAGGATTCTTTAAAAAAAGACTGAGTGTACCCGACGGACAAATGCACAGATGAGCACTTTTCCGTATTTCGTACATACACAAATATATATATATATATATATATGTATATATATATATCCATATATATATATATATATATATATATATATATATATGTATTGAGACATCGAACTATATAACATTATTCCTCTGATAGGCCATTTTGAAACTAATCCAGTCTTTATTAATGTCGATCAAATGGTTAAACTAACTTACATATATACATCATACACAAACGGCTGATACCGATACGTAAAGTGTTCTCCTGAATTGATATAAAAATAGCGATTCTAGATCGAATGGTCTTTAATGACAAAAAAGAAAATTCTATACGATAACCAAAAATATTTTTCGAAGTGGTCCAAACAAACACTAGAGAAAATTACTGCCTCATCGAATACATATAATAATGGTACCCTATGGATAAAGCATTAACTTATACGACCTATAATAAACCCTTTATATTCCTCAGATATGTGTAAGTACTTAGGATCGGAAGATAGCGAGGGAAAACTAATATGCTTACCGTCGTTGTGCTGAGTTAACAGGTTTTATCGTCATTGCAGTCTTGTCCCGGGATAGGTCAGCCTCGTCGATAATAGCTTCTAAGGTCATTTTTATCCTCGGGCCTTTCACTACTCCCAGATAAAAAAGGGCTGGGGACCAAATGTGACTTAGATTTTTGTACGTGACTTAAGTTTTCAAAATATGCTGTACAAAAATATGTTTCGATAATGTTGGAAAGCTCAAAAAATAACTATCTGTAACATGCTTTATACATGTTTTAAAATAATAAGGCATTAATTTAAAACAAACTCAAAAAATTCTTACAATCTCTTTCATAAATTACTTTCTATATTATTTTTAACTACTACCCATAATTTTTCAGTCAATTTTTCGGTATTAATTGAGATAATTATTTGACTGTTATGACATTTTAAAAGTAAGCTACTCCATTCTAATGAAATATGATTTCAAAATTTGTTGGTATTTAGAAATACGGTAATATATTATATTCGTGAAATATCGCATAATTGTTTTTTTGGGAATTGTTAATATGAATTTGGCAAACAACAACAAACATGGAAAGAGGTTTATTGTAAGAAGTTGGTTATACGTTTGTGAGGGAAATTACGGAGTTATTTTTCTATCTATATTTTAAAGGTTTATCCGTTCAATGCAGTTAAAGATTGCAAAGTTAGGTTCATGATAATAACTCATTCAAAAGATAAAAATTGCAATAACGTATTACAATTGTACATTGAATTTTCTCACATATAAATATCGGGTTTTTAGTCATATGATATTTTTGGTAGTATGAGTAAAATACGATGATTATTGCAGAAATTTACACTTACAAAATTTTGTAATTAATATTGGTAATTTTACTTAGAAAAATGGATTAGAAATTGCGCACTATCATTTCTGTTGTGATTAAATAAAACATACTGATTAACATGAGCAAAACGGATTTATTTTATTGTGATAGGTGACAGGGAAAAACAGTCCGTCAACGTGACAGCTGCTATTTTTAAAGGAAAAGACAAGAACTAGAAGATAAGTGTAACCAGCATTATAACGCACTTACATTGCCATATTTTAACACAGTGTAATTGCGTATCCAAATTCAACAGACAAAGAAATAACTTATCCAAACATACAATAACCTACCGTTCATCCGTATTATCTTACATTTGTTAAAAAAAATATTACTATTCTACATTACTAATAGCACGGTTTTTTAAACACTTTGTAATTAATTCAAAGTTTAAGGCTCTAGTAAACATATCTGCTGGTTGCTCCGCACAAATATTATTATTTTTATAAAATTTGCATAAACTGTTATCTATTACCATGACGTAACTTTTATCTGAAATGTGATTGACAGAGAAAATATTTGTTTTCTATTCCGAATCGAAAAAAACATTATCCAATGTAGTGTTAACCCTTTTCCTTCCGTTATACACTTGCACTACCATCTGTCCATAAACTAACATATTAATCACCGCACCATTTCCGACAATCACAGATCTTTGCGTGGCGATAGTAAAAGATCTCATACGTCTCTCATACTTTGCCGCAATAAAAACAATTGTTATTTTTGCTGTTAATGTTTCTCTGAAAATGTCCAGGTTTATCATATTTAAAACACTTCACATTCTTCTTATCATTCACCACAAAAGCGGATGAAGATGATGTCTGTTGGAATATTACATTATTCTCCTTGGCTCTATCTTCTTCCACTAATATGGCCCCTAAATAATTATCAATAGTCTGCATATCATCTGGCGCTAATTCCCAAGCGGATATAAAATGTTTGTATTCACCGAGCAATGACATAAAAACTTTTGTTATCACAAAATTATTTGGTATTTTTTCACCCCTTTTTATCATTTGGTTATGCATCTATTGGATCTTGGATAAGAATACTGATATCTCAATACACTTTTCATATTTGTACTAAAAGAATCGTTGCTGTACAATATGTATACCGGTCTCCGTCTTCTGCTCATATACACTCTGTAGTTCCCTCCACATCTCCGCAGAAGTTGTGTAATTAATTATTTGTAATATCACATTGCAACATCACACTTGTAACCATCGTGTCTGAGCTTTGGCATCTTTGGCAAAATGGGAAACAATTTAGCCAGTTCATCTGCATCTTAAGAATTTAGATACCTTTCCTCAACTATATCTAGCCAACCTTGGCTTGTCAATAGTACAGTAGTTTGTAACTTCGAGATATTGCAATTATTGAATCCTACCAACATAATCGCGTTGCTATTTCCTTTCATTTTGCCCTTGCCTTTTTCAAAAACCAGAACAAGTATTCTTCTTGAAGACTCAATGTAATTCCACGTGGTAATTAACAAATCTAACCTGACGTCGATATTTTCGTTTAACGTGCTTTCTTACGAAACTTTATACAATCGGTACATAAGTATTACGTGTCTGGGTCCATAATATGTTGTGATTAAATAAAGTATACCGATTAACTTGAGCTAATAAGAGGACGTGAAAAAAGTCCGTCAACGTGACAGCTACAACTTTATCTTTATCTTTGATTATATAGCGTTAGTTCTCTCCAGAGAGAACTTTTGCCAATGTCAAGTTGAAAAAAGGCTAAGCAACACTGATTAAGCCACATTTCGGATATTTGTCATTGTTGCTTGTTAACAAAAGAATAAACTATACAATAACACAAAAATTAAATAATAAATTGGCTACAACTAAACAAAAAGAAGAAAATGAGTTTATAATTCTTGTTTATTTTTGTTTTTAAATTTCTTTGTATATACTTATTTTGTACTCTATTTATTGAGTACAAAATAAGTATATACAAAGAAATTTAAAAACAAAAATAAACAAGAATATAAATATGAAAAATTCTATATTTTGATGTCGTTCTTTCTTAAGAACTGAGTGATTAATCCTAAAATGGGTTTGTTGGCAATAAATAAAAGTGATGGACAATTAAATTTTGTATTTTAATAATTTGGAAACAAACGAAGGAAATCTATTATTCAATGGATACGAAAAAATGAGATGATTTAGATCGCCTTCTTCAAGCCCACAATCGCAAACTTGAGATTCTCTGAACCGCAGTCTAGCCAAATGGGTAGGAATAGAATAACGACCCAAACGCATGTGAGATACCACAGAGGATTCCTTTCGAGAGAAAGTAAATGTTGAGAATCAAGGTTTTGTGGGTATAAAAGATTGGATCTAGAAATATCCCGCACCCGAAATCTATGATAATCTTTCCCGCGCCCTCTGCCAGTCAGATATTATCCAGAAACGAGTCATGTGAAGGAGATTCTCAATGAAATTAACAGTGAAACATGGATCCCCGTTCACGGCGGCAAACCAAGCATTGCGTCGACTATATCATTACCTACTATACCACAGTGACTAGGGATCCATGCAAGAACGACATCGGATCCCGATCTCTCCAGCGTAAATTGCTTCATCCGGAGAATCAGAAAGCCACAGTTCGAAGAAAAGGGATTAGTGAGAATGGACTGTACACAACTTAAGGAGTCAGAGAAGATAAGGAGCCTGCGAATCTCTTTGAGTAGAGCATAATTCAAGGCCTCCTATCCCTAAGGGTTTTTGATGCATCTGTGTATCTTTACGTCCAATTCATCCAAAAAGAATTGAACAGCGAATATATATATATATATATATATATATATATATATATATATATATATATATATATATATATATATATATATATGTAAATACCGATTGTATTTATGATGTGTGTAATTGGAATATTCCTTTTTTAAATGATTTGTTACTAATGATGCTCAACTAAGTTTACTAAATAATATATTTATTAATCGTTTGGCTGGCAGACAAGCACGCGACGCATCGTTTGTTAGTATATTATTCAATCCTTTCTATAACTCTTTTCTCTGGACGAAAATTAACTGGTAGATTCATTAGTTTTGTAAAAATTAAAAAAAATATTTATTGGACTTATTGGCTTGCAACACTGATAAAATTAAATGCCTATGTAACAGAGGTTTATATAAACATCTACCAAAATATGGAAGTAATATAGAAAGATAGATAAAACGAAAATTATTTTCTCAAATAATACCTATAAAAACGAAATATGTAGTTTACTTTCCATACAATTGCACCTCTGTCTGTGTTATTTCATGCATTTTCATACCCATACTTACTTATGTATCATCCTACTAATATCTTCGTTGGTTTTTTGAAGAATATTTCTAAAAAAAATATACATATATATATATATATATATATATATATATATATATATATATATATATATACATATATATATATATATATATATATATATAGAAATATATATATTTCAGTGGTCTCTAGAAAAGCATAAGGTCTTTAGCGTTTATATTTAGAATATATAATGAGGAAAGGAATTGATAAAATATCTTACACTGAAGAAAAATGAATAGTGCATAATAGTAAAAATAAACATACTTCGTCTCTTGAATGTCAATGTTATCTTTTCCACAAAAAAATATTTACAAGTGCAAATGAAAGTTTCAGGATATACAATTTTTCAATATTAATTGTGTTAATACATACATTTAAGGGAGGTAATTTCTTCGATGTTGTGGTTAGTTTTATTATAGGATTACACGTAAGATCTTTGACGGCGCGGTGTATCCCGGTATCTCGGGTTCGGTTCCCGACCTCTATTACTAAGGGTAACATTTGAACAATCTAGCGTTTAGAAACAATATATCAACTAATATTTTATTGCTTCACTAACTTTCTTCTCCAGGTTTTCCTAGATAAAAAAGGAACCATTACCGAATTTCGTTTAAATTGATTTTGCATGTAATAGTTATTTATTTTCAATTTATAATTAAGAAAAAACTTATCTATTTAATAATATTGGAGCGTGATAAGTTGTTGATAACTAATTTAACATTTGCATCTTATTAAAAATGATTAAGGTGACATCTTCCATATTCGAATAATTTTTTAAAATACCTATTTTTCCAAACTCTGATTTAAGTAATTTATTTGTAAAAAGTTTTCTGCAAAGCTAGTTCAAACTATATTCTACCATGTTTTTTGCCCCAAATTTCGTTAATATTATACTCCTATATCACGCGCGAACACGCTCACATCTTTGATAAGTCGATGGTCTGTGTCGATAATGGGTCCGTACTATATTTCGCTTCGTGGGCTTAGGTTTGTAGTTATTTCTATCAAAATAGGTAAATAACTAGGATTATTTGTTTAATATAAAAATAAATGCTTAGGCATTGTTTAGTTAATGCATTGTAATTATAAATTACTACTTTTATTTGAATGTTTTCAGTCTTCAGTTTTGTTTAATTATTATTAAATAATTTTGCGTAGATGAAATCATAAGTGTGATAGTAGTGATATCATAAGTGAGAGCAGTACGGGGTTAGGCTTCTTCTTCTTAACTAATAGAATTTTCGAAGATAAATTTATTAATAATTGACCACTGTTGTGGTAATGTTTTAAAATATGCGTCTTAAATGCGTCATAATCGTCACGTTATACAATATAACACTCGATATTTTTGATATATAAAATACAATAAATGTCGAATTTAAAGCCATCAAAAGTTTTTATTTTTTATTACTAGTGCTTGGTATTAATTCCAATTATGGATTAACCCGAAATTATGATTATTTGTTTATTATATGTTTATTATTTAGACAATTTTTGTGAAATTTGTTTTGGAATAAATTTGGAGGCCATTATTTTATAGAGCTGTTTTGACAAAAACAGCTGATAACTTGATTTCTCTTTAAATTATTTTTGTTTTTCTAATTGAAAATGTCATTGACACTTACTAAAATTTTAATTCCGTGGATTGATTTTATTTTTAACTATCGTACGAATATGTTGTTTGTTTGCATGCCATTTTTGCTGTATGTATTTTCTATTTCCTTTTAACATTCAGTGAAGGGAAATTAAGCTCCAAATAATATTGGCTACATTATTTTATTCATTCCAATATTTATGTTTCACTACATAATTATTTATATTTACTATTACTTTTTTATTTTTTTTTAATTCTATGTTACAAGTTTGATGCCGACCATTGAATCTTACAAAAAGATCAGATCATACTTCAAAACCATGTTATAACCTAATAAAAAATATTTTTTTAATTTTAATTTAAGACAAAACAACCGAATACAATTACAAGATAAAACTATGCTTTAAAACCTCTAAATATTTACATTTTATTATAATATATGGAGTTAATATTGAGATAATCAAATGAAACAGAAAATTTTAATTTTTAGTTTAGCTTCGATTATGAGACCAAAATTCATAGTATTAAGGTTATTAATTCTTCTTTATAGTATATTTTAATGAGACTTAAATTAAAAAAAATCGCTCACAATAAATATATTTTACATAAACTCTGCTGTAAGACAAACAATGTTTCGAGCGTGACGACAGTATTAAGGATAACAATTTAATTTATTCTTTCAGTTTGCTTTATTCTTCTACATTTGTTATTTAGTTGCATTGTTTAATTTTATTTTGAACCACTGCCCTCTTGCATTTGCAAGGGTGAAAGTATTTTTTTTTCTCCATATACGAAATCAAACTCCATATTCGTATATTATATGAAAGAAAAATTCGTAGTTAATTTATTAATGTGTCAATGAGCTTAAATCCATGACAATTTTGAAATGATTTGTGAGAAAGTAAAAGTTTTAATGCTGAATATAATTGCTCTTTGACTAATATTCAAATGAACCAGGAAAACTTGAGTAATATTTGTCTCTATTATAAATGTTCTAGCGCCAGTTTTTGAAATGATTTTATGCGGATAACCTAATTTTTATTGAATGTAAAATAATCATGATTGTTAAATGTGCCATATTGACATCAACATTATGCAAAGCAAATTACATTTTCACGTTGATAAGGTGATATCCATCCTTCAAAACCATAGTTTCTACAGGTTAAGACTTAAGTTTTTGAAATTTTGCAAACAGATGCTTTATATAGAGATTTCAATATTAAACAAAGAAACGTATCTCCTCCTCCTTCCGGTAAGCCAGAAGTAAAACAGTTTGTTCTTATATCCCATCGAGTAATGCATCATGGAAATTAAGTTCACTTACCATATTTTTTAAAAATTTTTAACGTTTTCGAAATATTAAATTTTGAATTAATTTGCATTACATGCAACTTAATTTTTGTCTCTTGGTTTTTAAAAACCGAAAATATTCTCATTTAATAAAACATAATATTCAATTAAAATGTATTCGGTTAATTTCGTTGACAATTTAAAAACATATAGATGACTACGGAACCGTACTTCATTCGTGTGTCGTTGTGTTTTCTTCAGAAGTAGTTCGAAGTAAAAATTTGTAAAGTATATTTACCTATATATATGACAATAGCTAATTTCTATAGAAATTTATATGAAAATTTTGAAGGGAATAAAGAAAAATTGTTTTCATTCCATGTACCATGTTGGAAGGAATTACAGTGAATCTAAAATACTGTTTTTCAATAGATTATACACAGTCTTCTAGATGTAATGTTGGAAATATCCGTGTGATTTATTTATTTATTTATGTACTTTAATATATACAGTTGATATATATGGCGTACTTATTTCTACAAGAGCAATCTCTTACCAGCTCCGCTCCCCGTAGTGCACCGCATAGTCAAAGGCCGTAGGTCTTGTGATCAATTCGACACACCACGTCGATAATTTACTGTATGTTCTCCTATTATCCTGGAAAATGCGAAAGCCAAAATAATAAAAAGACAGTAATACATGAAGTTTATCTAGAAGTTATAGAAAAATTGTATCTATGCTATATATATATATATATATATATATATATATATATATATATATATATATATATATATATATATATGTGTATATACATATATATATATATATATATATTTATCAATACACAAATATTTTTTCCTTGTCTATTCTAGTGAAGCGGCGGATCATATACAAGGTTATATATCGACAAATTCCAGGATTACCTTACGACTAGTCAAGATTTCTATTAGCATTTAAAATGTCTGTTCTAATTTGAGCTTTGTAAACATACATGTTTTCAGTTTAGTATATACGTTTTCATCATACAGTCCGTTAAGAACATTCTGGGAATTCTACTAACAGAAACTTCCTCGCATACTTTATTGACTTA
Source organism: Druceiella hillmani (assembly GCA_039881145.1). Lineage (NCBI taxonomy): Eukaryota > Metazoa > Arthropoda > Insecta > Lepidoptera > Hepialidae > Druceiella > Druceiella hillmani. The sequence goes on along the minus strand of JAYKKI010000018.1, from coordinate 4,049,885 downwards.
CTAATTCCATTACGAATTTACATTATTTCACCAATAGAGCAATTAATTTATCTACCTGAGATAATCTTCCATTTTTTTCCAAACATATTTCAGCACATCTGAAGTAAAGGTCTGTTTTAGTCATAAATATTTTCAATCAAATTACAATATTTATTTACGCTAGGTCATGATAAATATTAATGTAATTCTGAAGAAGCACATTGGTTTGAGATCGACTTTCAAGAGTATTTAAAACATACACATTTTTATGAAAATCTTTTTCCGTTGAAAAATTCGTCATTATAATTAAACCATCTAATATGATAATTCGTTGTTTCATATTCGTTTTAGTTTCAAGTCGCTAGATCTCATGAGGATAATTAGCAAAACTAAAACTACCGTTATCTTGAAGTTGGGCAACTCATTTACTGTGCCATCGTTAATATTAATACAGGCTAGTTATTCAATAAATTTTTTTTAAAGTAGATAATTTATATAAACTCAGCAATTTATTTACCCGGGTATGACGTTAAAGGACAATGGGTGAGTTGCCTACTTTTAATATTTTTATACATATTTCTTTGCTGTATTACATGTACATATATAACTAAAACTGTGGAAAGTATAGGGACATGACAAAAATTTAGATCTTGCCTGATGACGTCATACATTTTTACACTGTTCTTACATGAGCAATACGAGCAGTATAAATGCATAATTTTTTTGGAATATATGTTGAGATGTATGATGTTTTTAAAATAAAATTTTAAGTAAATATGTATATACGTGTATATACATACATACATATGTGGATACACATACACACACACACACACACACATATATATATATATTACTAATCTAAATAATAGATAATAATATATATCATAACAGTTTCTCTCCCAAGTATTAACATACGCTTGTTAAAAGTATCAAATAAGACACACTTATATAGCAACCTAATTTTTGTGTGACACTTAAAGCTGTATCTATCCTTCTGACATTATTTTTTCATAAAAAAGGATGAATTTTCGATAAAATTAAAATAAATAACAATTTGCGCAAAGAACACCACATCATATTTTAAATAAGAAACTATTAAAACAGTATCGGATTTTTGCTCTTTCAGCAAAGGTGTATTGACAGTATAATTAGTACGTAATTAGCCTTGTAAGTATACAGAAATATCTTTTTGAGAATAGATATTTTATTTGTCAACACTATTATTACCAATAGTAGAGGTACAGGTATTAGTACGAGCTAATTCATTTAAGTCATTCGTACTGTACTGTAAATAATGTATAACTTTACATGCAAAAAATTAAAATGCTGGTTTTTAAACTTATCCGTAATTAAAATTCCTCTTGTTGTTTAATATACCGAACAACTTATTTGGAGTTTAAATTCACATTAAATCAAAGGCAAAATACGGAGTAATTTTTCTCTTTTTGGGTCTCAAAAATAAAGAAATATTAAAGGTGAGAAAGTATTAGGATTGGAATTATTTTAACAATATATTTGTGATCTATCAATTTGCATAACAATTTTTATTTGTTTTCCGTTTTGACTAAAATTTTATCTCTACCGTTCATTATATCATGCTAATCTTCAAGCAGGGGTTTTTACTTTGAAATTTGCCACAAGAGGTCTATGATTTGATAGCACTTCGAGGGTCGAAGTAGCGCTGGTAAGGACGAAAAAGATTAGACAGTCGTATTAATGATTGCACTTCATATAGTATTTTGTTACATTTTGTTATGTGTAAAATATACATAATAAATGTTGTAAGCAACTACATACATTATAATATAATAATTTTAATAAATTTAAGTGTAAGTCCAAAAGTATGGCAGATCTATTAAGCAGTGTTAAAGGAATATTTTACTCCTACACAATAAACAATTAATTAAGATACTCTCCTGTACCTTTATTCAAATGAAAATAAGGTGTACTTGCGGTACGTTGAACAAAGAAGAGAAAACTATTTGTATTGTTCAGAACGAATAAAACTTTTGCTTTAGTCGAATCAATATCATTTTTCTTTTTCCTAATGTAACTTCATGTAACGCTCACTGAAATGTGGACATCATCTAACGATCAAAAATATATAAAAAAAAGATATTATTTTTCTTTTCAAGGTAACTTCAAAAATAAGCAAACATTATTTGTCGAAACCAATGTCTTATATATTCCAAAAAGAAATTAACTGTGAAAAAAGTTTAATTCACAACTAAAAGTAGAATTTAATATTATGGTATATCACAGTGCATCATTAATTTTTCCGTATCAGCTGGCTTTCAACAAATCAGACCTGAAATATATATAAAATCTTTTAATTATTAATTACAGTTTAGTTAATAAAAAGTACAGTTTAGTTAATAAAAACTTGCCTAAAAAAGTTATTAAAATATAAATTAAGTCACCGCAATTAAATATATATTATATGAGAATCTATTGGCCACACATTTGGTTCTTCGCCCGTTGTTCGTGCCTTCTGCATAACACGAATGGAGCAAAGCGAGCCGCGCTTTGATTATGTAGAGGTAATACGACATTATTTATTACTAAATTTTATAACATCATGATATACATTCTTTAAGGCCATGGGTTCCAGTATAATTTCAATTTGATATCTAAAGCCCTTTTTGTTTTCAATAAAAAGGATCTCGAAAGATAAACGGAAGAATGGATGGACGACAATATGATCACATCCCTTACATGATCGTCCCGTTTTTCCAGTTCGAAGGAAAGGATCTAAAAAAGGGTATATTATTTTATTAAAATCCTTTAAATTCCGATTAAATTTTAATCTTGCCTTAAGATTAAAGATAACTAACCCTTTCGTTTAGTTAAGTTCATACTAACTTAAAGTGACTGGATTCGTTTTTTGTTAGCAGCATAAATGTCAGGTTATTTCAATACTTTCAGTATTATATTCCCTTTATATGTATGAACATCTATCTACATGCGTTAAAATTATTTCTACTCTTTATTTTATGTCTGAGATTAGAGACTAGACAGTTAATATACATGAAAGGCTTACTTTATTCATAGAACTTCTGTCGAATTCTGTAATCCGTATACATTAAATATATCTGCTCTTTTCCCTGAAACGTTAGTTAAGCAGATATATGCACAAATACATATACGTATATATATATATATATATATAAATATATATATATATATATATGTATATATATATATGTATATATATATATATATATATATATATATGCATACATATATATGTGTATGTGTGTGTGTATGTGTATACATTTACCCGAATGTGCAATGTTTATTAAACTATGTAAAGTTAGAAGCATATTTTTTAATACTAAAATATAAAGCCTAGTGTATTTACTTTGTGTAAAATCATGTAAATACTTCTAAATTAGGAAATTTCAGTATTATATGCGTTTAGCTTAAACCCAGAAAAACTCTTATTATTTGTGAATCGCCTAAAGCAATTCGCAATTTGTGATATCATTATTTCAGAAATGTGCTTTGTTATTGAATGTGTGTTGTTGAGATTTTATTTTATGTTGTAATTCCCGTATGCATATATACAAGCGCACGCATACGCCCACGCACACACACGTATACACACAAACGCACGCACACACACACACACACATACAGAATTTGCTGTCAAGGACTAGGATCAAAAGTTACCTTGTAGCTTCCTTTTTCCTTTGAATTTACTTCATATAAATGAATGTAAATTAAAAAAATATAAAGATTAAATATTTATCAATGTTTTTATTCCCACTGTAAATCCAAGTAAATACGTACATATGAAAATGTTGATCTATTGTAAAACACTCCGCAGAAAATTACATAGCACCAGTAATGCAAATACATGATGGATGTTAAACCAAGAAAAATTAAATATGTACCCCAAATTTAATGTAAATTTAGTGAAAATTTTAATTGTTATGATTCCTTGTCTTTTGGTTAAGTTTTTTCATCAATTCAATATCTTATGTTTCAGACATCGTGGATCTGGTGTCATAAAGTGATTTTTTTAAAAAGAACGGAATTTTTGGGATTTTCTTTATTCCCACTAGGTAGCCCAGCAATTACAGTACTGCTAGGTTCGACTCAAGTATTCATCCAAGACAGTTTATAAATTAGTCAGCGTTCGTATATAAATTTCCTTTGTAATAGTTAAGTCAATCTATAAGACCGTTGTTTTGATTATTTTCTAGTGTAACCTTCAGCGTATCGTGTTTCCAGTAATATATAAATTACATTTATTAAGGTACTCTCCAATGACTCAACCTAGATTGTCAGTATCATTCTGAAGCTTACTGATGTTTTACTTTGATCGTAAATGACGACCCTGGTTCCAAAAAGCGTTTTAAACAAATTTCAATAAAATTGACAAGGACAACATTATCATTATATTCACATATTGGAAAAACCCTCAACGAAAAACCCCTCAGTTGCTGATGTCCGTACTTCACAGCAAGTATCTATTAAATGTTACGCCCTCTGACGTAGCAGCATGCACAAGTGGTATGCATTTGTAAGTTGGTATTTACGAAAACGCATGGTTTCTAGGGAAACAGAATGAAAGCGTAGTATACATGTGTCAAAGTCACGGCCTAAATAGGCACGGGTAATAGAAGTTTTCATTCTACTAAAAAGCAATATTCAAAGATTTTATAAAGAAACTCGTACCGTTTGAAGTCGTATTTTGCAGAAGTAAAGTCAAATCTAGATAATAGCATTCTCCTGAGTTAGTGTTCTTAAAATTGTTTAAAAATATGCAGAAAGTTTATTTATAAATACTTATTTTTTCAAAACAATGCAAGAAATTGATCCAGCCAAAATTTTATCATAGAACCAAATTTACCAAAATAAATAATACATTCCTTAGCTGTAGACTACACTAGAGACAAGATTTTCACCCACTTCACAAGAACAGTATTGCTATAAAATTTCAAACGTAGCAAAATGTCATTGTGTTCTTTCATTTTATTAAAGGTGCCGATAGTATCAATTCAAAGATAACATACCAAAAAATATAGTGTTTTGGCATTATATTTTAATTTTTTACCGTTCGATCGAAAATTCGCACGTGTAGAAAAGGACATTTTGTAGAGAAGAAAAATTTATGCAATAATAATACTGGTACTTATCTAGTAGAACAGCCTTTGTCTTTTTTTTAAATAACTTATGTTTGATGAAACTTGCAAAACATGATACAGCGGAAATAATTGTTATTCGTATCCAATCATTGGGATTTAATTGCAGAACCTGTGCAAAATATTAGATCTAGCACTCACAAAATTGATTACTTTAATAAATTAGTAGTTTTTATTAATATGCTGTCATGTGTTTTTCAAATATTTCTCGGCGAGAAGTAGAAATCCTCTTATCGTTTGCATTTTTTTCTTATTACGCCGCTTTAAATGATGAACTAATGCTCGTCTGCTGGACTAGTTACTTATGGAGAACTTTATTGAATTTAAGTAATTCTACATGCCCTTAAAAATTTATACAACCTTCGTAGATAGAGCAGTCACGTATCTATTACAAATTAATTTACCTAAAAGCCGAGTTTTTTAAAGGTAAGAGAGAGTTTAAGTGTTTCATTTATTTCGACGGCGCTTATACGGAAATAGTGACAGTAATCATAAATATAATAAACAAAAAAATTTTAATATGATAAAAGAAATAAAAATTTAATTAAATACTAAAACCAACGTGATACTATAAAAATATCCCTATTTTAACGTAATTGTAATATTATCATTTTCCGTCACTACATGTTATAAATTCTTAATTACACCACACCAGTATGCAAACCTTATTTCAAGCGAGTATTATAATTAAATAATATCAACTCTCGTATGGAGATCGGGTCTTACATTAGAAGCGTGTGATCAAATTCATTCTCAAGGAATTGAGTGGATGAGACAATGTTCGCTTTATTTTAAATTTAAATGATTAAACTTAGTTTCAAAGGTTGGCATGGTACTTGGTTCAGATGGGTTAAACAGAGAACAAAGTGCATAGCAGCCTGTGAATGAAGCAACTAAGGGAGGAGACGCGGGGCTAGACGAGAAGAGTAAAGTGGTGGAAGAAAATATGTTTAATAATTAACAATATTTTGTGTGTCGCGCCGAACTATTGTGTGGTAGCGTACACGTACAGATTAAAGCTGTTCATAATAAAAAATGGTTGTATTATTAGACACCCTTCGTAAAATGTAGAAGTAGGATATACTGATTTTTTTTGCTATTGCCTGTCAATAAAATGACTCGGAAATTTTACGTATCCTTCATTCTCTTGAGATATATTGATATACAATAACAAAACGTAAAAGAAAGCTACGGCGAATGAATTAGGGAGGGAAGAAGGAAAAGTAAAGGGAAAGAGAAGAAGGAAGAAGAATAAGTAGAGTAAACTATATTCATTCTATGTGCCTTAGCGAACATTTTCTCCAGTTAGTCAAGGACAATGGAGAAAATGTTCGCTAGTGCACATAGAATTGAAAAGTCAAGGCTTTAAGAACATTCGGCTGAAAACGAAAATATTTATGAGTCAATATCGTCATGACTCGCGCTAAATTTCGTACGCGCACGTACGCACGTACGCACGCACGTGTGCACGCTAGCATGCACGCACGCACACATGTGCACACGCATACGCGCTCACATACGCGTGTCCAAACATGCGTGCCACACGCGTGCACACACACGTACAAACACATACACATGGGTAGTTTAGATTCCACATATGCTATAAATAAGAATGTTTTTTTATACACACACACATACACACGCACAAGAACACACACATACAAACGTACGTTTGTGTTTTTGTGCGTTATTTTCGTCTGGAGTATGAAAAGTTGACTGAAGTTAAGTACAAGATATAAATATGTAGAATCTTTGCGGCCTACAGATAGAACAGTCATAGATATTTTTAGAGCTACTTAAACAACGATTTGTTTCTTCTATCAACTTTTGAATTTCCTGAACTTCTCTTATGCTGAAACAAGAAAACGAAAAACAACAGATCGATTTACGTATATTTTTTAAATTTTACAGAAAAGTTTTTAAAAATATTACAGTTATTCGAAATATCTAACCGTTGACAAGACATTATATCCGTTTAAAAGCAAGTGTATTTTCAGGGCATATGTGGAACCAAAATTACCTAAATCAACATATTATGTCTATATAATGCTAAGATAGATAATTTTTGAAGTGCTTTCATATATAATAGAAAACAGAATACTGACAGAAGAAGATTTGGGTTTTATGGCATTTTGAAAGTTACATGAGTAAGCGGGTGCATATTATGGAAAATGACAAATGAGAAAAGATAAATGTAATTAAAAACAATTAAGACGGAACTGATTAGAGGAAGAGAAAAAATACATGGCACAAAAAATCCAGGAGATACGGAACAAAACTGATTGCTTTCTCATAGCAGACGAGACAATGCACACTGACGGAGCGGTAGTCGTTGATCCTCAAAGAAATGCACCTAAAAGTAGTCTTTCTCATCTATATGACTAAAAAAGGCAACAAATCTGCAACAAAATGTTCATTTTGATCAAAATTTATTTGCAAATTCTATAACCACTCGAACGCGTTATGGGATACCTGCGAAGACTAAATAGTTATTCCGTAATCAATACTCTTATGTATGCCATTATTTTATCATTGCTTTAAAATTATTTATTTTGTACTGAATTATTTGTAGTTTATGTAAAACTAACAAATCTATCCCTAAACTTTTTTACCGAAGCTGAATTTTGTATATTTTTATGATTTCAAATATAAAAATAACAAATTACCTGCTTTAAATTGCAATTATTAGTAGAAAAGTATAAATCTTACAATAACATATATTTCTAATTCCTTCAGTTTTAATGTCATCAACTGATATAATTACGTAATTGATTACGTATCTGCTATTGGGGCCTGGGAAGGTGCAAACATATCAGCTACTTCCGTAAATTTAACGATGCTGGAGTTAAATTACTAATTATACAAAAACTATTGTATTTACGGCCTTGCCAAGACAACGAATTTAAATTAAAAAAATAAAACTTTGAAATGTAATGTAGATAATTGTTTCATTAAAATTTTTAAAGTGCTCATTTAGTTTAAAGTTTTTATTTCTTAAAATTATCAATCATTAATTTTGAATAAATTTTTTGCAACTTTCACAGCAAACAGAAGTAACTATTTAGTAAGTTATATATTTAATAGAGGCATTTATTTGAAAGTGATTAACAAAGATATGTTTATCAAAACTAGCTCGAAACTTTCTTCTCTTCTGATCTTTAAACAAAACCTAAGAAAATTTTGTTCAAAAATGAGAAAAGGAAGAAGTATTAAGCACACAATTTTCAATAAATTTCTAATGACTTCTGTAAAACTTATGTCTATTCTCAATTCAGGCTCGATTTCAGCAAAAACCGTTACATTGTACCGCCACATTAAAAATTCGAAAAAATTATTTTGGAAAATTTTGAGTATGGCATCAAGGACACTATAGATCTAATCATGTATGTAAAGTATTTTTATTATCTTCTGGGAATTTATTCTGCCAGTGAAAATTAGTTTATTCTTCACATCGATTGTAATTTTAATAACACAACTTTCATTTTATCGCATGAAAATTAATAATATTGTAATATGTTTGTTTTTAAGGTATATTATGTTCATATCTAATCTGACGTTCCCATACTACAACTTAATTTCTAATAAAAACCGCTAGCGATGTCTCTCTATGGTGCACTTTCTAAAGTATTGAATATTACGCAGTATTAAGGATAGAAGCACACCATTACCCACTTGTTATGTGATAGTTTATGGTATTTACCGATATTAAATATCAAAAGTTCACAGCAAGGGGCACTTATGCTCAAGGATGGTAAAGTAATTATAAAGAAATTAACCCTTATACGTTAACTCAACCAAACAAATATGTGATTATAATAACTCATATGTAGACTATTTTGTGAAATAGATTTCATACAGATGCTGAACTATTTTATTGATCATGGATCGGTGTTTATATTTAATTTTCGATTCTGAAATATTTTGTGGGAAAAAAGGAATATTCGAAAATAATTTACTTAAAACAAATACTAGCATGTGGCCATAATGTAGTTGACACAAGGATCGACTAGCATACGTAGTTTCTAAACCATTAAGATAATGAATCCATAAATGTGGGTAGTTTCAACTGCGAAGGCCATAAATATATAATGTAGCCTTGTCATTATATCAGCTTCTGTGTAAGACAGTCGACATATGTTACGAGCTATGTAACAGGCAATTTAGTAAAACCATTATCACATATCCAAGCGTTATTACGAAGGAGCGTTGCGTTATTACGAAGGAGCGTTTCACATAGTGCGGTGGTGTTCCAAGTTTTGTGTTATACTCGATATGTATCCGTTATCGTAAATTGACTATGTTCATTTTAATGCGCTAATTTCATGGAAGTTCAATTATGTATGGCGGAATTTTCACTCGTTTGTAGTTTGAAATGTTCTTTTATTTAAATTAGAAAGTGACACTTTTACTTTACTAGAGAGAAGGGCAAAATGACTTTAAAATTCATAAATATTTTACTTGCTTGTATATCATTATCGTCTTGTTTTCCTTTTTTATTGACATTTGGATATATTTGCTCAGCAATAACTCTACAACCTATAAAGGAATTAAATCATCTTTTATTTAAAATTCAATACATAATATCAAAGGTATTATTGGAATTATATAAAAGTTTCTTCGTTAAACTTTAAAGTAAATCAGTTGTAAATTGCCTGTAATTTAAAAAATTAATTGTTTCATTTTGCTTAGGTTCAGTAATAACTTTACTTCCATTACCGTCTACTGTGGAAAGAATCAAATATTTCTCTCGTTGAAATTTAAGATTTTTTCTAGAATACATTTACTTATTTCAGTCTAAATACTCAAATAATTTAAACATTTTTCCTACAAACTAGTTTTTTACTAAAACACCTCCAGAAGATATTTGTCGCTCGTGACATAGGCTTTTTTTGAAAATAAGAAACAGTAAGTTAACTACTACTGGACTTGTTAATATTAGACCGATATGGTTGTAATTTGTCTAAAACCTTTTAGAATTTATTAACATTAGTCTATTCATTAGGGAGGAATTGAGCTTCATTGAGTGTAATTTTACATAAAACCTATTAATGTCGCGTTTGATATCGTGTCGTGTGTTGTACATTTAAATGATTTAACTTATCAAGGATCTTAACCTATCCTTTGAATATTCCTTGGTCATAGTGTTATATTTCACATTATTTTCTGCCAATAGATATCCTCAATAACTCGCAATATACAGCATCATCTTAATTAATTGACAGTTATCGTTGCTTCGTAAATGACTGTTTCATTACATTTTCCAATACTGATATGGATCTAAATTGTTTTGGTTTATGTTAGGCGTTACTAAATATTTTAAAATAATAAATAAATAAAGAGTTACTTCTCTAATATCTTTTATAAAATACCTATTATATGATATGCGTGCTAAGTTGTGTGTACCAATATTCGATGATGTTGATTTTAAAGGCGGATAACACCAATATAATATCATTTTCACCATATCTCATGAAAAATAATTAAGCAATAAAAATTAATTCGAAGCTCACGAGAAATAGAATTTCTTTACGGTGCTTACCCTAATTCTAATCGCATCAAACTTTTCGATAAATCAGTTTACTAAGTGAAAAGTGCTTCCTTTTCTAGAAGACTACTATTATTCATTAGTTTATTATTTTACCAGTTAATGAAAACTCTGTAAAGTTTAATTTTGGTATGTATTAAATTTATTACGTGGCTAGTTATAAAATGTGAGCATGGTTGTCGTAGGATCACATGCAAAATTTTCTCTCTAATCACGGTTCTAGTACAGAACCTAAAATAATTAAAAAAAAAATTGGAACTGATACATTATAATTTGAATTGGACTACATACAACAACATAATAATCTACTAACCATGTTGTAGACAGAATCCGATCAAGGATGAACTCTAAATTTCATAACTATTCATCATGCGAATAAATTCAATAGCACTGGTAATATGACTAATGGCCAATCGACCTGATACTCGTATATTATTCAAATGTTGTTATTTATCATTCTCAATTATTCACATTTCCGCCTTTATCTATTTGTGGGATAAGACTTTGACAATAATATCATACTTGTTCAAAACAATGATCCTTAAATTACCCTATTTATATTATAATTGCCAAACCCAAAAGTCAGAAAACTACGTAGCATCGACAGCTAAAATGTAATTCCACAATTGCATTAAAAACATATTTTCATATTTTTAACCCTTTTCACTTATTTTTAATTCTTACCTTTGCAGTATTTCTCATCAGGGTGAAAAAGAAAAGCAAAGCAAAAACATCTAACATTCTACGTAAAGTACAACTAGGTAATAACGTACCAGGTACAAACGACATATTTTTTATATTGTGCCTGCCTAAAAACGTTATTTCCCAGAGTGTTTTGAAACGAAGCTCTTCAAAATGTTTCTATTTATAAAACAATTTTAATATTGCAAAGATATTCACACATGAAAATATATTACACACAATTTTTTACACACAATTTTTATTACACATTCTATTTTTAAGCGCTTTGTACCGGATATTACCAGATTACTTTCTCTCAGTACTCGAAAAAGGAGAATAGAACACAACATGGAGAATAAACAGTAAAACGGTAAAATTTACTGAACAGAATTCCAGAGAATTCCAGTAGAAGAAAAAATAATTTAATATTTTTTTTATCAGTGAAATTTCACAAACAAAAACCTTCGGTTAACGTTTTGTAATTACACTCAATCCGAGTTTTCATTAACCAATTTCATTTTCTTCATCTTAAGTAAAGGAGTTCTTGCTTATTTCTTATTTGCAATGTAAATTCCCTTATCTAACTCCGGCTGCAATCCGATCAGAATGAGCATGTTAATTATATATAGTTAATATGAAACAATACGGAAAATATAGTGTTAGTTATACGGAAAATATAGACTATATCTTCCTCGGTAGTTTGATGTTTGTTCCTAAGATATATTCATACCAATATAACACGTTTTATTACCCTAGCGGGTTTTAATTTGGGCTGATAAGAGAACTTTGAAAAGAAACGCGGCCAATCTTTTAACGTGTCAATTAAGTTTTGTGAATTTACAATGTTAAATATTGTATTTCAAACGAAAAGTTTGCATGTTTAATATTAATTTCTATTGGTATTTTTTTCTTTATTTTTTTTATATATTTTGTATGCGAAGAAAATTGGGTAATGAAATTCTAGTTTACGTATATGTTTTCGACACAGTTTGGGACTGCCTTAGAATTGAAAGCTTAATGTATTATT